>CAMRHE010000710.1:0-578223 GCA_947044405.1 Leptodactylus fallax | reverse complement strand
CACCTTATAACCTGCCATAAAAGGTAGCACATAGGACTAGAGCACCCTATAACCTGCCATAAAAGGTGGCACATAGGACTAGAGCACCTTATAACCTGCCATAAAAGGTAGCACATAGGACTAGAGCACCCTATAACCTGCCATAAAAGGTGGCACATAGGACTAGAGCACCTTATAACCTGTCATAAAAGATGGCACATAGGACTAGAGCACCCTATAACCTGCCATAAAAGATGGCACATAGGACTAAAGCACCTTATAACCTGCTATAAGAGATAGCACATAGGATTAGAGCACCTTATAACCTGTCATAAAAGGTGGCACATAGGACTAGAGCACCTTATAACCTGCCATAAAAGATGGCACATAGGACTAGAGCACCTTATAACCTGCCATAAAAGATGGCACATAGGACTAGAGCACCTTATAACCTGTCATAAAAGGTGGCACATAGGACTAGAGCACCTTATAACCTGTCATAAAAGATGGCACATAGGACTAGAGCACCTTATAACCTGTCATAAAAGATGGCACATAGGACTAGAGCACCCTATAACCTGTCATAAAAGATGGCACATAGGACTAGAGCACCCTATAACCTGTCATAACAGATGGCACAAAGGACTAGAGCACCCTATAACCTGTCATAACAGATGGCACAAAGGACTAGAGCACCCTATAACCTGCCATAAAAGGTGGCACATAGGACTAGAGCACCTATAATCTGCCATAAGAGATGGCACATAGGATTAGAGCACCTTATAACCTGCCATAACAGATGGCACATAGGACTAGAGCACCTTATAACCTGCTATAAGAGATGGCACATAGGATTAGAGCACCTTATAACCTGCCATAAAAGGTGGCACATAGGACTAGAGCACCTTATAACCTGTCATAAAAGGTGGCACATAGGACTAGAGCACCTTATAACCTGTCATAAAAGATGGCACATAGGACTAGAGCACCTTATAACCTGCCATAAAAGATGGCACATAGGACTAGAGCACCCTATAACCTGTCATAACAGATGGCACAAAGGACTAGAGCACCCTATAACCTGCCATAAAAGGTAGCACATAGGACTAGAGCACCCTATAATCTGCCATAAAAGATGGCACATAGGACTAGAGCACCCTATAACCTGCCATAAAAGGTGGCACATAGGACTAGAGCACCTTATAACCTGCTATAAGAGATGGCACATAGGATTAGAGCACCTTATAACCTGCCATAACAGATGGCACATAGGACTAGAGCACCCTATAACCTGCCATAAAAGATGGCACATAGGACTAAAGCACCTTATAACCTGCTATAAGAGATAGCACATAGGATTAGAGCACCTTATAACCTGTCATAAAAGGTGGCACATAGGACTAGAGCACCTTATAACCTGTCATAAAAAGTGGCACATAGGACTAGAGCACCTTATAACCTGCCATAAAAGATGGCACATAGGACTAGAGCACCTTATAACCTGTCATAAAAGGTGGCACATAGGACTAGAGCACCTTATAACCTGTCATAAAAGATGGCACATAGGACTAGAGCACCTTATAACCTGTCATAAAAGATGGCACATAGGACTAGAGCACCCTATAACCTGTCATAACAGATGGCACATAGGACTAGAGCACCTTATAACCTGCCATAAAAGGTAGCACATAGGACTAGAGCACCCTATAATCTGCCATAAAAGATGGCACATAGGACTAGAGCACCCTATAACCTGCCATAAAAGGTGGCACATAGGACTAGAGCACCTTATAACCTGCTATAAGAGATGGCACATAGGATTAGAGCACCTTATAACCTGCCATAACAGATGGCACATAGGACTAGAGCACCTTATAACCTGTCATAAAAGGTGGCACATAGGACTAGAGCACCTTATAACCTGTCATAAAAGGTGGCACATAGTAGTAGAGCACCTTATAACCTGCCATAAAAGATGGCACATAGGACTAGAGCACCTTATAACCTGCCATAAAAGATGGCACATAGGACTAGAGCACCTTATAACCTGTCATAAAAGGTGGCACATAGGACTAGAGCACCTTATAACCTGTCATAAAAGATGGCACATAGGACTAGAGCACCTTATAACCTGTCATAAAAGATGGCACATAGGACTAGAGCACCCCTATAACCTGTCATAAAAGATGGCACATAGGACTAGAGCACCCTATAACCTGTCATAACAGATGGCACAAAGGACTAGAGCACCCTATAACCTGTCATAACAGATGGCACAAAGGACTAGAGCACCCTATAACCTGCCATAAAAGGTGGCACATAGGACTAGAGCACCTATAATCTGCCATAAGAGATGGCACATAGGATTAGAGCACCCTATAACCTGCCATAACAGATGGCACATAGGACTAGAGAACCTTATAACCTGCTATAAGAGATGGCACATAGGATTAGAGCACCTTATAACCTGCCATAAAAGGTGGCACATAGGACTAGAGCACCTTATAACCTGCTATAAGAGATGGCACATAGGATTAGAGCACCTTATAACCTGCCATAAAAGGTGGCACATAGGACTAGAGCATCTTATAACCTGTCATAAAAGATGGCACATAGGACTAGAGCACCTTATAACCTGCCATAAAAGGTGGCACATAGGACTAGAGCACCTTATAACCTGTCATAAAAGATGGCACAAAGGACTAGAGCACCCTATAACCTGCCATAAAAGGTAGCACATAGGACTAGAGCACCCTATAATCTGCCATAAAAGATGGCACATAGGACTAGAGCACCCTATAACCTGCCATAAAAGGTGGCACATAGGACTAGAGCACCTTATAACCTGCTATAAGAGATGGCACATAGGATTAGAGCACCTTATAACCTGCCATAACAGATGGCACATAGGACTAGAGCACCCTATAACCTGCCATAAAAGATGGCACATAGGACTAAAGCACCTTATAACCTGCTATAAGAGATAGCACATAGGATTAGAGCACCTTATAACCTGTCATAAAAGGTGGCACATAGGACTAGAGCACCTTATAACCTGCCATAAAAGATGGCACATAGGACTAGAGCACCTTATAACCTGTCATAAAAGGTGGCACATAGGACTAGAGCACCTTATAACCTGTCATAAAAGATGGCACATAGGACTAGAGCACCTTATAACCTGTCATAAAAGATGGCACATAGGACTAGAGCACCCTATAACCTGTCATAACAGATGGCACATAGGACTAGAGCACCTTGTAACCTGCTATAAGAGATGGCACATAGGATTAGAGCACCTTATAACCTGCCATAACAGATGGCACATAGGACTAGAGCACCTTATAACCTGTCATAAAAGGTGGCACATAGGACTAGAGCACCTTATAACCTGTCATAAAAGGTGGCACATAGGATTAGAGCACCTTATAACCTGCCATAAAAGATGGCACATAGGACTAGAGCACCTTATAACCTGCCATAAAAGATGGCACATAGGACTAGAGCACCTTATAACCTGCCATAAAAGATGGCACATAGGACTAGAGCACCCTATAACCTGTCATAACAGATGGCACAAAGGACTAGAGCACCCTATAACCTGCCATAAAAGGTAGCACATAGGACTAGAGCACCCTATAATCTGCCATAAAAGATGGCACATAGGACTAGAGCACCCTATAACCTGCCATAAAAGGTGGCACATAGGACTAGAGCACCTTATAACCTGCTATAAGAGATGGCACATAGGATTAGAGCACCTTATAACCTGCCATAACAGATGGCACATAGGACTAGAGCACCTTATAACCTGTCATAAAAGGTGGCACATAGGACTAGAGCACCTTATAACCTGTCATAAAAGGTGGCACATAGGATTAGAGCACCTTATAACCTGTCATAAAAGGTGGCACATAGGACTAGAGCACCTTATAACCTGCCATAAAAGATGGCACATAGGACTAGAGCACCTTATAACCTGCCATAAAAGATGGCACATAGGACTAGAGCACCTTATAACCTGCCATAAAAGATGGCACATAGGACTAGAGCACCCTATAACCTGCCATAAAAGATGGCACATAGGACTAGAGCACCTTATAACCTGTCATAAAAGATGGCACATAGGACTAGAGCACCCTATAACCTGCCATAAAAGATGGCACATAGGACTAAAGCACCTTATAACCTGCTATAAGAGATAGCACATAGGATTAGAGCACCTTATAACCTGTCATAAAAGGTGGCACATAGGACTAGAGCACCTTATAACCTGTCATAAAAAGTGGCACATAGGACTAGAGCACCTTATAACCTGCCATAAAAGATGGCACATAGGACTAGAGCACCTTATAACCTGTCATAAAAGGTGGCACATAGGACTAGAGCACCTTATAACCTGTCATAAAAGATGGCACATAGGACTAGAGCACCTTATAACCTGTCATAAAAGATGGCACATAGGACTAGAGCACCCTATAACCTGTCATAAAAGATGGCACATAGGACTAGAGCACCCTATAACCTGTCATAACAGATGGCACAAAGGACTAGAGCACCCTATAACCTGTCATAACAGATGGCACAAAGGACTAGAGCACCCTATAACCTGCCATAAAAGGTGGCACATAGGACTAGAGCACCTATAATCTGCCATAAGAGATGGCACATAGGATTAGAGCACCCTATAACCTGCCATAACAGATGGCACATAGGACTAGAGCACCTTATAACCTGCTATAAGAGATGGCACATAGGATTAGAGCACCTTATAACCTGCCATAAAAGGTGGCACATAGGACTAGAGCACCTTATAACCTGTCATAAAAGGTGGCACATAGGACTAGAGCACCTTATAACCTGTCATAAAAGATGGCACATAGGACTAGAGCACCTTATAACCTGCCATAAAAGATGGCACATAGGACTAGAGCACCCTATAACCTGTCATAACAGATGGCACAAAGGACTAGAGCACCCTATAACCTGCCATAAAAGGTAGCACATAGGACTAGAGCACCCTATAATCTGCCATAAAAGATGGCACATAGGACTAGAGCACCCTATAACCTGCCATAAAAGGTGGCACATAGGACTAGAGCACCTTATAACCTGCTATAAGAGATGGCACATAGGATTAGAGCACCTTATAACCTGCCATAACAGATGGCACATAGGACTAGAGCACCCTATAACCTGCCATAAAAGATGGCACATAGGACTAAAGCACCTTATAACCTGCTATAAGAGATAGCACATAGGATTAGAGCACCTTATAACCTGTCATAAAAGGTGGCACATAGGACTAGAGCACCTTATAACCTGTCATAAAAAGTGGCACATAGGACTAGAGCACCTTATAACCTGCCATAAAAGATGGCACATAGGACTAGAGCACCTTATAACCTGTCATAAAAGGTGGCACATAGGACTAGAGCACCTTATAACCTGTCATAAAAGATGGCACATAGGACTAGAGCACCTTATAACCTGTCATAAAAGATGGCACATAGGACTAGAGCACCCTATAACCTGTCATAACAGATGGCACATAGGACTAGAGCACCTTATAACCTGCCATAAAAGGTAGCACATAGGACTAGAGCACCCTATAATCTGCCATAAAAGATGGCACATAGGACTAGAGCACCCTATAACCTGCCATAAAAGGTGGCACATAGGACTAGAGCACCTTATAACCTGCTATAAGAGATGGCACATAGGATTAGAGCACCTTATAACCTGCCATAACAGATGGCACATAGGACTAGAGCACCTTATAACCTGTCATAAAAGGTGGCACATAGGACTAGAGCACCTTATAACCTGTCATAAAAGGTGGCACATAGTAGTAGAGCACCTTATAACCTGCCATAAAAGATGGCACATAGGACTAGAGCACCTTATAACCTGCCATAAAAGATGGCACATAGGACTAGAGCACCTTATAACCTGTCATAAAAGGTGGCACATAGGACTAGAGCACCTTATAACCTGTCATAAAAGATGGCACATAGGACTAGAGCACCTTATAACCTGTCATAAAAGATGGCACATAGGACTAGAGCACCCTATAACCTGTCATAAAAGATGGCACATAGGACTAGAGCACCCTATAACCTGTCATAACAGATGGCACAAAGGACTAGAGCACCCTATAACCTGTCATAACAGATGGCACAAAGGACTAGAGCACCCTATAACCTGCCATAAAAGGTGGCACATAGGACTAGAGCACCTATAATCTGCCATAAGAGATGGCACATAGGATTAGAGCACCCTATAACCTGCCATAACAAATGGCACATAGGACTAGAGAACCTTATAACCTGCTATAAGAGATGGCACATAGGATTAGAGCACCTTATAACCTGCCATAAAAGGTGGCACATAGGACTAGAGCACCTTATAACCTGCTATAAGAGATGGCACATAGGATTAGAGCACCTTATAACCTGCCATAAAAGGTGGCACATAGGACTAGAGCATCTTATAACCTGTCATAAAAGATGGCACATAGGACTAGAGCACCTTATAACCTGCCATAAAAGGTGGCACATAGGACTAGAGCACCTTATAACCTGTCATAAAAGATGGCACAAAGGACTAGAGCACCCTATAACCTGCCATAAAAGGTAGCACATAGGACTAGAGCACCCTATAATCTGCCATAAAAGATGGCACATAGGACTAGAGCACCCTATAACCTGCCATAAAAGGTGGCACATAGGACTAGAGCACCTTATAACCTGCTATAAGAGATGGCACATAGGATTAGAGCACCTTATAACCTGCCATAACAGATGGCACATAGGACTAGAGCACCCTATAACCTGCCATAAAAGATGGCACATAGGACTAAAGCACCTTATAACCTGCTATAAGAGATAGCACATAGGATTAGAGCACCTTATAACCTGTCATAAAAGGTGGCACATAGGACTAGAGCACCTTATAACCTGCCATAAAAGATGGCACATAGGACTAGAGCACCTTATAACCTGTCATAAAAGGTGGCACATAGGACTAGAGCACCTTATAACCTGTCATAAAAGATGGCACATAGGACTAGAGCACCTTATAACCTGTCATAAAAGATGGCACATAGGACTAGAGCACCCTATAACCTGTCATAACAGATGGCACATAGGACTAGAGCACCTTGTAACCTGCTATAAGAGATGGCACATAGGATTAGAGCACCTTATAACCTGCCATAACAGATGGCACATAGGACTAGAGCACCTTATAACCTGTCATAAAAGGTGGCACATAGGACTAGAGCACCTTATAACCTGTCATAAAAGGTGGCACATAGTAGTAGAGCACCTTATAACCTGCCATAAAAGATGGCACATAGGACTAGAGCACCTTATAACCTGCCATAAAAGATGGCACATAGGACTAGAGCACCTTATAACCTGCCATAAAAGATGGCACATAGGACTAGAGCACCCTATAACCTGTCATAACAGATGGCACAAAGGACTAGAGCACCCTATAACCTGCCATAAAAGGTAGCACATAGGACTAGAGCACCCTATAATCTGCCATAAAAGATGGCACATAGGACTAGAGCACCCTATAACCTGCCATAAAAGGTGGCACATAGGACTAGAGCACCTTATAACCTGCTATAAGAGATGGCACATAGGATTAGAGCACCTTATAACCTGCCATAACAGATGGCACATAGGACTAGAGCACCTTATAACCTGTCATAAAAGGTGGCACATAGGACTAGAGCACCTTATAACCTGTCATAAAAGGTGGCACATAGTAGTAGAGCACCTTATAACCTGCCATAAAAGATGGCACATAGGACTAGAGCACCTTATAACCTGCCATAAAAGATGGCACATAGGACTAGAGCACCTTATAACCTGTCATAAAAGGTGGCACATAGGACTAGAGCACCTTATAACCTGTCATAAAAGATGGCACATAGGACTAGAGCACCTTATAACCTGTCATAAAAGATGGCACATAGGACTAGAGCACCCTATAACCTGTCATAAAAGATGGCACATAGGACTAGAGCACCCTATAACCTGTCATAACAGATGGCACAAAGGACTAGAGCACCCTATAACCTGTCATAACAGATGGCACAAAGGACTAGAGCACCCTATAACCTGCCATAAAAGGTGGCACATAGGACTAGAGCACCTATAATCTGCCATAAGAGATGGCACATAGGATTAGAGCACCCTATAACCTGCCATAACAGATGGCACATAGGACTAGAGAACCTTATAACCTGCTATAAGAGATGGCACATAGGATTAGAGCACCTTATAACCTGCCATAAAAGGTGGCACATAGGACTAGAGCACCTTATAACCTGCTATAAGAGATGGCACATAGGATTAGAGCACCTTATAACCTGCCATAAAAGGTGGCACATAGGACTAGAGCATCTTATAACCTGTCATAAAAGATGGCACATAGGACTAGAGCACCTTATAACCTGCCATAAAAGGTGGCACATAGGACTAGAGCACCTTATAACCTGTCATAAAAGATGGCACAAAGGACTAGAGCACCCTATAACCTGCCATAAAAGGTAGCACATAGGACTAGAGCACCCTATAATCTGCCATAAAAGATGGCACATAGGACTAGAGCACCCTATAACCTGCCATAAAAGGTGGCACATAGGACTAGAGCACCTTATAACCTGCTATAAGAGATGGCACATAGGATTAGAGCACCTTATAACCTGCCATAACAGATGGCACATAGGACTAGAGCACCCTATAACCTGCCATAAAAGATGGCACATAGGACTAAAGCACCTTATAACCTGCTATAAGAGATAGCACATAGGATTAGAGCACCTTATAACCTGTCATAAAAGGTGGCACATAGGACTAGAGCACCTTATAACCTGCCATAAAAGATGGCACATAGGACTAGAGCACCTTATAACCTGTCATAAAAGATGGCACATAGGACTAGAGCACCCTATAACCTGTCATAACAGATGGCACAAAGGACTAGAGCACCCTATAACCTGCCATAAAAGGTAGCACATAGGACTAGAGCACCCTATAATCTGCCATAAAAGATGGCACATAGGACTAGAGCACCCTATAACCTGCCATAAAAGGTGGCACATAGGACTAGAGCACCTTATAACCTGCTATAAGAGATGGCACATAGGATTAGAGCACCTTATAACCTGCCATAACAGATGGCACATAGGACTAGAGCACCTTATAACCTGTCATAAAAGGTGGCACATAGGACTAGAGCACCTTATAACCTGTCATAAAAGGTGGCACATAGGACTAGAGCACCCTATAACCTGCCATAAAAGGTAGCACATAGGACTAGAGCACCCTATAACCTGCCATAAAAGATGGCACATAGGACTAGAGCACCTTATAACCTGCCATAAAAGATGGCACATAGGACTAGAGCACCTTATAACCTGTCATAAAAGGTGGCACATAGGACTAGAGCACCCTATAACCTGTCATAAAAGGTAGCACATAGGACTAGAGCACCTTATAACCTGCCATAAAAGATGGCACATAGGACTAGAGCACCCTATAACCTGTCATAACAGATGGCACATAGGACTAGAGCACCTTATAACCTGCCATAAAAGGTAGCACATAGGACTAGAGCACCCTATAATCTGCCATAAAAGGTAGCACATAGGACTAGAGCACCCTATAACCTGTCATAAAAAGTAGCACATAGGACTAGAGCACCCTATAACCTGCCATAAAAGATGGCACATAGGACTAGAGCACCCTATAACCTGTCATAACAGATGGCACATAGGACTAGAGCACCCTATAACCTGTCATAAAAAGTAGCACATAGGACTAGAGCACCTTATAACCTGCCATAAAAGATGGCACATAGGACTAGAGCACCCTATAACCTGTCATAAAAGGTAGCACATAGGACTAGAGCACCCTATAACCTGTCATAACAGATGGCACATAGGACTAGAGCACCCTATAACCTGTCATAAAAAGTAGCACATAGGACTAGAGCACCCTATAACCTGCCATAAAAGGTAGCACATAGGACTAGAGCACCCTATAACCTGTCATAACAGATGGCACATAGGACTAGAGCACCCTATAACCTGTCATTAAAAAGTAGCACATAGGACTAGAGCACCCTATAACCTGTCATAACAGATGGCACAAAGGACTAGAGGCACCCTATAACCTGCCATAAAAGGTAGCACATAGGACTAGAGCACCTTATAACCTGTCATAACAGATGGCACATAGGACTAGAGCACCCTTATAACCTGTCATAAAAAGTAGCACATAGGACTAGAGCACCCACCTTATAACCTGCCATAAAAGATGGCACATAGGACTAGAGCACCCTATAACCTGCCATAAAAGGTAGCACATAGGACTAGAGCACCTTATAACCTGCCATAAAAGGTAGCACATAGGACTAGAGCACCTTATAACCTGCCATAAAAGGTAGCACATAGGACTAGAGCACCCTATAACCTGGCATAACAGATGGCACAAAGGACTAGAGCACCCTATAACCTGCCATAAAAGGTAGCACATAGGACTAGAGCACCCTATAATCTGCCATAAAAGGTAGCACATAGGACTAGAGCACCCTATAACCTGGCATAACAGATGGCACAAAGGACTAGAGCACCCTATAACCTGCCATAAAAGGTAGCACATAGGACTAGAGCACCCTATAACCTGCCATAAAAGGTAGCACATAGGACTAGAGCACTTCCCACTATAGAGGGTTATGTGGTGGTTAAGGGGTTAATGCCAATAGATAATAAATCTGAGCTTTTCTGTGTGACCTGTACATTATCCTTATATGTGAACATAAGGTGTGACTGGACCGTGGGCGACGATCCTCCTCCTGCATCCATCTCAGGTAACCTTCCTGTGTCAAAGCATTTGTAGTGTGAAGGTTATTCATCCACCCACCTGCAGCTAATCCCCTCATCATGTGCTGCGCCAGCTGCTTATACTACCTGTATTCCATGGGACTACAACTCCCAGCATCACTGGCCTGTGCAAATAAACTTACAGTTACAGGTCCAATGATTTAGCCGCCATGTTGTCCATCTGTCTCCTGACATTCTATATAGGAGAATATAAGTGAAGGGTCACAGGGAGAGGAAGATCCGATCTTATCTGTTCTCTGCCTCATCTATGTTATATTCTTATTTCTGCAGCCTCAAGAATCTACCTGGAACCTCACCATACCCTGGAAACCCGAGGTAAATACACATGGTGAGATGGAGAGATGGATAAACAGATAGATAGATATGAGATAGATAGATAGATAGATAGATAGATATGAGATAGATAGATAGATAGATAGATAGATAGATAGATAGATAGATAGAATTTGTAACCTGTAATGTTTTCATATGTCCTTCAGTTTGCTGGACGGGTCAATCTCCACATATTTGAAGACTGGTGTGGAAGCAGCATCCAGCAACTCCGCCGAAACCTGCACTTTCCTCTGTACCCTCATGTGAGTAATTTTCACTTACACTGTGACTACTGTATAAACAATGCTGTAACCACAGTACCAAATACTATAATACTATCCCCTATGTACAAGAATATAACTACTATAATACTGCTCCTATGTACAAGAATATAACTACTATAATACTGCCCCCTATGTACAAGAATATAACTACTATAATACTGCTCCTATGTACAAGAATATAACTACTATAATACTGCTCCTATGTACAAGAATATAACTACTATAATACTGCCCCCTATGTACAAGAATATAACTACTATAATACTGCTCCTATGTACAAGAATATAACTACTATAATACTACTCCTATGTACAAGAATATAACTACTATAATACTGCTCCTATGTACAAGAATATAACTACTATAATACTACCTCCTATGTACAAGAATATAACTACTATAATACTGCTCCTATGTACAAGAATATATCTACTATAATACTTCTCCTATATACAAGAATATAACTACTATAATACTACCTCCTATGTACAAGAATATAACTACTATAATACTGCTCCTATGTACAAGAATATAACTACTATAATACTGCTATGTACAAGAATATAACTACTATAATACTGCTCCTATGTACAAGAATATAACTACTATAATACTGCTCCTATGTACAAGAATATAACTACTATAATACTGCTCCTATGAACAAGAATATAACTACTATAATACTGCTCCTATGTACAAGAATATAACTACTATAATACTGCCTCCTATGTACAAGAATATAACTACTATAATACTACCTCTTATGTACAAGAATATAACTACTATAATACTGCCTCCTATGTACAAGAATATAACTACTATAATACTACCTCCTATGTACAAGAATATAACTACTATAATACTACCTCCTATGTACAAGAATATAACTACTATAATACTACTCCTATGTACAAGAATATAACTACTATAATACTGCTCCTATGTACAAGAATATAACTACTATAATACTGCTCCTATGTACAAGAATATAACTACTGTAATACTACTCCTATGTACAAGAATATAACTACTATAATACTGCTCCTATGTACAAGAATATAACTACTATAATACTGCTCCTATGTACAAGAATATAACTACTATAATACTAGCTCCTATGTACAAGAATATAACTACTATAATACTACTCCTATGTACAAGAATATAACTACTATAATACTACCTCCTATGTACAAGAATATAACTACTATAATACTTCCTCCTATGTACAAGAATATACAGTAACTACTATAATACTGCTCCTATGTACAAGAATATAACTACTATAATACTACCTCCTATGTACAAGAATATAACTACTATAATACTGCTCCTATGTACAAGAATATAACTACTATAATACTGCTCCTTTGTACAAGAATATAACTACTATAATACTGCTCCTATGTACAAGAATATAACTACTATAATACTACTCCTATGTACAAGAATATAACTACTATAATACTACTCCTATGTACAAGAATATAACTACTATAATACTGCTCCTATGTACAAGAATATAACTACTATAATACTGCCCCCTATGTACAAGAATATAACTACTATAATACTGCTCCTATGTACAAGAATATAACTACTATAATACTACTCCTATGTACAAGAATATAACTACTATAATACTGCTCCTATGTACAAGAATATAACTACTATAATACTACCTCCTATGTACAAGGATATAACTACTATAATACTGCTCCTATGTACAAGAATATAACTACTATAATACTACCTCCTATGTACAAGAATATAACTACTATAATACTGCTCCTATGTACAAGAATATAACTACTATAATACTACTCCTATGTACAAGAATATAACTACTATAATACTGCTCCTATGTACAAGAATATAACTACTATAATACTGCTATGTACAAGAATATAACTACTATAATACTGCTCCTATGTACAAGAATATAACTACTATAATACTGCTCCTATGTACAAGAATATAACTACTATAATACTGCTCCTATGAACAAGAATATAACTACTATAATACTGCTCCTATGTACAAGAATATAACTACTATAATACTGCCTCCTATGTACAAGAATATAACTACTATAATACTACCTCCTATGTACAAGAATATAACTACTATAATACTGCCTCCTGTGTACAAGAATATAACTACTATAATACTACCTCCTATGTACAAGAATATAACTACTATAATACTACCTCCTATGTACAAGAATATAACTACTATAATACTATTCCTATGTACAAGAATATAACTACTATAATACTGCTCCTATGTACAAGAATATAACTACTATAATACTGCTCCTATGTACAAGAATATAACTACTGTAATACTACTCCTATGTACAAGAATATAACTACTATAATACTGCTCCTATGTACAAGAATATAACTACTATAATACTGCTCCTATGTACAAGAATATAACTACTATAATACTGCTCCTATGTACAAGAATATAACTACTATAATACTACTCCTATGTACAAGAATATAACTACTATAATACTGCTCCTATGTACAAGAATATAACTACTATAATACTACCTCCTATGTACAAGAATATAACTACTATAATACTGCTCCTATGTACAAGAATATAACTACTATAATACTACCTCCTATGTACAAGAATATAACTACTATAATACTGCCTCCTATGTACAAGAATATACAGTAACTACTATAATACTGCTCCTATGTACAAGAATATAACTACTATAATACTACCTCCTATGTACAAGAATATAACTACTATAATACTGCTCCTATGTACAAGAATATAACTACTATAATACTGCTCCTTTGTACAAGAATATAACTACTATAATACTGCTCCTATGTACAAGAATATAACTACTATAATACTACTCCTATGTACAAGAATATAACTACTATAATACTGCTCCTATGTACAAGAATATAACTACTATAATACTGCTCCTATGAACAAGAATATAACTACTATAATACTGCTCCTATGTACAAGAATATAACTACTATAATACTGCCTCCTATGTACAAGAATATAACTACTATAATACTACCTCCTATGTACAAGAATATAACTACTATAATACTGCCTCCTTATGTACAAGAATATAACTACTATAATACTACCTCCTATGTACAAGAATATAACTACTATAATACTACCTCCTATGTACAAGAATATAACTACTATAATACTACTCCTATGTACAAGAATATAACTACTATAATACTGCTCCTATGTACAAGAATATAACTACTATAATACTGCTCCTATGTACAAGAATATAACTACTGTAATACTACTCCTATGTACAAGAATATAACTACTATAATACTGCTCCTATGTACAAGAATATAACTACTATAATACTGCTCCTATGTACAAGAATATAACTACTATAATACTGCTCCTATGTACAAGAATATAACTACTATAATACTACCTCCTATGTACAAGAATATAACTACTATAATACTGCTCCTATGTACAAGAATATAACTACTATAATACTACCTCCTATGTACAAGAATATAACTACTATAATACTGCTCCTATGTACAAGAATATAACTACTATAATACTACCTCCTATGTGCAAGAATAAAACTACTATAATACTGCCTCCTATGTACAAGAATATACAGTAACTACTATAATACTGCTCCTATGTACAAGAATATAACTACTATAATACTACCTCCTATGTACAAGAATATAACTACTATAATACTGCTCCTATGTACAAGAATATAACTACTATAATACTGCTCCTTTGTACAAGAATATAACTACTATAATACTGCTCCTATGTACAAGAATATAACTACTATAATACTACTCCTATGTACAAGAATATAACTACTATAATACTACTCCTATGTACAAGAATATAACTACTATAATACTACCTCCTATGTACAAGAATATAACTACTATAATACTGCCCCCTATGTACAAGAATATAACTACTATAATACTACCTCCTATGTACAAGAATATAACTACTATAATACTACTCCTATGTACAAGAATATAACTACTATAATACTACCTCCTATGTACAAGAATATAACTACTATAATACTGCTCCTATGTACAAGAATATAACTACTATAATACTACCTCCTATGTACAAGAATATAACTACTATAATACTACTCCTATATAAAAGAATATAACTACTATAATACTACTCCTATGTACAAGAATATAACTACTATAATACTACCTCCTATGTACAAGAATATAACTACTATAATACTACTCCTATGTACAAGAATATAATTACTATAATATTGCCCCTATGTACAAGAATATAACTACTATAATACTACTCCTATGTACAAGAATATAACTACTATAATACTACTCCTATGTACAAGAATATAACTACTATAATACTACCTCCTATGTACAAGAATATAACTACTATAATACTACTGCTATGTACAAGAATATAGCTACTATAATACTGCTCCTATGTACAAGAATATAACTACTATAATACTGCCCCCTATGTACAAGAATATAACTACTATAATACTGCTCCTATGTACAAGAATATAACTACTATAATACTACCTCCTATGTACAAGAATATAACTACTATAATACTGCCCCCTATGTACAAGAATATAACTACTATAATACTACCTCCTATGTACAAGAATATAACTACTATAATACTGCTCCTATGTACAAGAATATAACTACTATAATACTGCTCCTATGTACAAGAATATAACTACTATAATACTACCTCCTATGTACAAGAATATAACTACTATAATACTGCCCCCTATGTACAAGAATATAACTACTATAATACTACCTCCTATGTACAAGAATATAACTACTATAATACTACCTCCTATGTACAAGAATATAACTACTATAATACTGCCCCCTATGTACAAGAATATAACTACTATAATACTGCTCCTATGTACAAGAATATAACTACTATAATACTACTCCTATGTACAAGAATATAACTACTATAATACTGCTCCTATGTACAAGAATATAACTACTATAATACTACCTCCTATGTACAAGAATATAACTACTATAATACTGCTCCTATGTACAAGAACATAACTACTATAATACTACTCCTATGTACAAGAATATAACTACTATAATACTACCTCCTATGTACAAGAATATAACTACTATAATACTGCCCCTATGTACAAGAATATAACTACTATAATACTGCTCCTATGTACAAGAATATAACTACTATAATACTGCTCCTATGTACAAGAATATAACTACTATAATACTATCCTATGTACAAGAATATAACTACTATAATACTATCCTATGTACAAGAATATAACTACTATAATACTACCCCTATGTATATAAATATAACTACTATCAGTGTACATTTGGTTCTGCTCAGGTGTCCTCCTTCTGTTTTTATAATAATATTACTTCCTTGGTTATATTTCTTTAAGGCTGAGCTGATTTCCTCCTCTCATATAAGTGTCTTATTACACCGTATATACAGACAGTATAGAGCAGATATATAAGTGCTAGATTAACCCCTTGCTTATTTATGATTTATGATACTTAGGTGCAGGGAAGACAGGAAAGTCCCGCAGGTCATAGTGATGCTACAGCTGTATACACAAAGCTCTGCCTGTACGGCCTCTCCTGACCCTCCTCCAATATAGGGAAATATCTGACATTCTGATGGGTCATGGGTATCTATAGCAACCACTTAAATATAGAAGTAAATTCACACCTGGGACTACAAGTCTTCTCACTCGACATTCATTTAAAGGGGTGCACTTTTTCTGGGAGGTGTCTCAATGTTAGGGCCCTTCCTTTATTATTCTCCTGTAGAATATTTGAGTATGGGTCCGGTGTTCCTTTTGAAGGAGCAGGAAGGGGTTAAATGTGACTCCGGTACAATGGCACTCACAATCTGCCGCGACAACAAATCACTTGTCACTTTGTATCTGTTTCCCTGTACAAGACAAACAATAGTCACAGATTTCCTGATGTGATTCAACGCGTCGGGTCAATGCCGGGCATTGCGAAATTTTGCTCTCCCTTAATATTTTATTCTCCAGGTTGACAGTCAATTGTGATGTGAAATCTATAATCCTTGTATGTAGATAGCAGTGATATGGGTTGTGGGTGTGGTGAGAAACGGTAATGGTTACCATTCAGGGGGTGCCAAGGTGTTACTGTGCCAGGGTTATGGGTAAGAATCTTTGATATTGTAAGAAGCGGCGCTGGACCCATTGTGTTACTTAACAGATCTGGCTTGGGGCTACTCTTAAAAGTTTCTAAGAGGCTCCCCTGGTTTCTACCCTTAACCCCTGTTCAGGGGTCTGATCTTTCCAGCAGGAAAGTCACCAGATCGCTACCTTGTGGAGTATTCCCTGTTCAGTGACAGTTGACCTAGTTGGGTCAAGAGACACTAATGCTGGGCACTAATGGGACAGGTAGAAGAAAAGTCAGAGGACAGTCCAAGATCAGGGCAGGCAGCGCAGGTTCAAAGACTGAGTCTAGGCACAGGTCAGGGCAGGCAGCACAGTTTTAGAATTAGTGTCCAGGTGCACGTCAAGGCAGACATCACAAGTTCACAATCAGAGGCCAGGCATAGGGCAGGGCAGACAGTAAAAGCTGAGATTTGGAGCCAGGCACAGGCCAGGGCAGGTGGCACAGGTTCAAAGTCAGAGCCCAAGCACAGGTCAGGGCAGGTGGCAGAGGTTCAAAGTCAGAGCCCAGGCACAGGCCAGGGCAGGTGGCACAGGTTCAAAGTCAGAGCCCAGACACAGGTCAGAGCAGGTGGCACAGGTTCAAAGTCAGAGCCCAGGCACAGGCCAGGGCAGGTGGCACAGGTTCAAAGTCAGAGCCCAGACACAGGTCAGGGCAGGTGGCACAGGTTCAAAGTCAGAGCCCAGACACAGGTCAGGGCAGGTGGCACAGGTTCAAAGTCAGAGCCCAGGCACAGGCCAGGGCAGGTGGCACAGGTTCATAGTTTGTGTCCAGGCCAGGTCAGGACAGATGGCACAGCTTCATAGTCAAAATTCAGGCATGGGTCAGGGTAGGCTGCACAAGTTCATAGTCAGCGTTCAGGCCCAGGTCAGGACAGATGGCACACAGTCATAGTCAGACTCCAGGCATAGGTCAGGGCAGGCTGTACAGGTTCATAGTCGGATTCCAGGTACAGGTAAGGGCAAGCGGTACAGACTGCAGCTATGAGGATACGTTACCATACAATGAGCTATAAGTAAGAACCTTTGGTCTGAAACGTGTCAGCCATGTTGACCTCTGGTTCTTGCACCGGTGACCTCGTTCTTAGAAGTGTCCTGGGATCCACGTGTAGGTGTTTGATTGATATTCCTTATGGAATCCAAATTCTTACGATGTTGTTTCCTCAGAATCGTATCACAGTCAGTAAACTGGCGATAACTCCACAATGGACCAACTACGGGCTCCGGATGTTCGGTTACCTGCACCCACCTGCCGATGGTAAGTGCCCTCCAAAAGGGATTCGATCCATTGATCATCACTAGAACTCCTTCTGTTTTGACTTGTTGGCGCCCCCTTGAGTCATTGACAAATCATTACATGTCTTATATCAGCCAAAGTATTTGATGGCTTTGACCTTGGCTTTGACCTCGATTCTCTAGCAGTTATCTCCTAAGTAGATGACATTTCCTCTGATAAAGGGGGGGGGCTGACTACGCTGTTTCCCAATGAAATGAGTGACAGGAAGTGTTAAAAATTTAGTTTTTTTTTGTTTGCAATTGTCTCATTTATTTATAAGAGGTTGAACTTACAGGTCCTCTGGCAACACTTCCTGCCCTTGTGCTTTGAGAGCTGTGTTATCATAGGGACGCTATATGAAGCTCGCACTAACTGGTGATCACTCTTCAAGCCTCCTTTTGATAATACTAAACTGTTAGAGAACAGTGACAGGAAGTGTTGTCTTAGGGTCGCACATTGGATATTCACATACACCTATAATGGCTTGATCTTGATCCCCGTGGTGTATAAACCGCTATATGATGCAATAACAGCAAGTTATAATGTAATATTTTGCTTATTCTCATGTTCTGTGCGGCAGGTGAATTCCAGTTTGCGGTATCTTCCGATGACAACTCCGAGTTTTGGCTCAGCGACGATCAGTCGGTGACAAATTTGCAGCTCCTGTGTCGAGTAGGACCGGTATGGAGAGATTTATGGTGCAGATGTATTTAGTTCACAGAGGATTGTGTACACTGGATCCAATTGTAGCAAACCCTCACCCGTGAGAAGTATTGGGTCTGTTTCAGCTGTTTTTGTCTTTATATACTGCAGGCAGGGAAACAGTGGACCGCCCCAGGGGAATATGGGAAATTTCAAGATCAGATTTCCACACCGGTCAGGTAAGACACAGAGAAAACATCTTAATTCCAACCCCTGTCACTGCAGGCTTATTCTATGGAGGTAGGGCCTCTTTAAGAATTCATAATACAACCCTTCCTGGGGCCCTGCCAGTCAGGCAAAGAATGTTCTAACCAGCCCGTCAAGCCTTGCCATTGAAATGAATGGTCTGAACCTTCATTTACCCATCCAGGTACTATTGAGGTACTGCGTGGGTGGGGGCAAAAACAATCCCCGCCCCTGCTTAGGATTCAGCTCAGATAGAGCTTGTGTAGAGTAAGAAGTCAGTGGTGTGCTCACCTGGTGGGCTCCAGAGCAATGACATATCCTGCCTGAGTGCTAGATACTCGTCTTCTCATACTTGTCTTATGTCTCCTTATATTGTAGGTTGTCGTCGTCCAAGAGATATTACTTTGAATTGTTACATAAACAGGATCATACAGGGACGGATCACGTGGAGCTGGCGGTGAGTGGCGGTATATAAAGTCATATATTGTAGCCAGCTGGTATAACCTGGGTATCTCCTGTATATAACTATATATGTACAGCTGGTATAACCTGGGTATCTCCTGTATATAATTCTATATGTACAGCTGGTATAACCTGGGTATCTCCTGTATATAATTCTATATGTACAGCTGGTATAACCTGGGTATCTCCTGTATATAATTATATATGTACAGCCGGTATAACCTGGGTATCTCCTGTATATAATTATATATGTACAGCTGGTATAACCTGGGTATCTCCTGTATATAATTATATATGTACAGCCGGTATAACCTGGGTATCTCCTGTATATAATTCTATATGTACAGCCGGTATAACCTGGGTATCTCCTGTATATAATATATATGTACAGCTGGTATAACCTGGGTATCTCCTGTATATAATTCTATATGTACAGCCGGTATAACCTGGGTATCTCCTGTATATAATTCTATATGTACAGCTGGTATAACCTGGATATCTCCTGTATATAATTCTATATGTACAGCCGGTATAACCTGGGTATCTCCTGTATATAATTATATATGTACAGCTGGTATAACCTGGGTATCTCCTGTATATAATTCTATATGTACAGCTGGTATAACCTGGGTATCTCCTGTATATAATTCTATATGTACAGCTGGTATAACCTGGGTGTCTCCTGTATATAATTATATATGTACAGCCGGTATAACCTGGGTATCTCCTGTATATAATTATATATGTACAGCTGGTATAACCTGGGTATCTCCTGTATATAATTCTATATGTACAGCTGGTATAACCTGGGTATCTCCTGTATATAACTATATATGTACAGCTGGTATAACCTGGGTATCTCCTGTATATAATTATATATGTACAGCTGGTATAACCTGGGTATCTCCTGTATATAATTCTATATGTACAGCCAGTATAACCTGGGTATCTCCTGTATATAATTCTATATGTACAGCTGATATAACCTGGGTATCTCCTGTATATAATTCTATATGTACAGCTGGTATAACCTGGGGATCTCCTGTATATAACTATATATGTACATCTGGTATAACCTGGGGATCTCCTGTATATAATTATATATGTACAGCCGGTATAACCTGGGTATCTCCTGTATATAATTATACGTGAGAGCCCGAGACTGTGTGTCAGGTACCGTGATCTGTAATACGGGGGCACCTCAGGGTACGGTTCTCGCCCCTTTCCTCTTCACACTGTACACTGCAGATTTTAGGTGCTCTCATCCAGCTGCTACCTACAGAAGTATTCTGACGACTCTGCAATAGTGGGCCTCATCACAGACGATGATGACAGGGAGTACAGAGAACTGAACCAGGATTTTGTGGACTGGTGCCAGCGGAACCACCTGAAGATTAACGCGGGGAAGACCAAGGAGATGGTGGTGGACTTCCGTAAAGGCAGAAGCCCTCCTAAACCAGTGGACATCCTGGGGACGGGCATCGAGATTGTGAACACCTATAAGTACCTGGGTCTGCTCCTTAATAATAAGCTGGACTGGGCAGATCATATGGAGGCCCTGTACAGGAAGGGCCACAGCAGGCTCTACCTGCTTAGGAAGCTGAGAGCCTTTGGAATCCGGGGGGCACTTCTTAGGACTTTCTTCAGCTCGGTAGTGGCATCAGCCATCTTCTTTGGAGTGGCCTGCTGGGGGAGCAGTATATCATCCAGGGACAGAAATAAACTTGACAAGCTGATTAGAAGGGCCAGCTCTGTCCTGGGGAGCCCACTGGACCCAGTGCAGGTGGTGGGTGACAGAAGGATACTGTCCGTGGTGAGCTCCATGCAGAAGAAGAAGTCCCATCCCATGCATGAGACTGTGATCGCGCTGAGCAGTACTGTCAGTGACCGACTGCTCCACCCTAGGTGTGAGAAGGAGCGCTATCGGAAGTCTTTCCTCCCCACCGCGGTTAGGCTGTACAACCAACACCGACCTAAGCGGAGATCATTACACACAGAGAACTGAAATATCTCTCTGCCTGTTATATCCCCCCCCTCTGCTACGTCCTATCTGTCTGTCTGCTATTAATGTAATGCCTCTCACCTTGGAACATTCCTGTACATGTTGTATTTGTATTTGTATCTGCTTATCTTATCTTATCTTATCTTTGCTGCTGTAACACACTGAATTTCCCCATTGTGGGACTATTAAAGGACTATTATTATTATTATTATTATATGTACATCTGGTATAACCTGGGTATCTCCTGTATATAATGATATATGTACAGCTGGTATAACCTGGGTATCTCCTGTATATAATTATATATATGTACAGCCGGTATAACCTGGGTATCTCCTGTATATAATTATATATGTACCGCTGGTATAACCTGGGTATCTCCTGTATATAATTATATATGTACAACTGGTATAACCTGGGTATCTCCTGTATATAATTATATATATGTACAGCCGGTATAACCTGGGTATCTCCTGTATATAATTATATATGTACATATGGTATAACCTGGGTATCTCCTGTATATAATGATATATGTACAGCTGGTATAACCTGGGTATCTCCTGTATATAATTCTATATGTACAGCTGGTATAACCTGGGCATCTCCTGTATATAATGATATATGTACAGCTGGTATAACCTGGGTATCTCCTGTATATAATTCTATATGTACAGCTGGTATAACCTGGGTATCTCCTGTATATAATTCTATATGTACAGCCGGTATAACCTGGGTATCTCCTGTATATAATTCTATATGTACAGCCGGTATAACCTGGGGATCTCCTGTATATAACTATATATGTACAGCCGGTATAACCAGGGTATCTCCTGTATATAATTATATATGTACAGCCGGTATAACCTGGGTATCTCCTGTATATAATTCTATATGTACAGCTGGTATAACCTGGGTATCTCCTGTATATAATTCTATATGTACAGCCGGTATAACCTGGGTATCTCCCTGTATATAATTCTATATGTACAGCCGGTATAACCTGGGGATCTCCTGTATATAACTATATATGTACAGCCGGTATAACCAGGGTATCTCCTGTATATAATTATATATGTACAGCCGGTATAACCTGGGTATCTCCTGTATATAATTCTATATGTACAGCCGGTATAACCTGGGTATCTCCTGTATATAATTCTATATGTACAGCCGGTATAACCTGGGTATCTCCTGTATATAATTCTATATGTACAGCTGGTATAACCTGGGGATCTCCTGTATATAACTATATATGTACAGCCGGTATAACCAGGGTATCTCCTGTATATAATTCTATATGTACAGCCGGTATAACCTGGGTATCTCCTGTATATAATTATATATGTACAGCTGGTATAACCTGGGTATCTCCTGTATATAATTCTATATGTACAGCCGGTATAACCTGGGGATCTCCTGTATATAACTATATATGTACAGCCGGTATAACCTGGGTATCTCCTGTATATAATTCTATATGTACAGCCGGTATAACCTGGGTATTTTCTGTATATAATTATATATGTACAGCCGGTATAACCAGGGTATCTCCTGTATATAATTCTATATGTATAGATGATACTATATACTAGTTGTTACAGTCAGTATAGATGTCTCTCACCTTGCACCTGTCTCTCCCTGGCAGTGGCGGCAGTCTTCGGTTGACTCTCCGTTCACCCTCGTAGACTCGCAGTCCCTGTCTCTCTTCTCTGGTGGGTATATACGAGCCATTCATGTGGGTTCACATGGTAAATATCTGCCCATATGTTGATTATGTCATCAGCTCTATCAGATATGGATGAATTTGTAACAATGGTGGAAATAACAAAGTTTTCCATTACCTTAAACCACGCCCACCTCCCAGATGCCCCGCCCATGCACAGTCTTGCTCTGAGCTTGTGTTTCTTCACTTCCTGTCTGCAGATGATATAAACCTGCCCCTGGGGAACACATCACTAATACCGCTGACTAAAGCCAGTCATCACAATGAGGGGCCCAAGGAGCACCCGGCGGACATTCTGAAAGAAGATCCTCGAGACAACATCTATAAAGGTGAGGCCTGTGTGTCCAGAATAAGCCCCTAAACCATTAAAGGGCCCGTCCAGTTTATCTTCATCCTCGTAGACCTTGTGTTTCAGTTCTTTACTATTTCTTTACTATTTAGTTTTTCAGCGTCTAAATGTTTGTTTTTCTTTTTCAGTCCATCTTGTGCCTATGAACCGTGTGCACAGTGTCCTACCCAGCTGCACGTATAAGCCGAGCTACCTGGTGGAGGGATACCCGCTGCAACGCTACCAGGGACTGCAGTTTGTAAGTGTAGGGGATGGCAGGAGCGACAGGAAGGTGTATATGAGGATTCGACCAGCTATACTGATGACATCATGTTCTACCTCCCCCAGGTTCGCCTCACATACGTGTACCCCAATGATTACACACGGCTCAGTCACATGGAGAAGGACAATGAGTGCATGTACCAGAAGAACAGCAAGTACAGGAACAGGTATCCCACAACCGACTCAGATACCAGTAAATGGGGCAATACACAGCGGTTGGGCATTGCCCATATATTTAGTCCTCATCACCCCCCAGTCTGCCCTGAGGAGGGGCACTGGTAATAGAACCGTATAAAGCTGGGGTAAGGATGTAACATTAACCCTTTATCTCTTATCTGCCAGGCTGAGATATAATAAGTACATGAAGGTGGACCGACCGCAGCCTGGACCTGCTGACCATCCAGGTAATACTCTGTGCTGCTTTTGTACATGATACATTCTATGTAGATTGTATCCAACTTTGGCTGCATTGCTGTATTAAAGAGACAAAAATTTGGCTCAGGGTCCGCAAGAAAGATGGCAGTCCCAAATGAGAGTCCCCCCCCCCTCCAAATCAGACAAAGCTCTCAGGGCACTCCTATTTATTTTAAGGAAAAAGGACCATTTTTTTACAATCTGTGGGGATCTCGTCCTTCAGAGCCCTATTGATCATAGTGTCGTGATATGTCCACTTTGGGAATTGTGTTTTTTGACATGTGAAATGTAAAGTCTCCTTTCTGTTCATGTATCAGGTTGGCCGGAGGACTACAACCCCTCAGATTTCCAGTATGAAGACACAGAGGATCAGTTTGTCAATAAAAAAGAAGAAGAAGAACCGAGTGAAGATGAAATAATAAGACAGAGGAAACTTTTCTTAGTAGAAGATGAAAACAACTTGCCCAATTTAATGAGATCTGATCTCCAGAGAAACGGGCGACCCCAAGAAAACTTTATAGATATGGACAAAGAAGGTCTAAGAAATCCAGATCCAAAAAAAATCCAATGACCATATAAGACAGGAGCGGAAAACCCCTGCTGCCGGTGATTCCAAACCTCGAAAGAGGAAGCGTGGCCAACTCCCAAATGCAGTCAATGGGACCCATGGCCAAGGCCATGCTGAGGTAGAGAGAAATGGGTCAATTGTCTTAAGAAATAAGGAAAGACCGAACCAAAATCTAGAACGGAACAGTAAAGATACAAAGGTGCAACATGATGGTAGAAAGAGGAACGCACCACAAGAGGCAAACCTACATGAGATACAGGAGCCGCAAAAGATAAATCATAGGAAGGAAGAATTATACAGAAGACAATACTCCAAACACTTGGGTCAAGACATGGATGGGATCAAGGTGGAAGCGATACCACCAGGAGCAACGTTAACACATAAGCTTAAAATAGCAAAAAGAGACGATCTTTATGACGGAAGGAAGATACAAGACAAAAAGCAAAGACCCCACTGGGTTGAGGAAAATAGACCCAATGTGAAGATACATGAAGATGCGATAAAAGACAATGATCAGATGCTGGAGTCTCAAATAAACCCTACAAAGGACCAGAACGTAGGAGAAGACGATAGAGAGGGGCCACGCAAAGTTGTGGGAAAAGCGAATGTTCGGGTGGAACAGATGCCTGGATTTAACCAAAATATACATGTAGGGTCTCAAGTACGTCATAGACCAGGTGAAAATGCAACACACCCGATTAAACAGGACTACACAACATCTAGGGGACCACAGCTTGGGAAGGATGGAAGGCAGGAGCCTCAGGACATTGGGTGGACTAGACCAAGTCTTGAAAGAATTGAGAAGAAGAATCAAAAGCATGAAGAGCACGACGAACAAAAATATATAGGTCAAAAGATGGTCTTGGAAGAAAAGGTGGAGAAAAGCCAAGACCTTGGACCAGCTGAGCTTGGAAGATGGAGAATGGAGCAACGTGTAGAAGACCCCGATGATAACCAGGTTATGAAACAAAGACTTGAACGTTTAGAGAGAACAACCCATTTGGCAACAGTGGAAAACAAAGACGTCAATAGATTTGGTGCGAGAAACCAGGTTGTAGAATCGGACCAAGAAGAAGCTCAAAATCAAAAGCAGCGAGAAGATGCGATGGTAGAAAACGAAATACTACAGCAACCCAACTCAGATAAGTACATAGAGGAAAATCCAGATAATGAGGTTAGAGATGATCAGGAGGAGAAAGGTCATCACGTTTATAGGGAAGACGATCTGGTGGAAGAGGAAGATGAGAAGCTTGAATATCCTTTTGTGTTTGAGGATCCTGTGTTCTGGAATCGGACTTTCCATGTGAGCGAGACAGATTTCCAGGTTATTCGGTCAGACTACATCGATCTACAGTGTAATACATCTGGAAATCTCCAGCTGCCAGAAAGTGAAGCCTTGACCATAGTTGGATCTCTTATGAAGAAGCTCAACCAATGGCATCGAGGGTAAGAACCTGGAACAAGTAACCTGAGGAAACCCAGGAATACAGGAAGGAAATTGGGCAATAGTTATGAATTAGATGTGGAGAGTTACGCTGCAGCTTGATCTAAGACAATATAGGCAATTATTAACCATAACCAAAATTCTGTAGACCTAGACCAGGAGCCAAGAGACAATCTAAATATCTAGAACATGAAAACCAAGACCACAGAAACCAATGTATATATCTAGAACATGATTACTAAGACTGTGAGAAATTATATATCTAAATGATGAAAACTAAGACCATAAGAACAAACAAATTTATCTAGAACAAAGCAAGGTCAACTGAACCAATCTATATATTCTGACCACGAGGATATGATCATAAAAGCTACTCTAGAATTATATAATGGCTTTCGTTCTTACTTATTGTGCTCTAGATATTTAGATTAGCTCTCATAGTCTTAGCTCTAATGTTCTAGAGATATAGATGGGTTCTCATGGTCTTAGTTCTTATGTTCTGGAGAAATAGATGGGGTCTCGTGGTCTTAGTTCTTATGTTCTGGAGAAATAGATGGGGTCTCGTGGTCTTAGTTTTCATGTTCTAGAGATATAGATGGAATCTCATGGTCTTAGTTTCTTGTGTTTTATGGTATAGATGGGATTTTATGGTCTTAGCTTGTGTTCTGGAGATATAGATTTATCCTCATGGTCTTAGTTTTCATGTTCTAGAGCCCAGACCATAGACATGGAACCAACTGAATTAGCTAGAACATGAAGACCAAAATGCACACGACCGTAACAATCAATCTATATATTTAGAACATAGAAACCAAAGCATTGGTCAGGAGAACCAATCTCTATATCTAGAACACAAGAACGGAAGACTTGGGAACACCTGATATATATCTAGACAATGAAAATATGACATTCAATCTACATGTCCAGACCACAAGAACTTAGGACATGAGAACCAACCTATATATCTAGAACATGAGAACTGATCTAAAAAAAAATAATGGATGTGTATGAATATAAAAAAAAGCTTCTCAGTAGTGCAGAGTATTTCAGGAGAGGAGCTACAGATCCATCCACTCACGATGCTGTGTGGAATAATTTGGACCATCTGCCTTGTATAATCGTCTCACCTCCATCTTGTTTCGTTCTTGGTTGCAGAATGTACAAGCTCCAGAGGATTGTTAACATAGAGAAGCACCTGGACTACATGCGTGGGAGTCGATATTTCCTGGACTTGGAGTTTAGGGACAGATTTAACCGCCTTGTGAGATTTGCTCATTACGTCTTTGCCCCCAGCTGGACCGGACTGACTGATGACATGAGGGATATGAAGAGGAAGATGTGGGGGCCACGCCGGAGGCTGATGGCCAATGAGAGGCAGATCGAGCTATGCTGGCCCAGTGGCCTGGTCTGGAGCCCACAGGCTATGGTCTATTTTATAGTGCCAGGTAAGTGGTGTGAGACACCGGAGGCACAAAGGTTATAAAATATATCGCAACGTCTGTGACGAACATAATTCTTTGTAGTGAAAAACCAAGCCCGCTGGGTGCAGAAGTTCATCTGGGACATGGAGTCTTTGTACCAGGCCACAGAGGACCCCAGTTTCAGTGTCATCATTGTGGACTTTAGTAGCACCGACCTGGATGTTCGGAACGCCCTACAACGATCACGTTTACCCCGGTAATAAGATAGATTACGTTTCATCTAAAAGCTTCTTTTTTTTCTGATCCAGAGATCCAGATCCCCTGCATAGACAGTTACATCATACGATTCTACAGTCACCACTAGGAGGCGATACAATGTATTCAGTTTTATAAGACAGTGTGTATGCAGTGAGCTCAATGGCTTCCCCTAGTGGTGGGTGCAAGAAGCCAAATTTTATTTTTTTTATTTTTTTTTTAACAATTTTAATTTTAATCAGTTGAATCATGAGGTATTGGTTGTATTTTGTCTAAATTAAATTTATATTAAAATGTTCTCAAAAAAAATATCAGTAATTAAAAAAAAAATATTTTGGCAAAAATATGTAAGCTGGCAACCCACGTCAAGGGTCCTCATTGTCTTGTGAGCCAGATTTTTATTTTGTAACTCTGTCTATGTGGTTTTATATAAGGTGCCTGGGGACGGGGGACCCTATCTTTGACTTAAGGTGACATCACCTTTAACACCCTCAATAAAAAACATCACAAGGGGGCGCTCTTCTCTTCTATCTTGCAGATACCAATTTGTACAACTTGAAGGAAACTTTGAGCGTTCTGCCGGCCTCCAGGCTGGCATAGATCTGGTGAAGGTGAGTCTGGCCACTTCTAGATTAAAGGGGCGTGACTAATTTATACCTTTGCTAATTGGCATGCAGAGCTCTGGGAAAGCTGGGTGGCTACTTGCTATTTTAGGTATCCCCAAATCTTTCTCAGACACAAATTAGAATTTTTAATTTGACAGAACACGTTTGGTTGATTTTAGAGGACATTTCCTTATGAGTGATGTCATCATGACATCACTTCTATATTATTAACCCTATGCTGTCCCCTCCAGAACCCTCACAGTATCCTTTTCCTATGTGACCTCCACATACATTTCCCTCCATCAATCATCGACTCAGTGCGGACTCACACGGTGGAGGGTAAGATGGCGTATGGTCCCATGGTCATGAGGCTGGACTGCGGAGCGTCTCCTGGATGGCCTGACGGTAAGTTCTTCCTTAAGGTTATATCTGTGACCTCCTTCAGACCATTTCATCCAGTCTGGAAAATTAATTAGGCAGTGATGTTCTGCAGGATACTGGGAGGTGAATGGGTTCGGCCTGCTGGGAATTTACAAGTCAGACCTGGATAGTATCGGAGGAATGAACACTGAAGAATTTCGACAACGATGGGGAGGAGAAGACTGGGAGCTGCTGGACAGGTGAGGAGATTGAAAGATATCGCCACCCACACATTCAATTTCAATGTACAAGGGTGGGACCAGAGGGGCGTGTACTAAGGAGGGAACGCCCCAGAGGAACACGGACAGGTGAGGAGTTTAAAGGATAACTCCACCCACAATTAAATTATGATGGGGAGAGGTGGGAGTAGTGGGGTGTACTAGGAAGGGAACACCCCAGAGAAATGGACTCATGAGGAGTTTAAAGGATAATCCTATCCACAAATTAAAGGATTATGGGCAGGGGTGGGATCATGATGGTGTAATAAGATGGGAACACCCAGAGGAACATGAATTGGTGAGTAGCGTAAAGGATATTTCCACAAACAAGTTAAATTGTGATGAGCAGGGGTGGAACTGGGTCATGTACTAAGAACGTAACGCCACAGGGGAACATTGTCAGGTGAGAAGTTTAAAGGATAACTCCATCCACAATTTTAAATCTGGGACACAAATGACTACTACATAATAAGATGACTCATTGTATCAACCATAAATTAACCATAATAGAATAAAAAAAGGGGGAAAAAACCCCCGCAAATGAAATTATGATGGGCAGGGGAGGGACCAGGGGTGTTTACTAAAAAGAGAATACCCCAGAGAAGTATTGACAGGTGAGGAGTTTAAAGGATGATGGGCAGGGGTGTATACTAAGAAGGGAACGCCCCCGAGGAGCACCCAGATATAGCAATATAGACTAGCCCTATCTGTTGATTCACCTGCCTATAGAATACAATGGCGACCTGTAGATTTTACTCCAAATTGCTGAAATTTCTTCATTCCTACACTGTATACTAATAGTGAGCAGATCGCAACTCAATTCACTAGTTGATGACCATATAATGAGAGTATTCCTATATTTTCCCATCAGGATTCTCCACGCTGGGCTGGAGGTAGAGCGGTTGGCGGTCAGGAACTTTTACCACCACTTCCACTCCAAGCGCGGCATGTGGAACCGCCGGACAGCATCAAACGTAGAGCAGAATGCCTAAAAACTACTACATATACCAAAGCAAATATGGAGGATATCCGAGCATCACAACAGCCACCTCAGCTCTACGATAAGGAAGGCCCTGTCATGGTGGAGGGTCCCACCTGTTGGTTTATATGGAGCAGAGGAACATTGGTCATTGCGAATACTTAAAAGGCTACTTGCCCTCAGGGGGTAACAGTCAAATACACCTTGTGTTGCAAAAACTTTTCATAGCTGCTCCAGACCTATCGCCTGGGCTGTTCAGCATAAAATGGGACTGAACCAGGGGGGATCCACTCGGGATGTGGATCATGAAGGGACATAAAACAGGTGTTCAGAGCTTGGATGAAGTGCCTTACTAGGAATATGGACTCTATCATTACACTGTGTTCCAAATTTTTATGCAAATAATATTTTCTCATATTTTCCAAAATTACCTATATGAATTGCAGTCATTGTAATTTTCCAGTCATCAACTATTGGAGTATAATTGAAAGGTTTTTGAACAAACTGTCTATGATAACAGTATATTTAAAAAAAAAAATAAACACTCAAAATGCATGTTTCAAATTATTATGCACAGCAGAATTTGCAACCTTTTCATTTTTATTAAGAACAAAAAAATGGTCATTGTGAAATTCTAAGCATTAGCAGGTTATTACAAACTGAAATCAAACCGTTTTCAAGCCAAACCTTTATTCGAGGTGATGTTACATTTGCACATAGGACCCCTTGTTCGAAAGAAGCTTCTGAACTCTCTCGTCCATTGAATTTGTCAGTTTTTGGATGGTTTCTGCTTCAATTGTTTTGCATGAGGACAGAATCCCCTCCCAGAGCTGTTGCTTAGATGTGAACTGCCTCCCGCCATCATAGACACTCCTTTTGATGATGCTCCAGAGGTTCTCAATGGGGTTGAGGTCAGGGGAGCATGGGGGCCACACCATAAGTTTGTCCCCTTTTATGCCCATAGCAGCCAGAGATGCAGATGTGTTATTTGCAGCATGAGACGGTGCATTATCAGGCATGAAAATGATCTTTCTGCGGAATGCATGGTTCTTCTTCTTGAACCATGGCAGGAAGTGCTGTTTGAGAAACTCCACATACATTATGGAGTTCATCTTTACCCCTTCAGGGATCCTAAAGGGGCCAACAATCTCTCTCCCCATGATTCCAGCCCAAAACATTACTCCACCTCCTCCTTGTTGGCGCCGTAGCCCTGTTTGCATGGGGTGTCCATCAACAAGCCATCCTCCACTCCTTCCATCTGGACCATCGAGCGTTGCTCGGCACTCATCGGTCTTCATGTATTGTTTGGCCCACTGGAGCCGTTTCTGCTTGTGTGCAGTGGATAGAGGAGGTCGACAGGATGGCTTACGCACAGCTGCAAACCTCTGAAGGACCCTGCATCTTGTTGTTCGGGGGACGTTGGAGGCACCAGCAGCTTCAAAAACTTGTCTGCTGCTATGACAAGGCATTTTTGAAGCTGCTCTTTTAACCTGACGTAATTGCCTGTTGGAAAGAGTCCTCAATTTTCCCTTATCAGCACGCACACGTGTGTGCTGTGAATCAGCTACATACTTCTTGATTGTGCGATGATCACGATGAAGTGTCTTGGCAATGTTGATTGTAGTCATGCCTTGACCTAAACACTCCACAATTTGTTGCTTCTCAGCAGCCGACACATCCTTTTTCTTTCCCATTTTGGCTGAAAATGTAGGCTGCTTAATAATGTGGGACAGCCTTCTTAAGTAGTCTTGCCTTTAATTGGACACACCTGCCAAACTAATTAGCACAGGTGTCTGCAATTGCTTTCAGTGATATAAAGAGCCCTGACACACATCACCATCAATGAGTTTAACTGACAAACAAAAAAATTCTTACCTTATCACTCCTAAATGCTTTTTGCATAATAATTTGGAACACAGTGTATAAGGACTTGTTCACCCTGTTCTTAGAATAGCGCCCCCTTCTGTACCATAATGGATCAGCAGGAACTTGTGTACATCTGTTATTTCTTCCACCATCCATAGTAGATCATGTAGAAAATACCAGAACCGTTACAGTAGAATACCTCTTAACATTGCGCCCTCTACTGGTCAGCAGTGGCCCCTTATTATCATATATGGACAACATAACACGTCACTTCTTTGAGTTATTTGTAATGTGAACTGGGCCTTATTACAATAAATTGCCCTTATAGGGTATAGATGTGCAAAAGGTGTCTGTGGGTTTAGGTGGAGCATATGGGTGCGTCCAATGCTATCGTTGAATTTTTACAGGAGGTATGAGATTAGAAAAGCAGTGAATGGGATTGAGCTGCAATACCATAGTCAACCTATAGACTAAAGTGGCGCTGTTCTTGCAAAGATCTCATAAAAATATTTTTTTCTGTGAGAAAAGCATTAAAAATTCAGACAGATCGGGGGAGAAAACTGGGAGCGGATGGACAGGTGAGGAGTTTAATGGATAACTCCATCCAAAAACTAAATCATGATGAGCAGGGGAGGGGCTAGTGGCATTCACTAAGAAGGGAACACCCCCGAGGAACTGAATTGTAGACTGAAATATTTCCCCTGAGAGAATGGTCCACGACTTTCTGTAAACCAGGAGCTGTGATAAAAATTACCGTAATTGTGTGGCACAAAACCAAAAATTTGTGGTAAATTGAATTTTGTGCCACAAAAGCATCTGCGCCACGAAGTCACTTAAAATATCATTATCATACTGCTTAGTGCATCAGAGTCCATATGGTCAAATGTTTATCTTATGTGCAAGAAAACTGTAGGAAAAATTACAAAAAAAATGTTTTTTAATAACATTTTTATATGTTTAGGAATATTTTTGTAGCTGACAGTAAGTGATGATGTGTAATTATACTGCTGAGGTCTGTGTATGGGGTGGAGATGTTTATACGGTCACAGCAGAGACGTATAGGATTATATCAATCCTGGGTGTGAAGATACATAAAATTATAGCAAAGGTCATCCCTCAGTCACTTGGTCTATATAAATAATCCACCCTCTAACAACAAGTCTTGTCTCCACATGCTTCTTCTCACCAACGGCACAGTATAGATAATAATCTCCTCTCCACCTGTACAGTATAGAGAATCTCTCCACCGGTACAGTATAGATAATAATCTCCTCTCCGCCAGTACAGTATAGATAATAATCTCCTCTCCGCCAGTACCATATAGATAATCTCCTCTCATCCTGTACAGTATATATAATAATCTCCTCTCCACCAGTACAGTATAGATAATAATCTCCTCTCCACCTGCACAGTATAGATAATAATCTCCTCTCTACCGGTACAGTATAGATAATAATCTCCTCTCCACCTGCACAGTATAGATAATAATCTCCTCTCCACCAGTACAGTATAGATAATAATCTCCTCTCCACCAGTACAGTATAGATAATAATCTCCTTTCCACCAGTACAGTATAGATAATAATCTCCTCTCCACCGGTACAGTATAGATAATAATCTCCTCTCCGCCGGTACAGTATAGATAATAATCTCCTCTCCACCGGTACAGTATAAATAATAATCTCCTCTCCGCCAGTACAATATAGATAATAATCTCCTCTCCGCCAGTACAATATAGATAATAATCTCCTCTCCGCCAGTACAGTATAGATAATACTCTCCTCTCCGCCGGTAGAGTATAGATAATAATCTCCTCTCTGCCGGTACAGTATAGATAATCTCTCCACCAGTACAGTATAGATAATCTCCTCTCCACCAGTACAGTATAGATAATAATCTCCTCTCCACCTGTACAGTATAGATAATAATCTCCTCTCCACCAGTACAGTATAGATAATAATCTCCCCTCCACCTGTACAGTATAGATAATCTCCTCTCCACCTGCACAGTATAGATAATAATCTCCTCTCTACCGGTACAGTATAGATAATAATCTCCTCTCCGCCAGTACAGTATAGATAATAATCTCCTCTCCACCGGTACAGTATAGATAATCTCCTCTCCACCAGTACAGTATAGATAATAATCTCCTCTCCACCTGTACAGTATAGATAATAATCTCCTCTCCACCAGTACAGTATAGATAATCTCCTCTCCACCTGCACAGTATAGATAATAATCTCCTCTCTACCGGTACAGTATAGATAATAATCTCCTCTCTACCGGTACAGTATAGATAATAATCTCCTCTCCACCTGTACAGTATAGATAATAATCTCCCCTCCACCTGTACAGTATAGATAATCTCCTCTCCACCTGTACAGTATAGATAATAATCTCCTCTCCACCAGTACAGTATAGATAATAATCTCCTCTCCACCTGTACAGTATAGATAATAATCTCCTCTCCACCGGTACAGTATAGATAATCTCCTCTCCACCAGTACAGTATAGATAATAATCTCCTCTCCACCTGTACAGTATAGATAATAATCTCCTCTCCACCAGTACAGTATAGATAATAATCTCCTCTCCACCGGTACAGTATAGATAATCTCCTCTCCACCAGTACAGTATAGATAATAATCTCCTCTCCACCTGTACAGTATAGATAATAATCTCCTCTCCACCAGTACAGTATAGATAATAATCTCCCCTCCACCTGTACAGTATAGATAATCTCCTCTCCACCTGCACAGTATAGATAATAATCTCCTCTCCACCTGTACAGTATAGATAATCTCTCCACCAGTACAGTATAGATAATCTCCCCTCCACCGGTACAGTATAGATAATCTCCTCTCCACCGGTACAGTATAGATAATAATCTCCTCTCCACCAGTACAGTATAGATAATAATCTCCTCTCCACCAATACAGTATAGATAATAATCTCCTCTCCACCTGTACAGTATAGATAATCTCCTCTCCACCTGTACAGTATAGATAATAATCTCCTCTCCACCTGTACAGTATAGATAATCTCTCCACCAGTACAGTATAGATAATCTCCCCTCCACCGGTACAGTATAGATAATCTCCTCTCCACCGGTACAGTATAGATAATAATCTCCTCTCCACCAGTACAGTATAGATAATAATCTCCTCTCCACCAATACAGTATAGATAATAATCTCCTCTCCACCGGTACAGTATAGATAATCTCCTCTCCACCAGTACAGTATAGATAATAATCTCCTCTCCACCAGTACAGTATAGATAATCTCCCCTCCACCGGTACAGTATAGATAATCTCCTCTCCACCAGTACAGTATAGATAATAATCTCCTCTCCACCGGTACAGTATAGATAATCTCCTCTCCACCAGTACAGTATAGATAATAATCTCCTCTCCACCGGTACAGTATAGATAATCTCCTCTCCACCTGTACAGTATAGATAATCTCCCCTCCACCTGTACAGTATAGATAATCTCCTCTCCACCTGTACAGTATAGATAATAATCTCCTCTCCACCGGTACAGTATAGATAATCTCCTCTCCACCGGTACAGTATAGATAATAATCTCCTCTCCACCAGTACAGTATAGATAATAATCTCCTCTCCACCAGTACAGTATAGATAATAATCTCCTCTCCACCAGTACAGTATAGATAATACTCTCCTCTCCACCAGTACAGTATAGATAATAATCTCCTCTCCACCAGTACAGTATATATAATCTCCTCTCCACCAGTACAGTATAGATAATAATCTCCTCTCCACCTGTACAGTATAGATAATAATCTCCTCTCCACCAGTACAGTATAGATAATCTCTCCACCAGTACAGTATAGATAATAATCTCCTCTCTACCAGTACAGTATAGATAATAATATCCTCTCCACCAGTACAGTATAGCTAATAATCTCCTCTCCACCAGTACAGTATAGATAATACTCTCCTCTCCACCTGTACAGTATAGATAATCTCCTCTCCACCTGTACAATATAGATAATAATCTCCTCTCCACCAGTACAGTATAGATAATAATCTCCTCTCCACCAGTACAGTATAGATAATCTCCTCTCCACCTGTACAGTATAGATAATCTCCCCTCCACCTGTACAGTATAGATAATAATCTCCTCTCCACCAGTACAGTATAGATAATAATCTCCTCTCCACCAGTACAGTATAGATAATCTCCTCTCCACCTGTACAGTATAGATAATAATCTCTCCACCTGTACAATATAGATAATAATCTCCTCTCCACTGGTACAGTATAGATAATAATCTCCTCTCCACCGATACAGTATAGATAATAATCTCCTCTCTGCCAGTACAGTATAGATAATAATCTCCTCTCCACCTGTACAGTATAGATAATAATCTCCTCTCCACCTGTACAGTATAGATAATCTCCCCTCCACCTGTACAGTATAGATAATCTCCTCTCCACCTGTACAGTATAGATAATAATCTCCTCTCCACCAGTACAGTATAATCTCCTCTCCACCAGTATAGTATAGATAATAATCTCCTCTCCGCCGGTACAGTATAGATAATAATCTCCTCTCTGCCGGTACAGTATAGATAATCTCTCCACCGGTACAGTATAAATAATAATCTCCTCTCCGCCAGTACAATATAGATAATAATCTCCTCTCCACCAGTACAGTATAGATAATAATCTCCTCTCTGCCAGTACAGTATAGATAATAATCTCCTCTCCACCTGTACAGTATAGATAATAATCTCCTCTCCACCTGTACAGTATAGATAATCTCCCCTCCACCTGTACAGTATAGATAATCTCCTCTCCACCTGTACAGTATAGATAATAATCTCCTCTCCACCAGTATAGTATAGATAATAATCTCCTCTCCGCCGGTACAGTATAGATAATAATCTCCTCTCTGCCGGTACAGTATAGATAATCTCTCCACCGGTACAGTATAGATAATAATTTCCTCTCCGCCAGTACAGTATAGATAATAATCTCCTCTCCGCCAGTACCATATAGATAATCTCCTCTCATCCTGTACAGTATATATAATAATCTCCTCTCCACCAGTACAGTATAGATAATAATCTCCTCTCCACCTGCACAGTATAGATAATAATCTCCTCTCCGCCGGTACAGTATAGATAATAATCTCCTCTCCACCGGTACAGTATAAATAATAATCTCCTCTCCGCCAGTACAATATAGATAATAATCTCCTCTCCGCCAGTACAATATAGATAATAATCTCCTCTCCGCCAGTACAGTATAGATAATAATCTCCTCTCTGCCGGTACAGTATAGATAATCTCTCCACCAGTACAGTATAGATAATCTCCTCTCCACCAGTACAGTATAGATAATAATCTCCTCTCCACCTGTACAGTATAGATAATAATCTCCTCTCCACCAGTACAGTATAGATAATAATCTCCTCTCCACCGGTACAGTATAGATAATCTCCTCTCCACCAGTACAGTATAGATAATCTCCTCTCCACCAGTACAGTATAGATAATAATCTCCTCTCCACCTGTACAGTATAGATAATAATCTCCTCTCCACCAGTACAGTATAGATAATAATCTCCCCTCCACCTGTACAGTATAGATAATCTCCTCTCCACCTGCACAGTATAGATAATAATCTCCTCTCTACCGGTACAGTATAGATAATAATCTCCTCTCCGCCAGTACAGTATAGATAATAATCTCCTCTCCACCTGTACAGTATAGATAATAATCTCCTCTCCACCAGTACAGTATAGATAATCTCCTCTCCACCTGCACAGTATAGATAATAATCTCCTCTCTACCGGTACAGTATAGATAATAATCTCCTCTCTACCGGTACAGTATAGATAATAATCTCCTCTCCACCTGTACAGTATAGATAATAATCTCCCCTCCACCTGTACAGTATAGATAATCTCCTCTCCACCTGTACAGTATAGATAATAATCTCCTCTCCACCAGTACAGTATAGATAATAATCTCCTCTCCACCTGTACAGTATAGATAATAATCTCCCCTCCACCTGTACAGTATAGATAATCTCCTCTCCACCTGTACAGTATAGATAATAATCTCCTCTCCACCAGTACAGTATAGATAATAATCTCCTCTCCACCGGTACAGTATAGATAATCTCCTCTCCACCGGTACAGTATAGATAATAATCTCCTCTCCACCTGTACAGTATAGATAATAATCTCCTCTCCACCAGTACAGTATAGATAATCTCCTCTCCACCAGTACAGTATAGATAATAATCTCCTCTCCACCTGTACAGTATGGATAATCTCCCCTCCACCTGTACAGTATAGATAATCTCCTCTCCACCTGTACAATATAGATAATAATCTCCTCTCCACCAGTACAGTATAGATAATAATCTCCTCTCCACCAGTACAGTATAAATAATAATCTCCTCTCCACCAGTACAGTATAGATAATCTCCTCTCCACCAGTACAGTATAGATAATAATCTCCTCTCCACCTGTACAGTATAGATAATCTCTCCACCAGTACAGTATAGATAATCTCCCCTCCACCGGTACAGTATAGATAATCTCCTCTCCACCGGTACAGTATAGATAATAATCTCCTCTCCACCAGTACAGTATAGATAATAATCTCCTCTCCACCAATACAGTATAGATAATAATCTCCTCTCCACCTGTACAGTATAGATAATCTCCTCTCCACCTGTACAATATAGATAATAATCTCCTCTCCACCGGTACAGTATAGATAATCTCCTCTCCACCAGTACAGTATAGATAATAATCTCCTCTCCACCAGTACAGTATAGATAATCTCCTCTCCACCAGTACAGTATAGATAATCTCCTCTCCACCAGTACAATATAGATAATCTCCTCTCCACCTGTACAGTATAGATAATCTCCCCTCCACCTGTACAGTATAGATAATCTCCTCTCCACCTGTACAGTATAGATAATAATCTCCTCTCCACCGGTACAGTATAGATAATCTCCTCTCCACCGGTACAGTATAGATAATAATCTCCTCTCCACCAGTACAGTATAGATAATAATCTCCTCTCCACCAGTACAGTATAGATAATAATCTCCTCTCCACCAGTACAGTATAGATAATACTCTCCTCTCCACCAGTACAGTATAGATAATACTCTCCTCTCCACCAGTACAGTATAGATAATAATCTCCTCTCCACCAGTACAGTATATATAATCTCCTCTCCACCAGTACAGTATAGATAATAATCTCCTCTCCACCTGTACAGTATAGATAATAATCTCCTCTCCACCAGTACAGTATAGATAATCTCTCCACCAGTACAGTATAGATAATAATCTCCTCTCTACCAGTACAGTATAGATAATAATCTCCTCTCCACCAGTACAGTATAGCTAATAATCTCCTCTCCACCAGTACAGTATAGATAATACTCTCCTCTCCACCTGTACAGTATAGATAATCTCCTCTCCACCTGTACAATATAGATAATAATCTCCTCTCCACCAGTACAGTATAGATAATAATCTCCTCTCCACCAGTACAGTATAGATAATCTCCTCTCCACCTGTACAGTATAGATAATCTCCCCTCCACCTGTACAGTATAGATAATAATCTCCTCTCCACCAGTACAGTAAAGATAATAATCTCCTCTCCACCAGTACAGTATAGATAATCTCCTCTCCACCAGTACAGTATAGATAATCTCCTCTCCACCTGTACAGTATAGATAATAATCTCTCCACCTGTACAATATAGATAATAATCTCCTCTCCACTGGTACAGTATAGATAATAATCTCCTCTCCACCGGTACAGTATAGATAATAATCTCCTCTCCACCAGTACAGTATAGATAATAATCTCCTCTCCACCAGTACAGTATAGATAATAATCTCCTCTCCACCAGTAGAGTATAGATAATAATCTCCTCTCTGCCAGTACAGTATAGATAATCTCCTCTCCACCAGTACAGTATAGATAATCTCCTCTCCACCAGTACAATATAGATAATCTCCTCTCCACCTGTACAGTATAGATAATCTCCCCTCCACCTGTACAGTATAGATAATCTCCTCTCCACCTGTACAGTATAGATAATAATCTCCTCTCCACCGGTACAGTATAGATAATCTCCTCTCCACCGGTACAGTATAGATAATAATCTCCTCTCCACCAGTACAGTATAGATAATAATCTCCTCTCCACCAGTACAGTATAGATAATAATCTCCTCTCCACCAGTACAGTATAGATAATACTCTCCTCTCCACCAGTACAGTATAGATAATAATCTCCTCTCCACCAGTACAGTATAGATAATAATCTCCTCTCCACCAGTACAGTATAGATAATCTCTCCACCAGTACAGTATAGATAATAATCTCCTCTCTACCAGTACAGTATAGATAATAATCTCCTCTCCACCAGTACAGTATAGCTAATAATCTCCTCTCCACCAGTACAGTATAGATAATACTCTCCTCTCCACCTGTACAGTATAGATAATCTCCTCTCCACCTGTACAATATAGATAATAATCTCCTCTCCACCAGTACAGTATAGATAATAATCTCCTCTCCACCAGTACAGTATAGATAATCTCCTCTCCACCTGTACAGTATAGATAATCTCCCCTCCACCTGTACAGTATAGATAATAATCTCCTCTCCACCAGTACAGTATAGATAATAATCTCCTCTCCACCAGTACAGTATAGATAATCTCCTCTCCACCAGTACAGTATAGATAATCTCCTCTCCACCTGTACAGTATAGATAATAATCTCCCCTCCACCTGTACAGTATAGATAATCTCCTCTCCACCTGTACAGTATAGATAATAATCTCCTCTCCACCAGTACAGTATAGATAATAATCTCCTCTCCACCTGTACAGTATAGATAATAATCTCCTCTCCACCGGTACAGTATAGATAATCTCCTCTCCACCGGTACAGTATAGATAATAATCTCCTCTCCACCTGTACAGTATAGATAATAATCTCCTCTCCACCAGTACAGTATAGATAATCTCCTCTCCACCAGTACAGTATAGATAATCTCCTCTCCACCTGTACAGTATAGATAATAATCTCTCCACCTGTACAATATAGATAATAATCTCCTCTCCACTGGTACAGTATAGATAATAATCTCCTCTCCACCGGTACAGTATAGATAATAATCTCCTCTCCACCAGTACAGTATAGATAATAATCTCCTCTCCACCAGTACAATATAGATAATAATCTCCTCTCCACCAGTAGAGTATAGATAATAATCTCCTCTCTGCCAGTACAGTATAGATAATCTCCTCTCCACCAGTACAGTATAGATAATCTCCTCTCCACCAGTACAATATAGATAATCTCCTCTCCACCTGTACAGTATAGATAATCTCCCCTCCACCTGTACAGTATAGATAATCTCCTCTCCACCTGTACAGTATAGATAATAATCTCCTCTCCACCGGTACAGTATAGATAATCTCCTCTCCACCGGTACAGTATAGATAATAATCTCCTCTCCACCAGTACAGTATAGATAATAATCTCCTCTCCACCAGTACAGTATAGATAATAATCTCCTCTCCACCAGTACAGTATAGATAATACTCTCCTCTCCACCAGTACAGTATAGATAATAATCTCCTCTCCACCAGTACAGTATAGATAATAATCTCCTCTCCACCAGTACAGTATAGATAATCTCTCCACCAGTACAGTATAGATAATAATCTCCTCTCTACCAGTACAGTATAGATAATAATCTCCTCTCCACCAGTACAGTATAGCTAATAATCTCCTCTCCACCAGTACAGTATAGATAATACTCTCCTCTCCACCTGTACAGTATAGATAATCTCCTCTCCACCTGTACAATATAGATAATAATCTCCTCTCCACCAGTACAGTATAGATAATAATCTCCTCTCCACCAGTACAGTATAGATAATCTCCTCTCCACCTGTACAGTATAGATAATCTCCCCTCCACCTGTACAGTATAGATAATAATCTCCTCTCCACCAGTACAGTATAGATAATAATCTCCTCTCCACCAGTACAGTATAGATAATCTCCTCTCCACCAGTACAGTATAGATAATCTCCTCTCCACCTGTACAGTATAGATAATAATCTCTCCACCTGTACAATATAGATAATAATCTCCTCTCCACCGGTACAGTATAGATAATAATCTCCTCTCCACCAGTACAGTATAGATAATAATCTCCTCTCCACCAGTACAGTATAGATAATAATCTCCTCTCCACCAGTACAGTATAGATAATACTCTCCTCTCCACCAGTACAGTATAGATAATAATCTCCTCTCCACCAGTACAGTATAGATAATAATCTCCTCTCCACCAGTACAGTATAGATAATCTCTCCACCAGTACAGTATAGATAATAATCTCCTCTCTACCAGTACAGTATAGATAATAATCTCCTCTCCACCAGTACAGTATAGCTAATAATCTCCTCTCCACCAGTACAGTATAGATAATAATCTCCTCTCCACCAGTAGAGTATAGATAATAATCTCCTCTCTGCCAGTACAGTATAGATAATAATCTCCTCTCCACCTGTACAGTATAGATAATAATCTCCTCTCCACCTGTACAGTATAGATAATCTCCCCTCCACCTGTACAGTATAGATAATCTCCTCTCCACCTGTACAGTATAGATAATAATCTCCTCTCCACCAGTACAGTATAGATAATCTCCTCTCCATCAGTACCGTATAGATAATCTCCCCTCCACGTGTACAGTATAGATAATCTCCTCTCCACCTGTACAGTATAGATAATAATCTCCTCTCCACCAGTACAGTATAGATAATACTCTCCTCTCCACCAGTACAGTATAGATAATAATCTCCGCTCCTCCTGTACAGTATAGATAATACTCTCCTCTCCACCGGTACAGTATAGATAATAATCTCCTCTCCACCAGTACAGTATAGATAATACTCTCCTCTCCGCCAGTACAGTATAGATAATCTCCTCTCCACCAGTACAGTATAGATAATACGCTCCTCTTCGCCAGTACAGTATAGATAATACTCTCCTCTCTGCCAGTACAGTATAGATAATAATCTCCTCTCCGCCAGTACAGTATAGATAATACTCTCCTCTCCGCCAGTACAGTATAGATAATCTCCTCTCCGCCAGTACAGTATAGATAATCTCCTCTCCACCAGTACAGTATAGATAATACTCTCCTCTCCGCCAGTACAGTATAGATAATAATCTCCTCTCCACCGGTACAGTATAGATAATAATCTCCTCTCCACCAATACAGTATAGATAATAATCTCCTCTCCACCAGTACAGTATAGATAATCTCCTCTCCACCAGTATAGTATAGATAATAATCTCCTCTCCGCCGGTACAGTATAGATAATAATCTCCTCTCTGCCGGTACAGTATAGATAATCTCTCCACCAGTACAGTATAGATAATCTCCTCTCCGCCAGTACCGTATAGATAATCTCTCCACCAGTACAGTATAGATAATAATCTCCTCTCTACCAGTACAGTATAGATAATAATCTCCTCTCCACCAGTACATTATAGCTAATAATCTCCTCTCCACCAGTACAGTATAGATAATCTCTCCACCAGTACAGTATAGATAATCTCTCCACCAGTACAGTATAGATAATAATCTCCTCTCCACCAGTACAGTATAGATAATCTCTCCACCAGTACAGTATAGATAATCTCTCCACCAGTACAGTATAGATAATAATCTCCTCTCCACCAGTACAGTATAGATAATCTCTCCACCAGTACAGTATAGATAATCTCTCCACCAGTACAGTATAGATAATAATCTCCTCTCCACCGGTACAGTATAGATAATAATCTCCTCTCCACCGGTACAGTATAGATAATAATCTCCTCTCTGCCGGTACAGTATAGATAATCTCTCCACCAGTACAGTATAGATAATCTCCTCTCCGCCAGTACCGTATAGATAATCTCTCCACCAGTACAGTATAGATAATAATCTCCTCTCTACCAGTACAGTATAGATAATAATCTCCTCTCCACCAGTACAGTATAGATAATCTCTCCACCAGTACAGTATAGATAATCTCTCCACCAGTACAGTATAGATAATAATCTCCTCTCCACCGGTACAGTATAGATAATAATCTCCTCTCCACCGGTACAGTATAGATAATAATCTCCTCTCCACCAGTACAGTATAGATAATAATCTCCTCTCCGCCAATACAGTATAGATAATAATCTCCTCGCTGCCGGTACAGTATAGATAATCTCTCCACCAGTACAGTATAGATAATCTCCTCTCCACCAGTACAGTATAGATAATCTCTCCACCAGTACAGTATAGATAATAATCTCCTTTCCACCAGTACAGTATAGATAATAATCTCCTCTCTGCCGGTACAGTATAGATAATCTCTCCACCAGTACAGTATAGATAATCTCCTCTCCACCAGTACAGTATAGATAATCTCTCCACCAGTACAGTATAGATAATAATCTCCTTTCCACCAGTACAGTATAGATAATAATCTCCTCTCCACCTGTACAGTATAGATAATAATCTCCTCTCCACCAGTACAGTATAGATAATAATCTCCTCTCCACCAGTACAGTATAGATAATAATCTCCTCTCCGCCAGTACAGTATAGATAATACTCTCCTCTTCGCCGGTACAGTATAGATAATAATCTCCTCTCCACCAGTACAGTATAGATAATAATCTACTCTCCACCGGTACAGTATAGATAATAATCTCCTCTCCGCCAGTACAGTATAGATAATAATCTCCTCTCCACCAGTACAGTAGAGATAATAATCTCCTCTCTGCCAGTACAGTATAGATAATCTCCTCTCCGCCAGTACCGTATAGATAATAATCTCCTCTCCACCAGTACAGTATAGATAATAATCTCCTCTCCACCAGTACAGTATAGATAATAATCTCCTCTCCGCCGGTACAGTATAGATAATAATCTCCTCTCCGCCGGTACAGTATAGATAATAATCTCCTCTCCACCAGTACAGTATAGATAATAATCTCCTCTCCGCCGGTACGGTATAGATAATCTCCTCTCTGCCAGTACAGTATAGATAATCTCTCCACCAGTACAGTATAGATAATAATCTCCTCTCCGCCAGTACAGTATAGATAATAATCTCCTCTCCACCAGTACAGTATAGATAATAATCTCCTCTCCACCAGTACAGTATAGATAATAATCTCCTCTCTGCCAGTACAGTATAGATAATAATCTCCTCTCCACCTGTACAGTATAGATAATAATCTCCTCTCCACCAGTACAGTATAGCTAATAATCTCCTCTCCACCGGTACAGTATAGATAATAATCTCCTCTCTGCCAGTACAGTATAGATAATAATCTCCTCTCCACCAGTACAGTATAGATAATCTCCTCTCTGCCAGTACAGTATAGATAATCTCCTCTCCACCGGTACAGTATAGATAATCTCTCCACCAGTACAGTATAGATAATCTCTCCACTAGTACAGTATAGATAATCTCTCCACCAGTACAGTATAGATAATAATCTCCTCTCCACCAGTACAGTATAGATAATCTCTCCACCAGTACAGTATAGATAATCTCTCCACCAGTACAGTATAGATAATAATCTCCTCTCCACCAGTACAGTATAGATAATCTCTCCACCAGTACCGTATAGATAATCTCTCCACCAGTACAGTATAGATAATAATCTCCTCTCCACCGGTACAGTATAGATAATAATCTCCTCTCCACCAGTACAGTATAGATAATCTCCTCTCCACCAGTATAGTATAGATAATAATCTCCTCTCCGTCGGTACAGTATAGATAATAATCTCCTCTCTGCCGGTACAGTATAGATAATCTCTCCACCAGTACAGTATAGATAATCTCCTCTCCGCCAGTACCGTATAGATAATCTCTCCACCAGTACAGTATAGATAATAATCTCCTCTCTACCAGTACAGTATAGATAATAATCTCCTCTCCACCAGTACATTATAGCTAATAATCTCCTCTCCACCAGTACAGTATAGATAATCTCTCCACCAGTACAGTATAGATAATCTCTCCACCAGTACAGTATAGATAATAATCTCCTCTCCACCAGTACAGTATAGATAATGTCTCCACCAGTACAGTATAGATAATCTCTCCACCAGTACAGTATAGATAATAATCTCCTCTCCACCAGTACAGTATAGATAATAATCTCCTCTCCACCAGTACAGTATAGATAATAATCTCCTCTCCACCAGTACAGTATAGATAATCTCTCCACCAGTACAGTATAGATAATCTCTCCACCAGTACAGTATAGATAATAATCTCCTCTCCACCGGTACAGTATAGATAATAATCTCCTCTCCACCAGTACAGTATAGATAATAATCTCCTCTCCACCAGTACAGTATAGATAATAATCTCCTCTCCACCAGTACAGTATAGATAATAATCTCCTCTCCACCAGTACAGTATAGATAATCTCCTCTCCACCAGTACAGTATAGATAATCTCCTCTCCACCAGTACAGTATAGATAATCTCCTCTCCACCAGTACAGTATAGATAATCTCCTCTCCACCAGTACAGTATAGATAATCTCCTCTCCACCAGTACAGTATAGATAATAATCTCCTCTCTGCCGGTACAGTATAGATAATCTCTCCACCAGTACAGTATAGATAATCTCCTCTCCACCAGTACCGTATAGATAATCTCTCCACCAGTACAGACAGGTCTTCTCTTGTCCAGAGTCCACAAATACGACAATGGCCAGTGATTGACTTCTATGTACATTTATTCCGCAGCAGATCAGAACATCCGAGAAGTAGAAAATAAATTAATAAATGTGCAAAAACAAGAAGCGACGAAATCTAACGATTATAACTAATTATTAATAGTCAGAATGTAATATATATATATATCTTATAGGCCTCATATCACACTATATAGTCACTGTCCTTGTTGCCCATAGCAACCAATCAGAGCTCAGCTTTCATGATTACAGAGGAGATTCATAAATGATAGCTGAGCTTTGATTGGTTGCTATGGGCTAATTAAAGCTGAGCTCTGATTGGTTGCTCTGAGATAATGAAAGCTGAGCTATGATTGGTTGCTATGGGCAACAAGGGCAGATTGACTACAGTGTTATAAATGAGGCCTGGTTTAGTCCAAGGACATAAGATGAGCGGAGCCGAGGAAGAGCCGCGAGTCTGAGCCACAGGTGAGTCTGTAAGACAAGAAGAGTGAGGTACATGTTATATCTGTATCACACAGGGCAGGCTTAGATACACCCACTCAGCAGACAGGGTTACATATGATAGGCTTAGACACACCGCTCAGCAAATGGTATCACACAGGATAGGATTAGATACACAGCCCAGCAGACTGTATCACACAGGGCAGGCTTAGATTCACCCACTCAGCAGACAGGGTTACATATAATAGGCTTAGACACACCGCTCAGAAAACGGTATCACACAGGATAGGCTTAGATACACAACTCAGCCGACAGTAACAAATGTGATAGTCTTAGATACACCAAGTCAGCGGACAGTATCACGCATGATAGGTGTAGATACACAGTTGAACTCAGCTGATAGTATCTCACATTAGATACATAGTTCAGCAGATGGTATCACACAACAGCTTTAGATATGCTGACTCAGCAGACTGTATCGCACATGATAGTATTAGATACACAGCTCAGCAGGTAGTATTACATATAGGCTTAGACACAATGCTCAGCAAATGGTATCACAGAGGATAGGATTAGATACACAGCTCAGCAGACAGTATCACTCATGGTAGCATTAGATACACAGCTCAGCAGACAGAATCACACATAACAGGATTAGATACACAGCTCAGCAGACAGTATCACACATGGTAGCATTAGATACACAGCTCAGCAGACAGTATCACACATGGTAGCATTAGATACACAGCTCAGCAGACAGTATCACTCATGGTAGCATTAGATACACAGCTCAGCAGACAGTATCACACATGGTAGGCTTAGATACACAGCTCAGCAGACAGAATCACACATAACAGGATTAGATACACAGCTCAGCAGACAGTATCACACATAACAGGATTAGATACACATCTCAGCAGACAGTATCACACATAACAGGATTAGATACACAGCTCAGCAGACAGTATCACACATGGTAGCATTAGATACACAGCTCAGCAGACAGTATCACACATGGTAGCATTAGATACACAGCTCAGCAGACAGTATCACACATAACAGGATTAGATACACAGCTCAGCAGACAGAATCACACATAACAGGCTTAGATACACAGCTCAGCAGACAGTATCACACATAGGCTTAGATACACACCTCAGCAGACAGTATCACACATAACAGGCTTATACTCAGGTTATACCTATCAGTCTTGCCCCCTTAGTGCACTTCCCGTGGCCCCCGTGATGGGTAGAGCCCAGTTTTTTGCACCCCAAACGCCGTAATGAAAATGTTGACGAGGACGGTGACGAACACGAGAGCGGTGGCCACATTGTTCATTACGTCCAGGCGCGGCTGCTTGGATACATCATTCAAGTTTCTGCGAGCTGTAGATGAAAGGGACGTAAGGGGTTAAACTTCCATGGAGATCACATTCCTGCAATCACTAAGATCTGCAAAGATCAGTATAGAGCCAGGAAGCAATAACAACAGTGCCACCTGCAGGTCATATGGTGGTACTGCGCCCAACCAATACATAATAATGGAGTCCATATCTAAGGCCGGGCAGAAGTCAGCCTCATTTATGGCAGGTGAAAACGGGCTATTGCTCCCTGTTATCAGCCATTACACTGACACCTTCCCCGTGCAATGTCTCACCAATGATAATCAGCAGGATCCCAATGACAACCTGCAGAGCCAGGGACAGGCTAATGAGAGTGATGAGCGTGACGTAATAGGTGAAGCCCGGACCCTGCTCCAGAACCGCCTTCAGCTGCGCGGCGTTCGCCATGAACAGCGCCACGTCCAGCATGCTCTCCGCCAGGCTCTTCTTGGTGGCGTAATGATTAATGTTGATTGCAGACCTGACGCCGCGTCCTACGGGATTACCAGCCGCCTGGTCACAAGGACAGAGAAGGCAGAAAACTGGGGTGAGATATAGCCGAAATCTACGCAAGACTCTGGATGGTCGAGATCACAAGTCTGGTGCACAAGACGTCCCGAAATGGGCCAGAACCTCGAAATAATCCTGAAGCATCTCATGTCAGAGGAGAAGTAGAATAAGACTGGTCTAGAAAGAGTCACCGATAATAAATATCTACCCCCGCCCACTTACCCCATCTCTGATCTTTACCCATATTTTAAAAAATTGCTCATTCTTATTTTCCTCTGGTACATTAAGTCATTCTGTGGTATATATTACATCTGCTCACACCTTGCTCTGTAATGTTTTTTTTTTTTTTTTTTTTTTTTTTTTTTTTTTTTTTTTTTTTTTTTTTTTTTTTTTTTTTTTTGTTTTTTTTTTTTTTTTTTTTTTTTTTTTTTTTTTTTTTTTTTTTTTGGGTTTGTTTTTTTTGGGCAGTATTATAGTAGTTATATTCTTGTACATAGGAGTAGTATTATAGTACTTATATTCTTGTACATAGGAGCAGTATTATAGTAGTTATATTCTTGTACATAGGAGCTAGTATTATAGTAGTTATATTCTTGTACATAGGAGCAGTATTATAGTAGTCATATTCTTGTACATAGGAGTAGTATTATAGTAGTTATATTCTTGTACATAGGAGCAGTATTATAGTAGTTATATTCTTGTACATAGGAGCAGTATTATAGTAGTCATATTCTTGTACATAGGAGCAGTATTATAGTAGTTATATTCTTGTACATAGGGGGCAGTATTATAGTAGTTATATTCTTGTACATAGGGGCAGTATTATAGTAGTCATATTCTTGTACATAGGAGCAGTATTATAGTAGTTATATTCTTGTACATAGGAGCAGTATTATAGTAGTCATATTCTTGTACATAGGAGCAGTATTATAGTAGTTATATTCTTGTACATAGGGAGCAGTATTATAGTAGTTATATTCTTGTACATAGGGGCAGTATTATAGTAGTTATATTCTTGTACATAGGAGCAGTATTATAGTAGTTATATTCTTGTACATAGGAGCAGTATTATAGTAGTTATATTCTTGTACATAGGAGCAGTATTATAGTAGTTATATACTTGTACATAGGAGGTAGTATTATAGTAGTTATATTCTTGTACATAGGGGCAGTATTATAGTAGTTATATTCTTGTACATAGGAGCGGTATTATAGTAGTTATATTCTTGTACATAGGAGCGGTATTATAGTAGTTATATTCTTGTACATAGGAGCGGTATTATAGTAGTTATATTCTTGTACATAGGAGGTAGTATTATAGTAGTTATATTCTTGTACATAGGAGCAGTATTATAGTAGTTATATTCTTGTACATAGGAGTAGTATTATAGTAGTTATATTCTTGTACATAGGGGGCAGTATTATAGTAGTTATATTCTTGTACATAGGAGCAGTATTATAGTAGTTATATTCTTGTACATAGGAGGTAGTATTATAGTAGTTATATTCTTGTACATAGGAGCAGTATTATAGTAGTTATATTCTTGTACATAGGAGCAGTATTATAGTAGTTATATACTTGTACATAGGAGGTAGTATTATAGTAGTTATATTCTTGTACATAGGGGCAGTATTATAGTAGTTATATTCTTGTACATAGGAGCGGTATTATAGTAGTTATATTCTTGTACATAGGAGCGGTATTATAGTAGTTATATTCTTGTACATAGGAGCGGTATTATAGTAGTTATATTCTTGTACATAGGAGGTAGTATTATAGTAGTTATATTCTTGTACATAGGAGCAGTATTATAGTAGTTATATTCTTGTACATAGGGGGCAGTATTATAGTAGTTATATTCTTGTACATAGGAGCAGTATTATAGTAGTTATATTCTTGTACATAGGAGCAGTATTATAGTAGTTATATTCTTGTACATAGGAGCAGTATTATAGTAGTTATATTCTTGTACATAGGAGGTAGTATTATAGTAGTTATATTCTTGTACATAGGAGGTAGTATTATAGTAGTTATATTCTTGTACATAGGAGCAGTATTATAGTAGTTATATTCTTGTACATAGGAGCAGTATTATAGTAGTTATATTCTTGTACATAGGAGTAGTATTATAGTAGTTATATTCTTGTACATAGGAGGTAGTATTATAGTAGTTATATTCTTGTACATAGGAGCAGTATTATAGTAGTTATATTCTTGTACATAGGAGTAGTATTATAGTAGTTATATTCTTGTACATAGGAGGTAGTATTATAGTAGTTATATTCTTGTACATAGGAGGCAGTATTATAGTAGTTATATTCTTGTACATAGTAGTATTATAGTAGTTATATTCTTGTACATAGGAGCAGTATTATAGTAGTTATATTCTTGTACATAGGGGGCAGTATTATAGTAGTTATATTCTTGTACATAGGGGGCAGTATTATAGTAGTTATATTCTTGTACATAGGAGCAGTATTATAGTAGTTATATTCTTGTACATAGGGGGCAGTATTATAGCAGTTATATTCTTGTACATAGGGGTAGTATTATAGTAGTTATATTCTTGTACATAGGGGTAGTATTATAGTAGTTATATTCTTGTACATAGGAGCAGTATTATAGTAGTTATATTCTTGTACATAGGAGCAGTATTATAGTAGTTATATTCTTGTACATAGGATCAGTATTATAGTAGTTATATTCTTGTACATAGGAGTAGTATTATAGTAGTTATATTCTTGTACATAGGAGCAGTATTATAGTAGTTATATTCTTGTACATAGGAGCAGTATTATAGTAGTTATATTCCTGTACATAGGAGCAGTATTATAGTAGTTATACTCTTGTACATAGGAGTAGTATTATAGTAGTTATATTCTTGTACATAGGAGGTAGTATTATAGTAGTTATATTCTTGTACATAGGAGCAGTATTATAGTAGTTATATTCTTGTACATAGGAGCAGTATTATAGTAGTTATATTCCTGTACATAGGAGCAGTATTATAGTAGTTATATTCTTGTACATAGGAGGTAGTATTATAGTAGTTATATTCTTGTACATAGGAGCAGTATTATAGTAGTTATATTCTTGTACATAGGGGTAGTATTATAGTAGTTATATTCTTGTACATAGGAGTAGTATTATAGTAGTTATATTCTTGTACATAGGAGCAGTATTATAGTAGTTATATTCTTGTACATAGGGGGCAGTATTATAGTAGTTATATTCTTGTACATAGGAGCAGTATTATAGTAGTTATATTCTTGTACATAGGAGCAGTATTATAGTAGTTATATTCTTGTACATAGGAGCAGTATTATAGTAGTTATATTCTTGTACATAGGAGGTAGTATTATAGTAGTTATATTCTTGTACATAGGAGCAGTATTATAGTAGTTATATTCTTGTACATAGGAGCAGTATTATAGTAGTTATATTCTTGTACATAGGAGTAGTATTATAGTAGTTATATTCTTGTACATAGGAGGTAGTATTATAGTAGTTATATTCTTGTACATAGGAGCAGTATTATAGTAGTTATATTCTTGTACATAGGAGTAGTATTATAGTAGTTATATTCTTGTACATAGGAGGTAGTATTATAGTAGTTATATTCTTGTACATAGGAGGCAGTATTATAGTAGTTATATTCTTGTACATAGTAGTATTATAGTAGTTATATTCTTGTACATAGGAGCAGTATTATAGTAGTTATATTCTTGTACATAGGGGGCAGTATTATAGTAGTTATATTCTTGTACATAGGGGGCAGTATTATAGTAGTTATATTCTTGTACATAGGAGCAGTATTATAGTAGTTATATTCTTGTACATAGGGGGCAGTATTATAGCAGTTATATTCTTGTACATAGGGGTAGTATTATAGTAGTTATATTCTTGTACATAGGGGTAGTATTATAGTAGTTATATTCTTGTACATAGGAGCAGTATTATAGTAGTTATATTCTTGTACATAGGAGCAGTATTATAGTAGTTATATTCTTGTACATAGGAGCAGTATTATAGTAGTTATATTCTTGTACATAGGAGTAGTATTATAGTAGTTATATTCTTGTACATAGGAGCAGTATTATAGTAGTTATATTCTTGTACATAGGAGGTAGTATTATAGTAGTTATATTCCTGTACATAGGAGCAGTATTATAGTAGTTATACTCTTGTACATAGGAGTAGTATTATAGTAGTTATATTCTTGTACATAGGAGGTAGTATTATAGTAGTTATATTCTTGTACATAGGAGCAGTATTATAGTAGTTATATTCTTGTACATAGGAGCAGTATTATAGTAGTTATATTCCTGTACATAGGAGCAGTATTATAGTAGTTATATTCTTGTACATAGGAGGTAGTATTATAGTAGTTATATTCTTGTACATAGGGGGCAGTATTATAGTAGTTATATTCTTGTACATAGGAGTAGTATTATAGTAGTTATATTCTTGTACATAGGGGCAGTATTATAGTAGTTATATTCTTGTACATAGGAGCAGTATTATAGTAGTTATATTCTTGTACATAGGGGCAGTATTATAGTAGTTATATTCTTGTACATAGGAGTAGTATTATAGTAGTTATATTCTTGTACATAGGAGGTAGTATTATAGTAGTTATATTCTTGTACATAGGAGGCAGTATTATAGTAGTTATATTCTTGTACATAGGGGCAGTATTATAGTAGTTATATTCTTGTACATAGGAGAGTATTATAGTAGTTATTTCTTGTCTGGTGTAGTATTATAGTAGTTATATTCTTGTATATAGGAGCAGTATTATAGTAGTTATATTCTTGTACATAGGGGGCAGTATTATAGTAGTTATATTCTTGTACATAGGGGCAGTATTATAGTAGTTATATTCTTGTACATAGGAGCAGTATTATAGTAGTTATATTCTTGTACATAGGAGCAGTATTATAGTAGTTATATTCTTGTACATAGGTGTAGTATTATAGTAGTTATATTCTTGTACATAGGCGTAGTATTATAGTAGTTATATTCTTGTACATAGGAGCAGTATTATAGTAGTTATATTCTTGTACATAGGAGTAGTAATATAGTAGTTATATTCTTGTACATAGGGGCAGTATTATAGTAGTTATATTCTTGTACATAGGGACAGTATTATAGTAGTTATATTCTTGTACATAGGGGCAGTATTATAGTAGTTATATTCTTGTACATAGGAGTAGTATTATAGTAGTTATATTCTTGTACATAGGACTAATATTATAGTAGTTATATTCTTGTACATAGGAGCAGTATTATAGTAGTTATATTCTTGCACATAGGAGCAGTATTATAGTAGTTATATTCTTGTACATAGGAGTAGTATTATAGTAGTTATATTCTTGTACATAGGCGGTAGTATTATAGTAGTTATATTCTTGTACATAGGAGCAGTATTATAGTAGTTATATTCTTGTACATAGGAGCAGTATTATAGTAGTTATATTCTTGTACATAGGAGCAGTATTATAGTAGTTATATTCTTGTACATAGGAGCAGTATTATAGTAGTTATATTCTTGTACATAGGAGCAGTATTATAGTAGTTAATATTCTTGTACATAGGAGCAGTATTATAGTAGTTATATTCTTGTACATAGGGGGCAGTATTATAGTAGTTATATTCTTGTACATAGGACTAATATTATAGTAGTTATATTCTTGTACATAGGGGCAGTATTATAGTAGTTATATTCTTGTACATAGGACTAATATTATAGTAGTTATATTCTTGTACATAGGGGGCAGTATTATAGTAGTTATATTCTTGTACATAGGAGCAGTATTATAGTAGTTATATTCTTGTATATAGGAGCAGTATTATAGTAGTTATATTCTTGTACATAGGAGCAGTATTATAGTAGTTATATTCTTGTACATAGGAGGTAGTATTATAGTAGTTATATTCTTGTACATAGGAGTAGTATTATAGTAGTTATATTCTTGTACATAGGGGGTAGTATTATAGTAGTTATATTCTTGTACATAGGAGTAGTATTATAGTAGTTATATTCTTGTATATAGGAGCAGTATTATAGTAGTTATATTCTTGTACATAGGAGCAGTATTATAGTAGTTATATTCTTGTACATAGGAGTAGTATTATAGTAGTTATATTCTTGTACATAGGGGGTAGTATTATAGTAGTTATATTCTTGTACATAGGGGCAGTATTATAGTAGTTATATTCTTGTACATAGGAGCAGTATTATAGTAGTTATATTCTTGTACATAGGAGCAGTATTATAGTAGTTATATTCTTGTACATAGGAGCAGTATTATAGTAGTTATATTCTTGTACATAGGAGTAGTATTATAGTAGTTATATTCTTGTACATAGGGGGTAGTATTATAGTAGTTATATTCTTGTACATAGGAGTAGTATTATAGTAGTTATATTCTTGTACATAGGGGCAGTATTATAGTAGTTATATTCTTGTATATAGGAGGTAGTATTATAGTAGTTATATTCTTGTACATAGGAGCAGTATTATAGTAGTTATTAGTCTTGTACATAGGAGCAGTATTATAGTAGTTATATTCTTGTACATAGGAGCAGTATTATAGTAGTTATATTCTTGTACATAGGAGCAGTATTATAGTAGTTATATTCTTGTACATAGGGGGCAGTATTATAGTAGTTATATTCTTGTACATAGGGGCAGTATTATAGTAGTTATATTCTTGTACATAGGGGGTAGTATTATAGTAGTTATATTCTTGTACATAGGAGTAGTATTATAGTAGTTATATTCTTGTACATAGGAGTAGTATTATAGTAGTTATATTCTTGTACATAGGAGGTAGTATTATAGTAGTTATATTCTTGTACATAGGAGCAGTATTATAGTAGTTATATTCTTGTACATAGGGCAGTATTATAGTAGTTATATTCTTGTACATAGGAGCAGTATTATAGTAGTTATAGTCTTGTACATAGGGGTAGTATTATAGTAGTTATATTCTTGTATATAGGGGGCAGTATTATAGTAGTTATATTCTTGTACATAGGAGCAGTATTATAGTAGTTATATTCTTGTACATAGGAGCAGTATTATAGTAGTTGTATTATTGTACATAGGAGGTAGTATTATAGTAGTTATATTCTTGTACATAGGGGGTAGTATTATAGTAGTTATATTCTTGTACATAGGAGGCAGTATTATAGTAGTTATATTCTTATACATAGGAGCAGTATTATAGTAGTTATACTGTTGTACATAGAGAAGTTTCTAGAACTGTAGTAAATGTATTTTTCTAGGAATTTATAGTACATTACTTGGCGGTATATTCAGTTTGTTCTGAGACATGTAATAAAAGTTTTTCTTATTTTCAGATATGACAAGTGATCTTCGCAAAAGGAAAAAAGACACAGAATTGAAGAATGGCGCACACCAAGAAACTGTGGACAAAGAGAAAGTCAAGGAAGAAAAAAGTTCTTCCTTTTGCTTAAAGTGTTTTCGGTGGACATTGGTCCTCGCTGTGCTTGTGGTCCTAGTGATTGGTGTTCGGTTGTACCGTGATAATGAACTAGTGAAGCGCCAGGAGGCGGCCCTGCGGACTCTGGGTATTGAGGGTCTCCTTCTCTTCTCTTCACTTGATGCCGACAATGATCTGTACATAAGTCCTGAAGAGTTCAGACCTATTGCTGAGAAATTTACAGGGATCACTCCAGCATTTGACTATGAAGAAGACGACAACTTGGATCCCAATGGAGAAACACTAACTGTCGCTGCGCTCTTTCAGCCTCTGCTAATGGAGACCATGACCAAGAGCAAAGACGGGTTTTTGGGAATCACCAACAGTGCTCTTTCAGGACTGAGAAACTGGACGACGCCAGTTGTGCCCAACACTGTGTTTTTTGCCCGGCAATTCAAGGCCTTCCTCCCACCTAAAAATAAAGTGAATGTTGGAGATCCGTGGTGGATCATCCCCAGTGAGCTCAATATCTTCACTGGATACTTGCCTAATAACAGAATTTATCCTCCACCTCCAAAAGGGAAAGAAGTCCTCATCCATAAACTTCTGTCTATGTTTCACCCCCGTCCATTTGTCAAGACAAGATTTGCACCACAAGGTTCGGTGGCTTGTATCCGAGCAGTCAGTGACTTCTACTATGATATTGTCTTTCGGATCCATGCTGAGTTTCAGCTTAATGAACCACCAAATTTTCCTTTCTGGTTTTCTCCTGGTCAGTTCACCGGCCATATAGTCCTGTCCAAGGATGCGTCCCATGTGAGATACTTCAAGCTGTTTGTCCCAAATAACCGGACTCTAAATGTGGACATGGAATGGTTGTATGGACCGAGCGAAAGCAGCAACATGGAGGTGGACATTGGCTACTTGCCCCAGATGGAATTGGAATCTTTAGGTCCGTCCATCCCTTCAGTGATCTACGATGAAAATGGAAATGTCGTGGACAGTCGGAATCCTGATGGGGAACCTCTAGAATTTGTATTTGAGGAGATAACCTGGGAGTCGCAGATAAGTTGGGAAGATGCTGCCAGAAAACTTGAAGTCACCATGTACCCTTTCAAGAAGGTTTCATATTTTCCTTTCACGGAAGCTTTTGATAGAGCATTTGCCGAAAAGAAACTTGTGCACTCTGTCTTACTTTGGGGTGCATTGGACGATCAGTCCTGCTGAGGTTCGGGGCGAACTCTCCGGGAGACTGTCCTGGAGAGTTTGCCCGTTCTTGCTTTGCTCAACGAGAGCTTCATCAGTAGTTGGTCGCTGGTGAAAGAACTTGAGGAAATTCAAAGCAACAAAGACAACAATTTGTATGCAACATACGCCTCACTCCACCTGGAGAAGTATAACTTTCCAGTGGAGATGATGATCTGTCTTCCTAATGGAACAGTCGTGCACCATATTAATGCCAATTATTTTCTAGATATCACTTCCGTGAAGCCAGAAGAAGTGGACTCCAGCCTGTTTAGCTTCTCTGATGGTTTGGAAGATGTCTCTACTTCCACATATGTAAAATTTTTGAAAGAAGGATTGGACAAAGCACGACCCTATTTGGAGTCCTAGGTGAATCCTCCAGAAATGTATTTTTCTAATCCTTTTTTTGGTTGGCTTTAATGTAGAGTCACGACCAACATCTTGGGCTGATACCACATTGAGTGTTACCTCCAAATACAGTATTACCTCATAGGTATTACTTTAGGGGTGTTTAACTTGCAGCACACGACTACTTTACTCTCATGGTGCTCATGTTCCATCCTTTCGGGTCGATCAATTAGGCGCGCCAGGGTATCAGTGAAGTGAGGCAACTATTATAAGTCTTTTATGGCCAGAAATATCTTGTAGGTGATGGGTCCATCTTCTGGGACCCTCCGATTTTGGGAGAATAGGGGGCCCCTGATGAAGTTTTGGCTTTCTGCCCTTGTAACTTCCAAAAACTACTCTGGAAGTAGCTGCACATGGTTATGGTCTTCTCTAGAGTGGAGACCTTCATTCTCCCAACAGGTGGAAGTCCCAGAAGTGAAACCCTTACGAATTAGACACCTATGTAGAAGACACAATTGTTATACATGGTGATACCACTTTATTACTGTGGTCACTACAATCTGACTATTTGGCCATTGTGCACACCCTGCTCTAGAAGTGATCCTTAAAGGGAAACCACCACAGTTTAGGTTAGGGGATCTGTACGATGACCTAACTAAGGGGAGTAACTTAAAGGGGTATTCTCACAGAGGTTTATGGCATATCCAACTCAAGAATGAGGATACCATGGAAGAGAGTCACGCACTTGTGCACCCTCCACTCTACTCATTCTCCGTAACAATGTAACCATCACACTAGGCAGAATTGGGATCGGGGACCCTCATTCTCAACATTGTTACATGTCCCAGAGATGGTAGTAACCAGCTTTTATCAGATATTTATTCCATGTCCTGTGGAATACCACTTTAAAATGATCCTGCTCCTTGGACTCCATAGACCGAGGACTCTTCTAGTGTCTACCAAGACAGAGCTACAGGGAAGGAGCTTGTGTAACCAGCTATTGTGTAACCTTCTGCCCGCACTTCAGAACAGGCCATGCCGGGAGTAAATGTGTGGTTTTTGTCTGCCTAATGTGAACTATGCACCAGAGGAGACCTGATATTCTGCTTCTATGTATTGTATGTGCCAATTTTTTTGTATTGTACAACGGTGGAGAAGAAGAATTTCTCCTTGCCTTGGACCTGCTGCACTATATGACGGTTTTATCCTAAATTTACTATGAACGGGTTAGGCCTGATCTGTTCTGTGCAGCTCAGATTTAGGGAGGGGGAACTTTCTGCCTCTTCTACTACTTTGTTTAATTTCCTACAAATGTTTTTTAATTTTGTAAGTGACGCCTGGAAAGATTCAGGTGGGTTGTCCCAATATAAGGTCATAGTATGTGAGGTCTTCAGTGACTGTAGTAATGTACGTGGATTAGGCCATAAGGTGACGTCAGATGTGTTATAAAGAACTGCTCAGGGGCGGGGCTGGCAGGTGGAGCCAAACCCTAAAAATATATGCAGAGCCACTGGCTGTACATGGGAAATAACCAGAACGGGGCTCACTGGTATTGTGCATGCACTGAGGGGGGAGGAGCATGACACAAGGATGTGCCCATTCATGTGGTTATAATTCCTGTGTTATGCTCCGCCCATGAGGAGCTTATAAAAATTTGACTTTTAGAGGTGGTCATCCAGAACTGTAGGGGGCTTCTCTTGCTAATGGAGGATGGGCACCTGACTTCCCCCATTGCTATAACATAGAGAAATGATCACTACCTTTCATAGTCACCTCCCAGTCCTGTTACTATGTACAAGCAAGTCACCTAGGACTCCGCCCATGCGGTGCCACATCTTACTGTAAGTCTTGTGTTACATTATGTGTTGTGAAAATGTATCGACACAATTACTAAGTGTTGCTATGCAGAGATAGGATCCGACCCAAAAATAGGACGGATCCAAGTTTCTTCTTTTTTATATATATTTAGACAGTTTCACTATTTTTCTATTTCTCTTATGTCTATTTTAACAATATGTTAGAATTTTTTTTTTTATTTTCGGAGAAATTTTCATGTGTGTTGTGTTATCCAAAAGGCTTATGGAGGGTTATTTGTAGAGATCTGGGTGTAATGTGTCAGAAATTCTGAGATTCGAGCGCTGGTTCTGTCTTCATTGCCTTTGCTCGGCTCCTCTACATGTGAATACACACAATGACATCCCATAATACACAATATTTCATAATTTGGCACCTGTCCATTTCGGTTAATGCCGGAATTGAGGAATGTTCCAATTATCATACGGTAGTAATATATGTATTATATATTACAATTTTGTGATCTTTATGTAGATTTTTTTTTTTTTTTTTTTTTTTTAATTTTCCGATATATTTTTTTCTTGATTGACAAAACCGCATACAACGTTCATGGATTATGTCTATGGATTATGTATGATTACTGTATTGCAACTGCATTGGGCGTTGTGTTATTTGACCCTGTGAGGGAACATGAGCCATTGACCCCTGCCAATCCATTATGGAGCCATGAACCGACCCTTTAAGATGGGGGCGGGGTGTATGCAAATTTTTGTCAGGGGTGGTTTTATGCTACTTAGCAAAATAGGGTTGAGCCTTAAACTATCCCACAATCTGGGATCAAAATTGGGGAAGCCTTGGCTAACGTATAGTTGCCAATACTACCTGGAAAGGGGCGGAAGGGGTGTGGCTAACCATAAAGAGGCAGTTTGGAATAAAATTAATTTTCAACGTGGGGGTTTGTGGGCGTTCCCAGATGCTATGTGGGTGGGACTTGGGGGGGGCGGTCTAAAGTTTCCCAAAATTTTGTTGGCTACTGTGGATTAAAGGGAAGTTGTATAGGATGAAACTTTATCAAAAGCACATAATACAGCAAATAAACACAAAGACTCATTAGAAATAATGGCGGGAAGTGGGAGGGGCTGTCCGCAGCTGCAATCAGATCACCTGCACTGGAATCTGATTGGCTGGTGAGGATAGCCCCTCCCCCTTCCTGTCTGCACTTGTTTTTATGCTCGAGGTGTTTTTGTACATTGTTTTTATATTACAGTAGACTGGATGGATTAGTTCACATTTCCGGAAACTTCTGTTCTTCATGACGGTGTAACCTGAAAGTGACTCCGTTACCGGGTTAGGCCTGAGGACTGCGGACCGGCGTTTTTAGGAAATGACAAGTAATTTATCCCTTCTGCTAAAAATTTATTTATTTATTTTTTTTTCAAAATTTGTAATCGTTTTGTTTTCTATTTTCTTCCAATTTGAAGATTTTATGTTATTTTATATAATTTGATGCATTCAATAATAAAATATTTGGTGTGTAATTGCTGATGACTTTTTATTCCTATTTTTGTCTATTCCATTCTTGCATCTATTTCTCATCCATTTAGATTTTGAGAAAATGGGCCGTAAAGAAAAAAATTCCAATGGGTCGCTTTTCATGTGTTGGGTGAACTGGTTCTTTAAGAATTTTCCAATAACTTCAGGTTTAGCCAAACCAGATATTTTTTGGGATTCGCCCCCACACATCATTAGTATACTCTAGACCCCAGAGTATAATTGGAGGTCCAGGGGAGGTGCGGAAAATCAATGAACAGACTTATCCTACCTCTACTGGGCTCCCTCACAGTATCCGGGGATCTCCGTGGGACCCCTGAGGCCTGTGATTGGGTCTTAGCGGTGTTGTGGGGCATGTCAAGGTCATGACATTGACGTCCAACTTGGTGTTGAAGCGCCACACATGACGATTGAACCCCTGTCGCAGGTCTCAGCCTTCCCCATGGGCCAGTGATGTCACCCAGGAGTCCCGAAGACGCACTGGAGACTGTGAGGGAGCCCAGAAGAGGAAAGTGTTGGTGAGTATGAATGTAGATTTGTTTTGCAGAAAAAGAATAATCAGAAGATAAATTAGAAACCAAAAAAAAATTTATGGATTGTCTTCTCGATGGTCTTCATCAAGACCGAAGGTCTAAGATGGTCTTTCCATCAAGTATTACTAGGAGCCCTGATGTTTGTGGTTCCCTGGATGTCCTCCGCAGCGGCCTGTTACTTACCTACCGTAAAGATGGAGACGTTGTAGGGACTTCCCAGGATTCTACATGCTAATAAAGTTGTGAATTACTGCTGTAAGATGTCACCACCTTTCCTGTCCTAACTTAAGACCAGATTCATAAAGAGCCACCAAAATGCCAAACCTTGTCGGACCTGCTGGTTATAGACATTGGATGGATATCAACCAAATAACTGTATACCCCCAAATGCTCGAGACGGCAAATGGATGTTACTTCAGTTGGCTGGGGAGGAGACACAACTTGTCCTCTGCTTGTCTTCTCTCATGGACTGTCTGGTTGCCCCTTAGACAGGAGATTGTCATTGAGTTCAGTGGGATCTGCAGATAGAAGTCCAGTGACTTCATGACCAGTTTCCACTTTTTGAAGGTTCTTTGTAGATACTTTTCAGGTCACCAGCAGAAGAGCCAAGTAGACTTATAGACATTCATTTCCGTATATTTTTGGGAATTGGCCAAGTTCTAGGAGCGGATTCTGCGCTGTCACTTTATAACAAAACTGGATTTCCTTCCTCTCCTCATTTATTAATCAACTTTCTCATTTTTGTATAACTTCTGCCCATCTTTTATGATAAAGGTGACTCGCGGAGCGGCTGGATGGTAATAAAAGTCATCACTGATGTATGATCGTGCATATTATTACTGGAAATGGCTTCAGTGCTCAAGCCAAAAATATTATCCATGGAAGAAAAGAAACTTAATGGAGTGTGATACTGAGTATGACAGCCAGGGGGCGATGGAGAATTGAGGGCAAATTATATATATATATAGAACCATGTAGTAAATAGAAGAATGATGTGTATTGCCATTTAATATGTGTGTAGACTGGATTGACTCTGTAGTGAAGCACATGTGATGCCCAGCTTCTTCTCTAGTGCACTCCTAGTCAAGTTCTGCTCATCTGTTCCAGCTCATAATAAATTAGGGAGCGTTCACACTACCGTTGGTGTCCGTCAGTAGTGTCCGTTGCTATTGTCCGTTACAAGATTTTAGCATCGGACACTAGCTGAACCGTCAGAAATCCGTTAAAATTTCCATTCATTTCAATGGGTTTTTATATTGTGTCCGTTTGTGTCCGTTTACACCCAATCCGTCAGAAGTCCATTTTTTTTCGCGGACAAAAAAATCCTACATGCAGGACTTTTTTGTCCATTTGAAATAACGGATTCTTGACGGACAGCAAGTGTCCGTTATTTTTTTTAACATTGAAGTCTATGGGTAACGGACTTATGACGGACAGTAGCTGATAGCCATCAGTCATTGTCCGTTATTTTATGTCCGTTTTTTTTTTCTGTGCATGCCCAGAAAGCAGAAAAAAAAAAAAAGAAAAAGGACAGTGTTAAAAAACGGACACTAACTGATGCGAATGGGTCTGTTTTTTTTAACTAATCCATTAATTGGATCAGTTAAAAAAATGGACACATTAGCATCAGTTAGTGTCCGTTAATGTCTGTTATAATAGGTTTCTGGTTTTTTTTTGTTTTTTATAACGGACACTATCAGAACAGACATCAATCATCAATAGTAGTGTGAACCCTGCCTTACAGGACAAGTTTCATCTGCCATATGTCAGTCTGGAGGGGGCAGGGGGATCTAGAAGGAATTAAAGATGTAGGGGAATTAACCCGAATCCCTGCAATTAGTTAAACCTTTGGTAGACATTTTAACATTCCTTTTTTTGCTGATTTCCCCTTTAAATGGGGATGATACAACCTCCTACTGTACACTGCACTGCTGATCCCAGCAACCCATGCAGTTCCTGGCCCCCGGTGGATCACATGACCACGAGGCCAGAAGTGGAGCCGCATCATGGTGGCCCCCATAACGGTGTACACAGCAATGGGGAAGGCAGGGATGGTAATAAAATGCCCCTGCCTTCAAGTCAGCGGCTGGTTTGGAACTGGTTAACTGGGACGATGTCCTCAAAAAGTGTAAAAGGGAAATGTATAAAAAAAATCCTAGATTTTCATTGTGACAGGAACAGACCTTATAGGAATAAAAGGAAAGGCGCTAAAAAAACTACAAGGAAAAAATTATTTATGTTAAAAAACATTTAAGGAAAGGACGGAAATGCTGCAGAATATCGTAAATGACCCGCACGTCCCAGCGCCAGAATAGGAACTGGCATACATTTCATTACAACTCAAGTCAGAAATGTAGTATAAGTTATAATGACTCTGTCGAACAATATGGCACGTATTCTACAGATCGGCGCTTGTGGCGTATGTTTGGCGTAAGAAAGGGCATTGCACCAAGTGTGTGCTAAAAAATGATACACCAGAAAACTGCAGTACAAGGTCTAATAAATCTGCCCCACTGTATATAACATAGAACAGGTGCCAGGTGTGTACACGGACGTATTTATATACACATTTCTGTCGAGTCGGAGCAGCCGCCATATTGTCTCATCAAGTCCAGCTCAGCCGCTCGTCCTTCTTACGCCCTGTTCCCCTAATCAAAGGCCTTGTGCCCAGGCATCGCCCGGTGGAACCACTCCGACCAGGAACCATCGTAGACGGCCGTGTCTTCTTTTCCCAGCAGGAAGGAGGCCAGAGCCAGGTGGCAGGCAGTGACCCCACGACGGCAGGTGGCGGTCAGGGGCTTGGTCAGGTCAATCCCTCGCTCCTTGAACAGCTGACGGATCTCATGTGCTGGTGATTGTCCAGGAATTGGACAAACACTGGAGAGGCCTGGGGCAGGTGGTGGTGGGCTAAAGTCACTTACACTTACTATATAGGGCCTGTAAAGGAGGCACTTACTGCATGGGGGCAAATAAAGGGGTACTATACTTTGTGGGGGCCAACAAGGAGGCAATATACAGTGTGTGGGCAGGATTTATACTATGTGGGACCAGAAAAGGGGGTGTTATATCATGAGGGGGCAGTAAATGGAACATTTACCGTGTGGAGACCAAAAGACAGCGTTTTACATGTGGGGGCCAGTAAAAGGGGGCGTTATTCTGTGTGGGCACCAGAAAAGGAGGTGCTATGCCGTGTGGGGGCAGGGGGGCCCAAGTGAAAAGTTTACTGTGGGGCCCAGTCGTTTCTAGTTAAGACCCTGAGTACGTCTCAGTTTCTGGGGTGTCCTTGAAACAAGAAACCTGACTCTTCAGGCAAGGTCTCTCCTGACACCACTGAGGCCAAATAGTCGGCCTCCACCTCCCACCATACTGGTTTCCAATGCCAGTTGTACCAGCACTCAGTAATCCTATGCATCGAGACAGCTTTAGACATGGCTCCCTCCGTACACCAGGAGGTTATCTCAGGTACTTCTGGGCGTACAGTAATTCAGACACAGCAGGGGTTAATGTCAGTTTCTTGAATATGGCAAAATTCCACAGTGTATAAACAGTGGTCCAGCTTATATGCTAAGCAACCGGCCAGAGCATGCAAGAAAAGAACCCGCTCCCTGTCTCCATAGGCGTCACGCTCAGCTCACGTGGGTACCGCATCTTTAGTTGCACATTAAGATTCATAACTCTAGCTTTTGGGTAAAGCCTGAGCTCCAGCCCTGGACTGACACTGAACAGTGGCCGGGACTGTCACAACGGAGCTCCAAATAGAACACCCCAAAGACCAGGGAGAACTCAATTTCCTAGGAAACTTTGCCAGCTGGTGTGACTACAAGGTATCAGGTTGTAGTGTAAGAAGGTCTCACCTCGAGCAGCGTGAAAAGGACTGCTGCACTGCCAATGGGCACAGTTGGGTTCCACCGATTGAAGAGTCATTGTGCTGTCCTCTTTCCAGAAGTTGCTAGATCAAATAAGGTGCAATGACTCAGCAGCAAAGTACTTAAAGAGATATTAGCATGAAATACTCAGAGCTTCAAAGAGTCATCACAAGGCACACAAATATACGGTAAATGCACAGCAAAACACTTGCACATAAGCACATTTGGCCTATCGTGGTCAGTCAAAGTCTCCCACCTAAGACCATACTTGTGGAAGGCAGTGGCTTCTACCACTTCACAACTGCAGAAACCTCCCATTGTTCTACCATCATACTCCTCTACCACCCCCTCCAACCTCACCTTCTCCAGGCTTTGGCTCTGGACCACGGAATCTCGCCTCTGATCGGGCATCCACCAGCTGGAACCTCTTACTGAAGATGTTCTCCTGAATGTCTCTGAAACTCCTGAGCAGAGAGTGGTTCAGTGTCACTCGGAACATCTCTGGCGTCACAGGTGTCACCTCTGAGGTCACCGGAAGCCACCGCTTCATCCAATTCATGAGACCCCCGTCCAGCAAAGACACATTATTGTGGCCAAAAAGACGAAACATCCACCAGAGCCTGGGGGCAGAGAGCATACCTGAGCTGTCATAGACCACCACGTGGCTGTCATTGCTGATGCCCAGTTCACCGATGTACATGGCAAACTGGGACTCACTGGGCAGCATCATGTCGTAGGGCGAATTCTGGTCTTTGCATTGCTCCATGTCAAAGAAGGAGGCTCCTGGGATGTGCCGTGCTTCAAACTCCTTCCTGGCATCTTTATCCCCAGGAGAGTACCAGGTCGTGTCCAGCACCTGCAGGGCAGGGGCTTTCTTCGCTTTGAGGGCCCCAGAGAGCCACCCGGCAGAGACCAGTGCTCGGCTTACCATGGTTACTGCAAAGGTTGGAAGCACCTGCCTCAGGTTTTATTCTATGGAGGAGAGGCGGAGAGGAGGATCCGGGCCATCTTAGGGTTTATCCAGATTCTGCTGTTAATAATTTCCTTGCAGCATTTGACAATAGTGGAGGTGGTGCCAAGGAGCTCACATATGTTCACCTTCAGATAAACCAAAGTACATCACCTGCTTATCAAGTCAATAGAATTAGTATCTTGTGACAGTCATAGAGTACAAGCCGCAAAGTCATCAATGAGACTATGATGGGCCCAGGATCCCCATTAAACTGCAAATATGTCCAACAAAACTGAAACTCTTGAGATTCATTTCGGACGAACTGACAAAAATGGCCACTGCCATGTGAAGCGCGGAGGAAGCGGAGAGCAGGAGGATCACACGATCTGTAGACCAGACAGGCTTTCCAATAATCCATTGTATCAGTCTCTCAGCCAATCATGAAGGGCTGTGGGTGGAGAGGTCACTGATGATGTCATAGGTACTAAAAAAAAAAGACTAGCCAGAGAGGAGCCACTATGTAGAGAAGAAGAGAGAGAGAAGGGACGGGGCAAAAATGAAGAAAAATATCATTATTGCAGGAAATAGAGATAGGAGATAGTGGAGGAGACAGATATAGGGAGAGATCACAGGAGTCAGTAACAGTCCAGGCAAAATTTTGTATACACCGCCTGGTCCTGTCAGTCAGAGAAAGGAGGGAAGGACAGAGGGTGTCACAGAGTGGTGGGAGGCTTATCTCTTTGGAGCAACAGCAATGCCCTTATTGCTCCATAGAGCTGATCTGCACATTGACAAAAACAGCAATATTTTGGCAATGGAGGCAGCAATTCACAAGGGGAAAACATTGTTTGATTCAGGTGTCCCTAACCTATCTATAAGCAGGTCTGGGGTGATATGCTGGTTCAGGTGACACTAACCTATCTATATGCAGGTCTGGGGTGATATGCTGGTTCTGGTTACACTAACCTATCTATCTGCAGGGCTGGGGTGATATGCTGGTTCTGGTTACACTAACCTATCTATCTGCAGGACTGGGGTGATATGCTGGGTCTGGTGACACTAACCTATCTATCTGCAGGGCTGGGGTGATATGCTGGTTCAGGTGACACTAACCTATCTATATGCAGGTCTGGGGTGATATGCTGGTTCTGGTTACACTAACCTATCTATCTGCAGGGCTGGGGTGATATGCTGGTTCTGGTTACACTAACCTATCTATCTGCAGGACTGGGGTGATATGCTGGGTCTGGTGACACTAACCTATCTATCTGCAGGGCTGGGGTGATATGCTGGTTCTGGTGACAGTAACCTATCTATCTGCAGGGCTGGGGTGATATGCTGGTTCTGGTAACACTAACCTATCTATCTGCAAGGCTGGGGTGATATGCTGGTTCTGGCGACAGTAACCTATCTATCTGCAGGGCTGGGGTGATATGCTGGGTCTGGTGGCACTAACCTATCTATCTGCAGGGCCGGGGTGATACGCTGGTTCTGGTGACACTAACCTATCTATCTGCAAGGCTGGGGTGATATGCTGGTTCTGGCGACAGTAACCTATCTATCTGCAGAGCTGGGGTGATATGCTGGGTCTGGTGACAGTAACCTATCTATCTGCAGGGCTGGGGTGATATGCTGGGTCTGGTGACACTAACCTATCTATCTGCAGGGCTGGGGTGATATGCTGGGTCTGGTGACACTAACCTATCTATCTGCAGGGCTGGAGTGATATGCTGGGTCTGGTGACACTAACCTATCTATCTGCAGGGCTGGGGTGATATGCTGGTTCTGGTGACACTAACCTATCTATCTGCAGGGCTGGGGTGATATGCTGGTTCTGGTTACACTAACCTATCTATCTGCAGGGCTGGGGTGATATGCTGGTTCTGGTGACCCTAACCTATCTATCTGCAGGGCTGGGGTGATATTCTGGTTCTGGTTACACTAACCTATCTATCTGCAGAGCTGGGGTGATATGCTGGGTCTGGTGACAGTAACCTATCTATCTGCAGGGCTGGGGTGATATGCTGGTTCTGGTGACCCTAACCTATCTATATGCAGGTTTGGGGTGATATGCTGGTTCTGGTGACACTAACCTATCTATCTGCAGGGCTGGGGTGATATGCTGGTTCTGGTTACACTAACCTATCTATCTGCAGGGCTGGGGTGATATGCTGGTTCTGGTGACCCTAACCTATCTATCTGCAGGGCTGGGGTGATATGCTGGGGTCTGGTGACACTAACCTATCTATCTGCAGGGCTGGGGTGATATGCTGGTTCTGGTTACACTAACCTATCTATCTGCAGGGCTGGGGTGATATGCTGGTTCTGGTGACCCTAATCTATCTATATGCAGGTCTGGGGTGATATGCTGGTTCTGGTGACAGTAACCTATCTATCTGCAGGGCTGGGGTGATATGCTGGTTCTGGTGACACTAACCTATCTATCTGCAGGGCTGGGGTGATATGCTGGGTCTGGTGACACTAACCTATCTATCTGCAGGGCTGGGGTGATATGCTGGTTCTAGTGATACTAACCTATCTATCTGCGGGGCTGGGGTGATATCCTGGTTCTAGTAAAACTAACCTATCTATCTGCAGGGCTGGGGTGATATGCTGGTTCTGGTGACACTAACCTATCTATCTGCAGGGCTGGGGTGATATGCTGGTTCTAGTGACACTAACCTATCTATCTGCAAGGCTGGGGTGATATGCTGGTTCTGGCGACAGTAACCTATCTATCTGCAGAGCTGGGGTGATATGCTGGGTCTGGTGACAGTAACCTATCTATCTGCAGGGCTGGGGTGATATGCTGGTTCTGGTGACACTAACCTATCTATCTACAGGGCTGGGGTGATATGCTGGTTCTGGTTACACTAACCTATCTATCTGCAGGGCTGGGGTGATATGCTGGTTCTGGTGACCCTAACCTATCTATCTGCAGGGCTGGGGTGATATTCTGGTTCTGGTTACACTAACCTATCTATCTGCAGAGCTGGGGTGATATGCTGGGTCTGGTGACAGTAACCTATCTATCTGCAGGGCTGGGGTGATATGCTGGTTCTGGTGACCCTAACCTATCTATATGCAGGTTTGGGGTGATATGCTGGTTCTGGTGACACTAACCTATCTATCTGCAGGGCTGGGGTGATATGCTGGTGTCTGGTTACACTAACCTATCTATCTGCAGGGCTGGGGTGATATGCTGGTTCTGGTTACACTAACCTATCTATCTGCAGGGCTGGGGTGATATGCTGGTTCTGGTGACCCTAACCTATCTATATGCAGGTCTGGGGTGATATGCTGGTTCTGGTGACAGTAACCTATCTATCTGCAGGGCTGGGGTGATATGCTGGTTCTGGTGACACTAACCTATCTATCTGCAGGGCTGGGGTGATATGCTGGGTCTGGTGACACTAACCTATCTATCTGCAGGGCTGGGGTGATATGCTGGTTCTGGTGACACTAACCTATCTATCTGCAGGGCTGGGGTGATATCCTGGTTCTAGTAAAACTAACCTATCTATCTGCAGGGCTGGGGTGATATGCTGGTTCTAGTAAAGCTAACCTATCTATCTGCAGAGCTGGGGTGATATGCTGGTACTGGTGACACTAACCTATCTATCTGCAGGGCTCGGGTGATATGCTGGGTCTGGTGACACTAACCTATCTATCTGCAGGGCTGGGGTGATATGCTGGTTCTGGTAACACTAACCTATCTATCTGCAGGGCTGGGGTGATATGCTGGTTCTAGTGACACTAACCTATCTATCTGCGGGGCTGGGGTGATATGCTGATTCTAGTGACATTGGCACTTTCCAGGAAAGTGGTGAGAATGGAGCAAAGAAGGAAAATGTGTAAATTTTTGTGGAAAAATTGGCAACTTTTTTCATGCCTTCTACACCAGAAAACTGGAATTCAAAGCTTCATAAATCTCCTGGCTCTCCCTGCTCAGTTTAGTGGTGGCTGCTTTATAAACTCTTAAAGGAGGTGTTGCGCATGGCCAGTAAAGTATCTGTGTATTTCAGCCATTCTTATGTGGAATGTTCCAACTCACTGGAGTTTACATTGTACATGCTGGATCATCTGTGTGAGCAGCAGAAGGCGTTGAATGCATGCAGTCCTGACAGTGTCATACACTATGTTTTATAGATATATAGTTCTAGGAGCCCTGACAGTGTCATACACTATGTATTATAGATATATAGTTCTAGGAGCCCTGACAGTGTCATACACTATGTATTATAGCTATATAGTCCTAGGAGCCCTGACAGTGTCATACACTATGGTTTATATATTTCTAGGAGCCCTGACAGTGTCATACACTATACTTTATAGATATATTGTCCTAGGAGTCATGACAGTGTCATACACTGTTTCATAGATATATAGTTCTAGGAGCCCTGACAGTGTCATACACTATGTATTATAGATATATAGTCCTAGGAGCCCTGACAGTGTCATACACTACGTACATTTATAGCTATATATGTTCTTTATCTTTTCTTCTTTAACACACTGAATTTCCCCATTGTGGGACTATTAAAGGAATTTTTTTTTGGTCCTGGAGTCCTGACAGTGTCATACACTATGTTTTATAGATATATAGTCCTAGGAGCCCTGTCAGTGTTAGGGACTTAACAAAAAGTTAAATATACAGAAAGCAGTAATGATTTACAAAGGATAACCTGGGTATTGGTATGCTTGCAGTAGACAGACCACCATTGGTCCACACAGAACTGCCTGCTCAGCTCCCTCCCACTATATATACCTGGAATAACAGCGCCCTGCACCAGTAATACCTGCAGACTGGGAAGATTTTTGATCATTGGACACTTAGAAGTTTGTTCTTCCTGAGCCCCGGCAGTGGGGTCACTTCACTGTATACCCACTGAACTACAGGGATTAGGGGCACATCCTACATATTTATTCCCCCAAAGCAGAAAAAAGTCAGTCAAAATCAAGCAAGTGGTCCAGGAAATTCATTGCCAACTACTCCAGACCATATGAGGACTTCAGTTGTGGAAAGCCTAATGGATGACACAGTGCACCAAAAGCTCCTCTCATAAGGAGTCCTGGAATACTTTGCTGTATGGAGGAGATCATAAAGCCATCACCGGGTTCTTGCTGAGGTCTTTGGACTTATTAATAAACTATTTGCAGTTTATCTAAATTGGTCTACTATATTTACTGGCTCTATCTTATTCTCAACTTCACCTGTGGTGGCGCTGCATGGAACTGGACACTTCTTGCCTGGCTCCCCCACAGATAATATGTCAGTCTCTTAGGGTCAACATGTCATCTGCTTATTGTCGGGGGCTGGAGAACCCAAGTCTGTTTTGTCATCAGTGTCCAAAATGCCAAATTCCATACAGTGTGATTTAGTGCAATGTACATAATACTACAGTACTACCTGGCATTAATACACATTACATATACTTACCTCTCCTGCAGACCTGTCATACCCTAGCAGTGGAACCAGGACACAGAGGACACAACATTTCTGCAGTCTTTATCCCCTTGCTTTTCCTGCCCATTCTGACAGAGCTGCTGCCTGGAACAGGTCACAACATCTGGCAAGAAGCTCTAGCTGTTGTAACTTAAAAAAAAATCAGATAGGCAGGAGAGGGATGGGGAGGCAGGATTATTCTCTTTTCTCTACCTCCCTAACTGTAATGGGGCCAAGTGCCTTCTGCATCCCTTATGAAAGTTTGTCTATTCAGTTCTGTTCCATCAGATGTCATATATCTATGGTGCCAGCAGCTCTTCAGATTCTAGAGCAGGGGTAGGCCACCTTCAGCACTCCAGCTGTTGTAAAACTCCCATGGGAGTGAATGGAGCCTGTTGGGAGTTGTAGTTTCACAGCAGCTGGAGTGCTGAAGGTTGCTGAACCCTGTTCTAGAGTATAGTAATGAGTGGCCCCAGGTAGGTGCGTAAAAATAATACACAGCTCTTACTAACCTTGCCTCACTTCTTCTGGCTCTGTCCCCGCGTGCTTTGGCCTCCCGGGTAACATCCGCAGACCCCGGGGGGCACTTTGATTGAAGTGTCAAGATGTCAACACCCCCCACATGATTGCTGAGTGCCGATCACAGGCCTCAGCAGCCCCCAGGGCCACTAACATCACCCAGGAGGCCAGAAGAGGCTGGAAGACACCAAAACAGTAGACCACTTACCATGGCGGAGCCCCAAAAAGGTGAGGAAAGCTGAGTATGAACTGTTATTTTATCACAGTTCACCAGGGTTTCCGATTATTATACTCTGGGGTCTGAGGAGGTGTCAAGATTTTGGGAAACTCATAATGAAACTGTTTTATTACGAGCTGGTTTGTTCATCCCTAGTCAGAACACAAGGTCCAAGCAGAAGGACCTACAGGGGAAGAGAAATTCATCCCAATGTCAAGAAGGCAGCGGACAAAGAGGGGCAGCGCTGACCCCAGTATCTAGAAGAGAAATACTTTATAGATTTATTATATCTCATGATAACACTTTATCTCCAGTCCATATAAAACCATAAAGGAAGCAGTTACAGGACTCTCCTGATGTGGGCGCAGAACATTAGACGTCACTACCTGTATTTTCTGCCCCTTGAGGACGTCACTGACTCCAGCTCAGCTACATCGTCTACTGAAGTCTGAGGTAGTATGAAATCCACCCACTCTTTCATCACATGATCAGGCTGCAGCCCGGTCCTGCCCACAAACTTTATGCTGCAGATCTGCCCGTTCAGATTTGCTGTTGAGTCTGAGCACAAGCTCCTCACAATGGAGAGCTGATCAGGCAACTAAACCCCCAGTGATAGAAGATATCAGGGCTGCTGACTGAATCAAGTAACAACAGCCAGAACAAACTCCGGCTGCTGTAACTTAAAGGAACACAAGCAAGGAAGGGGAGACATCTTGTCCTGCTGTAGCTCTGGAATCAGATATGCAATAGGCATCCAGTTCAATGTTTTTGTAGAGCCTGGGATTGGAAGTTCAAGCCTTTTCTTCGTCCTTGGCTGCGGCTTCTTGGGTTGCACTCTGAAGCGGTGGAAGATGCAGATGCTGGTTCTGCAGAACCTTCTGGAGACAATGATGTGGAGTCAATCATGGCGGCTGCCACTAACATTGGGTTGGGGATGGTTTGGACTGCTGTGTGTTTGGGTGATGGTACAGGAGATGAAGCTGGTGACGCCATAGGGCTTATAGTCGGGACTGGTTGTAGGGCTTTTATGGCTTGTACAATGGCCCCGTAGAACTGTTTGGTGTCACTGATATAGTTCTGGAACATGTGATTGAAATGTGCTTGGTTCACGTGTATCTGCTGCACATGGGCGTTTAACTCTCGCACCTCCGACACCAGGCCCTCCAGCTGCTGCACTATCCTGCCATTGCCTTCCACCACGTTCTGCCGTAACTTGTGCAGTTCCATATGGTGGGCTTGTGTCGGGTGTTGGAGACCTTTGTTCTGCTCTTCTTGTAGCTGCTGGTCAGTGACTAATGTCTCAGGTTCATTCATGGCGGGTGTGATGTCTGAAGGGGCAGGTAGCCCATGTTCAGGCTGCGGCTCAGCTTCGGTAACTCTCTCATTGGGAACAGGGGCTGCTGGGGTACATGGGGCTTCTTCCTCCGACCATTCACTGATAAGATGGATGTCCAGCGGAGAGGACCCCTCCTCATAGTCAGACACAGGCTCACACGTCAGGGGTCGGGTAATCTGAGCAGCTGGAGAGGAAGAGATTACATCAATAGTAACATCACCCTCCTAATCCCCCCCCCCATTCATATACATGTTCGCTTGATTCTGCCGAGGGTGCAAGTGCTCTGAATGGACTATGATCAGTGATTCCAGCTTAGCTGTGTTATCTGTTGGTGTGTGAGGTAGTCTGAACTCCGCCCCCTGTCCTGTAAGAGGTCCCTTTAAATGGAAGATATATTTGTTTCCCCTTCTGAATCTGTCATGAAATCTCAATTTACATACTTGTCCTTTCTTGGGACAGTCCTTGGGACTTGAATGACAGAGAGCCGGAGCACTGTTTCATCGGCTACACACGGACACCGGCGGACCCCATTGGCTATATTAGGATCCATCAGCTGTCTAGCGTTTCAAAACCGAAACCAGTGGAGAGAAAAATCCTCCGTGCAGGACCTTTCTCTCCGCCGACTTTCGGAGGTTTCTGAGACAGAAACTCCGGCGCAGATGTGAACCCAACTCTAGGAGAGGCCAAATACTGATAATCTAAGAAAAACTGGACAATCGCTTTAAGAAATAAGAATTTTTAAATATATGCAGAATTACAAGGGTCTCACCTGCGGTCTCCATGGTGGGCGCCCAGGACGAGCACTGCTGAGGTGTTGTAGATGGGGCACTGGAATCTGAAAAGAGTGAAATTATTATTTTTAGAGGAGCAGGCTGTTGTGACTATGGGAGGAAACGCGACCTTGTAGTAAGCACTAAGGGAAAAAGGCCACTGCTGTGACTACTGGGGAGTAAGAGAGGGTGGAAGCTATACTGTGAGTATTGGGAAGGTGGGCCTGCTGTGACTAGTGGGGGAAGGTGAGTCTGCTGTGACTACTGGGGGAGTAAGAGAGGGTGGAAGCTATACTGTGACTATTGAGAAGGAGGGGCTGCTGTGACTACTGGGGAGTAAGAGAGGGTGGAAGCTATACTGTGACTATTGGGGGAAGGCCTGGGGGGGGGGGGGGGGGCCGGCGTGGGGCTGCTGTGACTACTGGGGAGTAAGAGAGGGTGGAAGCTATACTGTGACTATTGGGGGAAGGAGGGGCTGCTGTGACTACTGGGGAGTAAGAGAGGGTGGAAGCTATACTGTGACTACTAGGGGAAGGTGGGTCTGCTGTGACTAGTGGGGGAAGGTGAGTCTGCTGTGACTACTGGGGGAGTAAGAGAGGGTGGAAGCTATACTGTGACTATTGAGAAGGAGGGGCCGCTGTGACTACTGGGGAGTAAGAGAGGGTGGAAGCTATACTGTGACTATTGGGGGAAGGAGGGGCTGCTGTGACTACTGGGGAGTAAGAGAGGGTGGAAGCTATACTGTGACTATTGGGGGAAGGAGGGGATGCTGTGACTACTGGGGAGTAAGAGAGGGTGGAAGCTATACTGTGACTATTGGGGGAAGGTGGGGCTGCTGTGACTAGTGGGGGTAAGGGGGTGGAGCTATCTGGCTGGGGGGGGGGGTGGTGACTACTGGGGGAGTAAGAGAGGGTGGAAGCTATACTGTGACTATTGGGGAAGGTGGGGCTGCTGTGACTACTGGGGAGTAAGAGAGGGTGGAAGCTATACTGTGACTATTGGGGGAAGGTGGGGCTGCTGTGACTACTGGGGAGTAAGAGAGGGTGGAAGCTATACTGTGACTATTGGGGGAAGGTGGGGCTGCTGTGACTACTGGGGAGTAAGAGAGGGTGGAAGCTATACTGTGACTATTGGGGGAAGGAGGGGCTGCTGTGACTACTGGGGAGTAAGAGAGGGTGGAAGCTATACTGTGACTATTGGGGGAAGGAGGGGATGCTGTGACTACTGGGGAGTAAGAGAGGGTGGAAGCTATACTGTGACTATTGGGGGACTAATGAGAAGAGGAAGCTATACTGTGACTATTGGGAAGGTGTGGCTGCTGTGACTACTGGGGGAGTAAGAGAGGGTGGAAGCTATACTGTGACTATTGGGAAGATGGGGCTGCTTTGAATGCTGGGGGACTAATGAGAAGGGGAAGATATACTGTGACTGCTGGAGAAAGGATGGTACTGCTTTGACTACTGGGGGGCTAATATGAGAAGGGAGAAGTAAAACTGTGAGTACCAGAGCAATGCGGGTCTGCTGTGACTACTGTGGAACCATATGAGAAGGAGGAAGATAACAGTCCTGGAAGAGGGTGATTCTGCTGTGACTATTGGCAGAATGACACTTAGCTGGTGTACATAGTGTGAGTATGTGAGCCAGAGGGCGCTATTGAGTGACCCAGGCCAGCCCTGAAAAGGCTCTCAGCCACACCTTTGGGAGGGGCGCGTAACTCCAGAAGGCTGAAGAAACCTGCAGGGAGCAGGAAATGGTGGACCCAGCTGGACAGATAGACGGTCTGTGCCAGAAGTGCTGGGGTCCACAGACCACGGTTGCTGGAGCTGAGCAATAGTCAGGACAGTTAGGGGCTCAAGGAGTCAGTTAGGGCCCTAACTGTGGCCTAGGTTTTTTTGTTGTTTTGTTATGTTGCAGTTAAGCTGAATAAAGCCAGTTTATTTTTACACTTGGACCGTCTGAACGCTATCTATCCGGTGCCCAGTACCACGAACCACTGCTGTCCGGACAGGGAGTCTGCCGCCATTTTGAGACTAATTCCCCCAAGTTGTAACAATAGGAAGAGGGAGGCCCTGCAGTGTATACTGGGGGGACATAGGGCAATGATAAAGGATGGAGGGAGGGAATTGTGAACCCTGGGAAAGAGGATCCTTGCTCAGACTATTAGAAGAAGGAGCCTGTTGTGACTACCAAGGAGATGAGCAAGTCTGCTGTGACTACTGGGGGTAAGGACTCTTTGGGGGCCTGCTTTAATTGCAGGTAAAAGAGGAGATGTTATTTTTCTACACTATGGGCACACAAAGTATGGGGCTCACTGTCTGCACCCGGTCGCTGCACTCACCGCAGAGCTCCAGGCTGGAGGGTTTGCAGGTGTCCAGCACTCGCTGCGCTCCATTCATGCTCACAGAAATGATCTTCTGCCTTAGTTTCTCTTCCCAGTTATTAAACTTGATGGGCTCTTGAGGGCCCCCCCCATCCCATGGCCTTGTGCTCTAGAGCCGCCATCTTCAGTTTTACTGCTCGCTTGCAGTCCCCGTAGCGCTTTTTGCACACCTCAATAGTCCTATAAGTGGTCCCTACACTATTGACAGTATTAACCACTTCCTGCCAGATCCGTCTCTTCTTTGAGGCGCTCCCCTTCAGTGAGGAGTACCCACAGAGCTCCTTGTAGTAGCTGAGCACGCCCTCTACCAGCGCCGCGTTCTCCTCCTCACTGAAGCGCTGCCCTCGCTGGCGCTCCTCCTCCACATAGATGGCAATGTTTCTCTTCAGCTTTCGGTCAAATTGCTGCCGATCCCTATGAACATACTGATGCCAACCACCCCTCTTCTTCCGCCCGGGGTTCCTCCCAATCTGTCTCGATACCCCGTTAACCGCAGATCTGAGCAGTTCCCTCTCCGGCTTCTCATAACTTGCTTCCTCTGACTTTGCAGGTGTTATCTTCCCATGATATTCTTTGCTGTTTTCTGTTCCCTGGTACACCGCTCCATCCTCTGTGCCCGCTATATATAGAGGAAACAAACATATACAGGAAAAAAAGACAAAAAAAAACAGCTATGAGACAAACTTTCCCAGGTTCCTGAATGGCAAATATTCCCTGTTCCTATATAGCTATATAAGATCTGAGGACAGTACACACCGCAGCGCTGGGCTCCTGGAGTGCTGTAGGTGGGGCCCCTGTGTGAGTGCTTTATGTGGGGCCCTTGGTCCTCCTATTTATGGGGACTCTGGAGCAGGAACGCTCTGTGGGAACTCACCCAGAATTTGGACCCAAGAAGCGTCAGCTGGACCCATTTCTATCTGGGCCCCTGAGACGCTTTAGTCTCTGTGTATATGGTATATCCCTCTTTGGACATATCACAGTTCACATCTATAGGCTGAAAACCTGCACAGACTTAAGGATATGTTCACACAGCAGAGTTTGGAGCTGAATTTGAGGCAGATTCCAGAAAAATAAGTGGAAAAAAAAAAGGGTCGTGCTCGATCTCGAGGGGAATTTTGCCTCATAACTCCCATTGAAGTGAATGGGAGGCAGAATAATACCGCCTGGCCATTGCAGTATTGGGTCAAGCAGTTCAGTTTTTCAGCTTGTACAAACTCCGCAGTGTGAACATAAAGCAGACGCTCTGATACAATTGTATCCAGTCAAAAAAGAAACACAAAAATCTTGTGCTGATATTTTGTTACAATGTATCAGATGTATCAAATGTTTCCCGTTACTGTAAATAAAGCTTCACGTGAGGGTCACACATCTCAGACTGCAGGATTTCTGCTCGCTGTAGTATTTGTACCATTCTATACAGGAATAACACGAAGGGCAAATACCAATGGCGCCCTCTACTGTACAATATATATCTGACAGTAAGGATGTAAATAATTGCTGTACTTCTATTCTGGAGATGTCGGAGGACCCGCAGTCATTTAGGACCCTCACCCGGGTGGTGGAGAGCGGCAGTGTCGTTCTTTTCCTGAGGTTCGCGCTTCTCTGATGTCCACTCCTTCTCAGATTTAACCTTGGGTTCCTGCAGAGGGCGCTCCTCCTGTCCTGCCAGAATCAGAGAGGTTTATATTACAGATCGGTCTCTCTCCTCCCTCTATATTACAGGTCGGTCCCTCTCCTCCCTCTATATTACAGGTTGGTCCCTCTCCTCCCTCTATATTACAGGTCGGTCCCTCTCCTCCCTCTATATTACAGGTCGGTCCCTCTCTATATTACAGGGGGCCCCGGTCGGTCGTCTCTCCTCCCTCTATATTACAGATCAGTCCCTCTCCTCCCTCTATATTACAGGTCGGTCCCTCTATATTACAGTTCGGTCCCTCTCCTCCCTCTATATTACAGGTCGGTCTCTCTCCCCCTCTATTTTACCGGTCGGTCCCTCTCCTCCCTCTATATTACAGGTCGGTCCCTCTCCTCCCTCTATATTACAGGTCGGTCCCTCTCCTCCCTCTATATTACAGGTCGGTCCCTCTATATTACAGTTCGGTCTCTCTCCTCCCTCTATATTACAGATCAGTCTCTCTCCTCCCTCTATTTAGTCGGCCCTCATATTACAGATCGGTCCCTCTCCTCCCTCTATATTACAGATCGGTCTCTCTCCTCCCTCTATATTACAGATCGGTCCCTCTCCTCCCTCTATATTACAGGTCGGTCCCTCTCCTCCCTCTATATTACAGGTCGGTCCCTCTATATTACAGTTCGGTCCCTCTCCTCCCTCTATATTACAGATCGGTCTCTCTCCTCCCTCTATATTACAGGTCGGTCCCTCCCCTATTACAGGTCGGCGTCTCTCCTCCCTCTATATTACAGATCGGTCCCTCTCCTCCCTCTATATTACAGATCGGTCCCTCTCCTCCCTCTATATTACAGGTCGGTCCCTCTCCTCCCTCTATATTACAGATCGGTCCCTCTCTCCTCCCTCTATATTACAGGTCGGTCCCTCTAACGTGGTCCCTCTCCTCCCTCTATATTACAGTCGGTCGCTCCCTCCTCTATATTACAGGTCGGTCCCTCTCCTCCCTCTATATTACAGGTCGGTCCCTCTCCTCCCTCTATATTACAGGTCGGTCCCTCTCCCTCTATATTACAGGTCGGTCCCTCTCTCCTCCCTCTATATTACAGATCGGTCCCTCTCCTCCCTCTATATTACAGGTCGGTCCCTCTCCTCTCTCTATATTACAGGTTGGTCCCTCTCCTCCCTCTATATTACAGATCGGTCTCTCTCCTCCCTCTATATTACAGATCGGTCCCTCTCCTCCTATATTACAGATCGGTCCCTCTATATTACAGGTCGGTCCCTCTACATTACAGGTCGGTCTCTCTCCTCCCTCTATATTACAGGTTGGTCCCTCTCCTCCCTCTATATTACAGGTCGGTCTCTCTCCTCCCTCTATATTACAGGTCGGTCCCTCTCCGGTTTCCCTCTACATTACAGGTCGGTCCCTCTCCCCCATATTGCCCCTCTATATTACAGGTTGGTCCCTCTACATTACAGGTCGGTCTCTCTCCTCCCTCTATATTACAGATCGGTCTCTCTCCTCCCTCTACATTACAGATCGGTCCCTCTCCTTCCTCTATATTACAGGTCGGTCCCTCTATATTACAGATCGGTCCCTCTATATTACAGGTCGGTCCCTCTACATTACAGGTCGGTCTCTCTCCTCCCTCTATATTACAGATCGGTCTCTCTCCTCCCTCTATATTACAGATCGGTCCCTCTCCTCCCTCTATATTACAGGTCAGTCTCTCTCCTCTCTCTATATTACAGGTCGGTCCCTCTACATTACAGGTCAGTCTCTCTCCTCCCTCTATATTACAGGTCGGTCCCTCTACCCTCTATATACAGATCGGTCCCTCTCCTTCCTCTATATTACAGGTCGGTCCCTCTACATTACAGGTCGGTCCCTCTGCTCCCTCTATATTACAGATCGGTCCCTCTCCTTGCCTCTATATTACAGGTCGGTCCCTCTATATTACAGGTCGGTCCCTCTACATTACAGGTCGGTCCCTCTCCTCCCTCTATATTACAGGTCGGTCCCTCTCCTCCCTCTATATTACAGATCGGTCTCTCTCCTCCCTCTATATTACAGATCGGTCCCTCTCCTCCCTCTATATTACAGGTCGGTCCCTCTCCTCCCTCTATATTACAGGTCAGTCCCTCTCCTCCCTCTATATTACAGATCGGTCTCTCTCCTCCCTCTATATTACAGGTCGGTCCCTCTCCTCCCTCTATATTACAGGTCGGTCCCTCTCCTCCCTCTATATTACAGGTCGGTCCCTCTCCTCCCTCTATATTACAGGTCGGTCCCTCTCCTCCCTCTATATTACAGTTCGGTCCCTCTCCTCCCTCTATATTACAGATCGGTCTCTCTCCTCCCTCTATATTACAGATCGGTCTCTCTCCTCCCTCTATATTACAGGTTGGTCCCTCTCCTCCCTCTATTTTACAGATCGGTCCCTCTATATTACAGGTTGGTCCCTCTCCTCCCTCTATATTACAGATCGGTCCCTCTATATTACAGGTCGGTCCCTCTCCTCCCTCTATATTACAGGTCGGTCCCTCTCCTCCCTATATTACAGGTTGGTCCCTCTACATTACAGGTCGGTCCCTCTCCTCCCTCTATATTACAGGTCGGTCCTCTCCTCCCTCTATATTACAGATCGGTCCCTCTACAGTGCTGGCCAAAAGTATTGGCACCCCTGCAATTCTGTCAGATAATACACAATTTCTTCCAGAAAATGATGGCAATCACAAATGCTTTGGTAATAATATCTTCATTTATTTTGCTTGCAATGAAAAAACACAAAAGAGAATGAAAAAAAAAAGTCAAATCATTGATCATTTTACACAAAACTCCAAAAATGGGCCGGACAAAAGTATTGGCACCCTCTGCCTAATACTTGGTAGCACAACCTTTAGACAACATAACTGCGAACAACCGCTTCCGGTAACCATCAATGAGTTTCTTCCAATGCTCTGCTGGAATTTCTCCAGGTCCCTGAGATGTGGAGGGCGCCTTCTCCAAACTGCCATTGTGAGATCTCTCCTTGGGTGTTCTATGGGATTCAGGTCTGGACTCATTGCTGCCACTTTACAAGTCTCCAGTGCTTTCTCTCAAACCATTTTCTAGTGCTTTTTGAAGTGTGTTTTGGGTCATTGTCCTGCTGGAAGACCCATGACCTCTGAGGGAGACCCAGCTTTCTCACACTGGGCCCTACATTATGCTGCAGACTTCATAATGCCATGCACACGGTCAAGCAGTCCAGTGCCAGAGGCAGCAAAGCAACCCCAAAACATCAGGGAACCTCCGCCATGTCTGACTGTAGGGACCGTGTTCTTTTCTTTGAAGGCCTCTTTTTTTTTCCTGTAAACTCTATGTTGATGCCTTTTCCCAAAAAGCTCTACTTTTGTCTCATCTGACCAGAGAACATTCTTCCAAAAAGTTTTTGTCTTTCTCAGGTAGGTTTTGGCTTTTTTATGTCTCTGGGTCAGAAGTGGGGTCTTCCTGGGTATCCTACCATAGAGTCCCTTTTCATTCAGGCGCCGACGGATAGTACGGGTTGACACTGTTGTACCCTCGGACTGCAGGGCAGCTAGAACTTGTTTGGATGTTAGTCGAGGTTCTTTAGCCACCATCCGCACAATTTTTCTTTTCCGTCCACATCTAGGGAGGTTAGCCGCAGTGCCATGGGCTTTACACTTCTTGATGACACTGCGCACGGTAGACACAGGAACATTCAGGTCTTTGGAGATGGACTTGTAGCCTTGAGATTGCTCATGCTTCCTCACAATTTTGCTTCTCAAGTCCTCAGACAGTTCTTTGGTCTTCTTTCTTTTCTCCATGCTCAATGTGGTACACACAAGGACACAGGACAAAGGTTGAGTCAACTTGAATCCATTTCAACTGGCTGCAAGTGTGATTTAGTTATTGCCACCACCTGTTATGTGCCACAGGTAAGTAACAGGTGCTGATAATTACACAAATTAGAGAAGCATCACCTGATTTTTCAAAGGGTGCCAATACTTTTGTCCACCCCCTTTTTTATGTTTGGTGTGGAATTATATCCAATTTGGCTTTTTGACAATTCTTTTTGTGGTTTTCCATTGACGACAAATTAAATGATATTATTACCAAAGCATTTGTGATTGCAATCATTTTCTGGAAGAAATTGAGTATTATTTGACAGAATTGCAGGGGTGCCAATACTTTTGGCCAGCACTGTATATTACAGATCGGTCACTTACCTAATGTATTTCTCGGAGGGTCGTCCTCTATCTTCACCTCTATTCTCTCTAGTACAACCTCTGGGAATCCTACAGAATGAGAACACTGTGATCATCAATAGACATATAGACAGATGTAGCAGAGCTGAATCTGTCATGTCAGTGTTAGATGTTACGCTGTCCTATGAGAAGCCGAATGACAAACTCAGCTTTGCTACATGTGTGCTGTACGCAAAAGACTGACAGCACCTGGATCCAGCCGTGTGTGTCTCCATGGTGTGTATATAATGTGTATACACAGGTATTGGCGCTGCGCCCGGTACACTCACGTAGCAGGTTGGGGTCCATGCTGATGAAGGCCTGGACATCTCTGAGGCTGCTGAGGTAGTGATGCTTCTGAGATAACATCGGCATCATGGCCGCCTTCCTGCAACACAGGATATATATATATTCATCAGATGTGGAAGAGAGACCAGAGGAATGGGAAAGGGTGGATGGATGGGAGGACAGACAGAAGGAAGATGATACAGAGTACAAGTAACCACACTGCCCAACCATAGACAGATAGATAGATAGATAGATAGATAGATAGATAGATAGATAGATAGAGATGAGATAGATAGATAGATAGATAGATAGATAGATATGAGATAGATATGAGATAGATAGATAGATAGATAGATAGATAGATATGAGATAGATAGATAGATAGATAGATAGATATGAGATAGATAGATATGAGATAGATAGATAGATATGATAGATAGATAGATAGGAGATAGATATGAGATAAATAGATAGATAGATAGATAGATAGATAGATAGATAGATAGGTAGATAGATAAATAAATAGATAGATAGATAGATAGATAGATAGGAGATAGATAGATAGATAAATAGATAGATAAATAGATAGATAGATAGATATTAGATAGGTAGATAGATATGATATAGATAGATAGATATGAGATAGGTAGATATGAGATAGATAGATAGATAGATAGATAGATATGAGATAGATAGATAGATGAGATAGATAGATAGATAGATAGATATGAGATAGATAGATATGAGATAGATATGAGATAGATAGATAGATAGATAGATAGATAGATAGATAGGGATAGATAGATAGATATGAGATAGATAGATAGATAGATAGATAGATAGATATGATAGATATGAGATAGATAGATATGAGATAGATAGATAGGTAGATAGATATGAGATAGATATGAGATAGATAGATAGATAGATAGATAGATAGATAGATAGATAGATATGAGATAGACAGATAGATATGAGATAGATAGATATGGGATAGATAGATAAATAGATAGATAGGAGATAGATAGATAGATAGATAGATAGATAGATAGGATATGAGATAGATAGATAGGTAGATAGATAGATAGGTAGATAGAGAGATAGGAGATAGATAGATAGATAGATAGATAGATAGATAGATAGATAGATAGATAGATAGATAGAGATAGATATGAGATAGATAGATATGAGATAGATAGATATGAGATAGATATGATATAGATAGATATGAGATAGATAGATATGAGATAGATAGATATGAGGTAGATAGATATGAGATAAATAGATAGATGAGATAGATAGATGAGATAGATAGATAGGAGATAGATAGATAGAGATAGATAGATAGATATGAGATAGATAGATAGATAGATAGATAGATAGATAGATATGAGATAAATAGATAGATAGATAGATAGATAGATAGATAGATAGATAGATAGGAGATAGATAGATATGACATAGATAGATATGAGATAGATATGAGATAGACAGATATGAGATAGATAGATAGATAGATAGATAGATAGATATGAGATAGATATAAGATAGATAGATAGATAGATAGATAGATAGATATGAGATAGATAGATAGATATGATAGATAGATAGATATGAGATAGATAGATATGAGATAGATAGATAGATAGATAGATAGATAGATAGATAGATCGGTCTGTGGTTAGATATTAGTACTTATTGCACCTGTAGATATATATTCTCAGCTCTGCTTCATACCATCATTAATAAACAAATCCATCTATCTATCTATCTATCTATCTATCTATCTATCTATCTAGATATGTACAGTATATAGATATAGATATATAGATATATATACAGCTCAGATACTATTATACATCACACTGGACACTCAGATTCTGGCTGTATATATTATATACTGGTCAGAGCCTCCATCCAGGTTTCTACCTAAAATCACACTGACATGAAAGGGTTAATAAGATGGAGGGGAAGGCTGAGGTGATATGACTTACCCGGGGCAGGAGGAGGTGCACAGGAGGTAACAGAATGGAGGGATTCGGCCAGGATCCGGGTGATGTATGATGTGTCCCGTGCACTAGATCCCTGTACACACTGGAGCCAGGAGTCTGATGCGATGCGGCCAGGCCTATCACTGCAGGTGACACAAAGGATGTGCAGAGAGGGGGCGGAGCTGAGGCCGGAGAGGCGGGGGCTCCACATGCTGCTGCTCCCCCCCCCCATACAGAGCCTGGCCCCTCCCACAAACACAGGCTGCAACATTGTAACAACTGTCACTATTCTATTATATATACAGCCACAACATTAATACCAGGTGAGGAGGATGGCGCTGGGGACTGGTGACAATGGCGCCTCTCAGGGGTGAGATAGATCAGGCAGCAAGTCAACAGTCAGATCAGAATAAAATGAGCTAGCGATTAGAGATGAGCGAGGCAACTCGTAACAAATCCGGTCTGTTACAAGTTATCCACAAAATTCAGGTTTGGCAGAATCCAAGATTTTTTGGGGGGATTCACCACCCACGAATGATTGTTCTACCCTGTGGTCTCCTCATACCCCGGAGTATAATAATCGGGAAAATCATAAACACTCATCCTCACCTTCCTTCTCTCCGCCGCACCTGTTATGACATTGGTCGCACCTCATGTGACCACTGAGACCCAATCACAGACCTCAGCAGTGACCTGGGACTACTGACATCATCACCCAGGAGGCCAGAAGAGGCCAGGAGAGACCGGACAGCCCAAGAAGTGAGGAGGAGAGGATCAGCGCTCCTTCAATATGCTTATATTGTGTTGGGGTCTATAACAAGGGCACTTACTGTATGAGGCCGTGTACCAGCTGGGATTTCGTCATATTTAGGTGTAACGTTTCCACGGTATCAGCCTCCTGTGTGATGGACATTCAGTTGAACACTAGAGATCGGCAGACTGACCCGTACCGAGCAGGTTCAACCCGAATATTCTTAATTGTTCTTTTTTGTTACGAAACCGAACAAATGGAGATTTGCTTCGAGCAAACTAAAATGGCCGCCACATTGTACTCTGGGGTTACCTCAGACCCCAGAATATAATAGGTGGAAGGTCAGGAGAGGTGACAAAAATATAAAACATTCATACTCACCTTCCTTCACCTCTTTTGGGCCTCCAGTGACATCATGACACTCATTGTACCCATGTCACCGCCGAGATCCAATCACAGGTCATAGTGGTGACCCCAAGCGCAATACATCACCGAGGAGGTGGAGAGAGAGCGCCGGACACCACAAGGAGGCCTAAAAGAGGTAACGGAAGGTGAGTATGAGTATTTTTTTTCACCTCCTCTGGGTCTAAGCCTATTATACTCTGGGGTCTGAAGAGATCCGGAATATAATAATTTTGCTTTCACTTTGACGTGGCTTCATCTGTTTGCTTAAGAGAGAGCTAAAAATATGTATAGATATATAGTCCTAGGAGCCCTGACCGTGTCATACACTATGTATTATAGATATATAGTCCTAGGAGCCGTGACAGTGTCATACACTATGCATTATAGATATATAGTCCAGGAGTCCTGACAGTATCATACACTATGCATTAAGATATATAGTCCTAGGAGCCGTGACAGTGTCATACACTATGCATTATAGATATATAGTCCTAGGAGTCCTGACAGTGTCATACACTATGTTTTATATACAGTCCTAGGAGCCCTGACAGTGTCATACACTATGTATTATAGATATATAGTCCTAGGAGCCGTGACAGTGTCATACACTATGTTTTATAGATATATATTCCTAGGAGCCCTGACAGTGTCATACACTATGTATTATATATATGTAGTCCTAGGAGCCCTGACAGTGTCATACACTATGTTTTATAGATATATAGTCCTAGGAGCCCTGACAGTGTCATACACTATGTATTATATATATAGTCCTAGGAGCCCTGACAGTGTCACATTTTGTTTTATAAATATATATCCAGGGGCCCCTGACAGTCATACACTATGTATTATATATATAGCCTGGAGTCCTGACAGTGTCATACACTATGTATTATAGATATATAGTCCTAGGAGTCCTGACAGTGCCATACACTATGTTTTATAGATATATAGTACTAGGAGCCCTGACAGTGTCATACACTATGTATTATAGATATATAGTCCTAGGAGCCCTGACAGTGTCATACACTATGTTTTATAGATATATAGTCCTAGGAGTCCTGACAGTGTCATACACTATGTATTATAGATATATAGTCCTAGGAGTCCTGACAGTGTCATACACTGTTTTATATATAGTCCTAGGAGCCCTGAGAGTGTCATACACTATGTATTATAGACACACACGTGGACAACATTGTTGGTACCCCTCATTAAATTAAACAAAAACCTACAATGGTCACAGAAATAACTTGAATCTGACAAAACTGGAATTTGCCAAACTACATGTTGACAAGCCACAAAGGTTCTGGGAGAATGTCCTATGGACAGATGAGACAAAAATCAAAATTTTTGGCAAGGCACATCAGCTCTATGTTCACAGACGGAAAAATGAAGCCTATCTTGAAAAGAACACTGTCCCTACTGTGACACATGGAGGAGGCTCTGTTATGTTCTGGGGCTGCTTTGCTGCATCTGGCACAGGGTGTCTTGAATCTGTGCAGGGTACAATGAAATCTCAAGACTATCAAGGGATTCTAGAGAGAAATGTGTTGCCCAGTGTCAGAAAGCTTGGTCTCAGTCGCAGGTCATGGGTGTTGCAACAGGATAATGACCCAAAACACACAGCTAAAAACCCCCAAGAATGGCTAAGAGGAAAACATTGGACTATTCTGAAGCGGCCTTCTATGAGCCCTGACCTAAATCCTATTGAGCATCTTTGGAAGGAGCTGAAACATGCCGTCTGGAAAAGGCACCCTTCACACCCGAGACAGCTGGAGCAGTTTGCTCATGAGGAGTGGCCAAAATCCCTGCTGAGAGATGCAGAAGTCTCATTGACAGTTACAGGAATCGTCTGATTGCAGGGATTGCCTCAAAAGGTTGTGCAACTAAATATTAAGTAAGGGAACCCTCATTTCTGTCCAGGCCTGTTTCATGAGTTTTTTTTTCTTAAAAAATTCTGTTGAAGCCTGGTGGGAAAGCAATGTCTGACTTTCATTTGCTCATTTTTATAGAATTTTTATATATTATTACTTTTGTCAGATTCAAGTTATTTCTGTGACCATTGTGGGTTTTTCTTTCATTAAATAAGGGAGGGACCAACAATTTTGTCCACGTGTGTATATAGTCTAGGAGTCCTGACAGTGTCATACACTATGTTTTATAGATATATAGTCCTAGGAGCCCTGACAGTGTCATACACTATGCTTTCTAGATATATAGTCCTAGGAGCCCTGACAGTGTCATACACTATGCTTTCTAGATATATAGTCCTAGGGCCCTGACAGTGTCATACACTATGTTTTATAGATATATAGTCCTAGGAGCCCCAAAAGTAATTTCACACTTTTGCCTCAAGACACCTCCTAACTCTCCCATTCATTTCAAAGGGAGTCAGAAGCAGATTTTTTTTTCCTCTAGCTGATTTTTCATCTGAAGGTAAAAAGAAGAGTCATGACCTATCTTCAGGCAGATACCACCTTGTACACCCCATTGAATTAGTTTATGTAGAGGTTTTTGGAGCATTTTATGCAAGAACCACCTCCAAAAACCGCTAGTGTTTTTTTTTTTCCTGCCTCCCATTTCAATAGTATTTGCAAGGCAGAATCCACCTGTAGATAAATCCTGAATCTGCTCAATCTTGCCGTGGATTCTGCGACTCGAGACTCCCATTCACCCGAGAAGAAAGAGCAGTGGAAAGCCGCAACAAATGATCAATGAAAAAATGATCAAGTATGGCTTTGATAAAATATCAGTGAGGTGGGTTCACAATTGGCTGAATGATCGGGCACAACGAGTAATTCTAAATGGCTATACATCAAACTGGAAGAAAGTAAAAAGCGGGGTGCCGCAGGGCTCTGTCCTGGGCCCAGTACTTTTTAATATTTTTATAAATGATCTGGATGATGGGGCTAATGGGGAACTAATAAAATTTGCAGATGATACAAAGATAGGAGGAATGGCCAACACTAGAGAGGAGAGAGAGTGCATCCAAAAGGACTTAGACACACTGGAACAATGGGCTGAGGTGAACAAAATGGTATTCAACAGGGACAAATGCAAAGTCCTACATCTGGGTAACAGAAATGCAAGAAGCATATATAGTATGGGAGGAATAGAACTAAGTGAGAGTACAGGGGAAAAGGATCTGGGCATAATAATAGATCGCAAACTCAACATGAGTCAACAGTGCGGTGCGGTGGCTAAAAAGGCTAACCAAATTCTAGGATGTATCAAGACGAGCATTGTAGCTAGATCAAGAGAGGTAATTATTCCACTGTACTCTGCCCTGGTCAGACCCCACCTGGAATACTGTGTACAGTTCTGGGCTCCCCAGTTTAAGAAAGACATCGATTTATTGGAGCAGGTCCAGAGAAGAGCAACCAAAATGGTGGAAGGTCTACAAACCATGTCCTACGAGGAGAGGCTAAAAGAATTGGGACTGCTTAGTTTGCAGAAGAGAAGGCTAAGGGGAGACTTAATAGCGGTATTTAAATATCTGAAAGGTTGTCACAGTGCAGAGGGATCTACCCTATTCTCATTAGCAGAAGGAAGCACGAGAAGTAATGGGATGAAACTAAGGGGAAGGAGATTCAGATTAGACATTAGGAAAAATTTTCTAACAGTAAGGGTAGTGAGAGAGTGGAATAGGCTGCCACGGGAGGTGGTGAGTTCTTCATCAATTGAAATCTTCAAGCGGAAACTGGATAGGTATATAGCTGGGATGTTTTAGGAATTCCTGCTTTTGCAGGGGGTTGGACTCGATGGCCCTTGAGGTCCCTTCCAACTTAAACAAACAAACAAGCAACAGAATGCCAATGCCCTGCATGGTCATCACGCTGCAAATACACCACTATAACTAAATAACCGAATACGAAAAGGAATTCCTCTTCGTTTTCCATCATGTGAACGTACTCCAAGCGTACTCTATACTATATAGAATCCTTAGGAGCCCTGACAGTGTTCTAAGCCAAGTTATAGTTCGTACTTTTCTGTTTGGTGTTCCTGTAAAGGCCATATATTTAATCTAATATGGTCAGGAGTCAGTGTGATGATCTGGGCAATGTCCTGCTACAATGTGGATGTAACATGTACCACTTACCTAAACATTGTACAGGACTAGAACCCCCCACCATGGCACCCCCTTATGGTTGTGGTCTCTATCAGCAGGAAAACATCCAGGAATGAGGAACATAAAGAGATGAAGGAGACCACCTTGGCCTGAATTCTCTAGCTCTCTTATCAGGCTACACAACTGATGTAACAGGAAAAACATGGAAGACCTTCCAGAAGTTTCCTTTATGGGGAATGACTGCAGCCTCCATAGTGAATCTTTTTTTTTCATGCTATATCCACAGCAGTACATACACGAAAGAGGATTTACAGGTTTGGTAACCAATGACCTATCCATGGGATACACCATCAAATAAAGATTGGTAGGGGTCTGACACCTAGGACCCCCACTGATCAGCTGTATGAGTGAGCACTGCAGTCTCCTCACCCCAGCCCCATACAATGTATAGTGGCTGTGCTTGGTATTACAGCTCAGCACAATCATTTGAATGGGCCTGCGCTGTGAACAAGCCACGTGATATGACATGGCCTGTGAAGCGGCTGCAGCACTCAGGAAGCCCCGCTTCAAACATCTCCCTGAGTGTCGGTCCCCAAGGACCTTCAACTGGTAACCCTTTAACCACACAAAAACCTGATATTCTATACTGACACCAAGACCTTGTACGGAAAGATAAAGCAGAAAATTATGTGGCAAAAACGATTTTATTGACAAATGAAGGATAGCCGCATCACTGTGGGGGTTGCTGTCCACGGCCGCGTCCAAAGCCTCCTCTCTGCAAAAGAAAAGAACAAAAGTAAGGTACTGACTGTGAAAGGGTTAATGCAGTTCAGGTTACAGATCTGGTTTACAATTCTTACTGGAGTCACCAGGTGACATAACTGATGCGGCATCTGTCAGCCATAGGCCATGAGTATACATGGTATGGTATATAGTGTCGTCTACTGGCCAAATCCAGACTTCCATTCCCCAACATACTAATGTACTGTACACTACCCCATAGACACCAAAGAGAAATGCTTTTGGCCTCCATCAGGCTACTGTAAACCCTATGGACACATTTAGGGCTCAATGTAGGGCATAAATGCAATTTGGACACAGCCTATGGAAATCTATAGTAAAAGTAAAACTTACAAACTGAAATTCTGTAGCAGCTCCAGCACCGGCTTCGGCCTTCTTGTCTGCACCGGCTGCAGAGAAAGGAAAAAAAAAAAAAATTCAATGGGTTAACCAGATCCCAAAGTGGAATTAATCAACATTTCATCCATTTTCACTTCAGCGGACACTTACGTGGGGCAGCGCTGCGTCTGTATGTGTCTCTGTCTGTCTCCCCCGCGGGACAAGCGTGCAGGACGTTCACCCTCCAGACCTGAAGGAAAGAAAAACAAATCTATGTCAGGACAGAAGAGTCAGAGCAGAACAGTTCTGGTTCTACAAAGTCAGATGAGTAAATAACCAAATGGGTGGACAGGTCCGGACTGGAGGCCATCAGATGCCCTGCGACCCTGGCACCCAAGGAGTTACAGGCCACAATGACCGGGAGCAGAGATCAGTCAGCTGTATGTTACAGGTAATAGCTACTGGTCATGGCACAGCCCCGGAGCCTGCATACATTCTAAGAGCTCAGAAGCTCAAAATCCCTTAGGCCATGTTCAGACTGTTGTAATGCATCCATATTACAGACAAAAATCCTGTCCTGAACATACAAGTCTACTGCCCCAAACCTACAGCACCGCAGGTCCCAATGTGGCTGATGGGTCAGACACACAAACAGGACAAGATCAGCGGATGTGATGTGGACACATTACAACAGTCTGAACATGAACTAAGGATGTTCACATAACAGATTTGTGCCAAAAAACATATGCATCAAACCGTGCAGGACTACAGGTAATCCGGAGCAAAGTTACCAAAACTAGCAGGTGAATGCAGATTTCATAATCCACAAACAGACATGGTTTACAAATCTGCACCGCAGATCAACGTCAGTGTGCAAAACTGCCGCAACATGCCGATACAATCCGATCAAATGTACTGCACATGGCTGGGACTGCTCCATGTTTGTGAATTTCCCCCAAGCCTGGTTATCACAGGACATCACTACTGCCACCCTCCCATCAGGGAAAAGTCAGCATGAAATCCACTGCAAAAAGCACCTGAAATGGGTCAGTTTTGCAGCAATCGTCGCTGTAGTTATGCTGTAGCCTTCACACTATGCCAAGGGTCAGCAACCTCTGGCCCTCCAGCTGTTGTGACACTACAACCCTCAGCATGCATCTCAATAAATGAGAATATCTGTGAAACGTTCCTCCATCTCAGTCATTCAGTAATACAATCCATAATCAGCGTCTTCCATGATTGTGTGTCCTACTGAACCAGACTGAGGGACCATGTAAAGGCTTAGGAAACCTCGGCAGGTGACGCTGAACTTACAATATTCTCATTTTGTTAGATTTGGGTTTTCATTCTCTGTAATCCATAATCAACATTTACAGAAATAAAACACTTGGAATAGAAGACTCTGTGTGTAAAGAATCTAGAAAATATAGGAGGTCACTTTATTAATGGAATTACTGAAAGAAATAAACGTTTCACAGATATTCTCATTTATTGAGATGCTCCTGTACATTCTGTTCTGTTCTTGGAACTCCCACAGCAGTAAAAGGAGCATGCTGGGAGTTGTAGTGTCATGGTTGAAAGCCTCTGTAATATCCTTCTGCTTACATTGACCCGCTTTGAGAGTTGCACTGTTTGCAGCACGTATATGAGACTTGGTTAATGTTCATCCCCTCTGCCACTACTGTACATGGCGGCAGAGCAGCAGCTAATGCCCTAAGAAGAGTTTTAGGATTTGTGCAAATTTTGAAACATCTTTTGTAAGTGAAGCTTTATTGTGATCTGATCCTCATGAGCAGCTAAACAACCACTACAGGCACCACAGGACAGAGGCCAGACACCACAGAGATCATAAACCAACCTACGATATAGGATCCTGTCCACAGCAGAAGAGACTAGTTACTGCCGTAACGGACACATCATGGCTGTAGTGTCAGAGGCGGCAGATAAAATGTAGTAGTGCACCTGAATACTATACATGATGGGTACCAAAGCCGTGTTCTGTAGAGAATGAGTTCATACTAAAAGGGGTGCGCAGGGGCTCTGTAGGATTAGTTATTAACATCAGCTCATGAGGGAACCAACACTCAGCACCCACCAACCAGCTGTCTAAAGTGAAGGTGTCTCCAACGGGGCATCCACTTCAATAAGCAAATAGTAAAAAGTCCAACCCCTTTAATGGCAGCACTCTATATAATGCCATAATCCCATAGCAGCAGGGTTACTACAGACACTAACGCCATACCTACTGTATAATGGGACATCCAGTCATACAAAGTCATTACCTACCCATAAGATAGGGGATGTGATCAGAGACCTCCAGCAATTAGGAGAATAAGGGTCCTGTGTCCCCCATATAAATGGAGCAGCGATCGTGCATGTGCTTCCCCACCAGTCTATGGGAACGACATCTCTGTCAGTCCCATAAGTATGAATGGGGTGGTGGAGCACATGGACTGTGGACGCTGCAGCCAAACAGCGGGGTAGGGGGCAGCACAGGACCCCTATTCTTGTGATCATTGGAGGTTCCAGTACACAGACAGTTACTGACCCTGTGGCTAGGTAATAGTTATGGTGGACAACCCCCCTCATAAAGCAGTGTTCAATGGGAGAGGAGGGTAAGCCCCAGCCCCACAACTTTGACCCCAGTCAACATAGTGCAATAGGAGGGTCAATACACAAACACATCAAAGCAGCTCCAATACTGTGATATGCCGGCTGGAGGGCACACGGGGGAGATCAATGAGCGGGAATCTGTCCTCTGAATTCCCATGTCCTGCACCAGGGCACATCACATCCGCTCCACCAGTATAGTCACATAAGGCATTTCATTCTCACCACTGGCACAGCCGTACAGCAGGATGCCCGGACACCCGGTGTAACTCACCTTTAGGCCTTGGTCTGCCGGTCTCTGGGCGACTCCTCCTCAGAGTTGCAGGGACGATCTCTGGGGGCAGGTGCAGGAAATCCCGCAGGTACTGGATGCCCTCATTTGTCAGGTACCAGTAGAAGTGGCGCCAGGCAAACTGCTCCTTCACATACCCGCGAGACTTCAGAGACTGCAGGAAGACAAACACAAGGATCAGGAAGAGTAAATCGCACCTACAGGCTCTAGCACTGTATATATGTATACTGCTGTGCATTTACCTGCATGGCCTTCATGACATGGAGGTTGGGCACGTTCTTGTCTGCGAGCTCAGGATGCTTGGGCATATGTACGTCTTTTTTGGCCACCATGACGCCCTCCTTGAAGAGGAGCTCATAGATGGCAATACGATCCTTCTTGGGCATCAACATCTGAGAGGGAAACAGGAATAAGTTACTGATGTTCTGGAGACCAGTCTGCAGTGTGTAGAGCGCCGTGACCGCTCATACATACACCACACAGTATACGATACACTTACAGTTCTCACACGTGAAAGGACACCATATTCTCGCCATTCACTACTAGAATTTTACAGGAAGACAACCAGCACACTGACACTAGGCTCACACTAGCGATCGGCTTCTGTTCTTTGGGGACCCGAAAAACAGAAAGTTAACCCGCTTAAAAAGCAGTTACCTGCCAGGTTTCCTACTTGCAGGACTTTTCTCTCTGCATTTTTTAAACGGATTCGGGAATAGAAACACCAAGCAGAAATCAAGCGCTAGTGTGAACCCAGCCTTACCCCTTAAGCCTGTTACTGCACCTTCATAAAGCACTGGAGCCGAAGCCCAGCATGGGTGTTATGGGTTACCAAAAAAACAAACAACTGCTGCATCATTAAAAAGAGTGGTCCAAGACCCAAAGGTAATGGCTACTAACGGACAGGTCATCAGTATCCGATCAGAGGGAGTTGGATACCCAGATCTCCCATCAATCAGCAACCTCAGCTATTAGAAGCTGCAGACAAAGTATACGGCCAAGAGCAGCTGAAGAGAATGAGATCAGAGCCGCAGCGTACAGAGGCAGAAGCTGTATACTATATTGGGGGAGTAGTGGGTCTGGTCCCATTACTTGAATAGAAGCAGAGCTCCTTCCAGCCCCATCCCCAGCTGTAGCATCTGGAGGCAGCTGATCGGTACAGGGTCAGCCCTCCACTGCACACCTACTGACTGTATCCTTAGCACAGATCATCACTAGAAACACGCACTGCTGGGGCTGGAAAAACCCAAGACCGGTCATGAAGGAGTTAATGATACCATAACACAGCAGATATACACACAGGAATGGGGTGTACGGCTGTAGGGGGGCTCTGATCACCATCAGTGTATATAGGAGATATATGCAAAGCCCAGACACATAATCACTATATACCCACTGTACATACAGTATACATACATGGAAGTAGACTAACATATATACAGCCCAGACACATAATCACTATATACCCATTGTACATACAGTATACATACATGGAAGTAGAGACAGACTAACATATATACAGCCCAGACACATAATCACTATATACCCACTGTACATACAGTATACATACATGGAAGTAGATAGACAAACTAATATATACAGCCCAGACACATAATCACTATATACCCACTGTACATACAGTATACATACATGGAAGTAGATAGACAGACTAACATATATACAGCCCAGACACACAATCACTATATACCCACTGTACATACAGTATACATACATGGAAGTAGATAGACGACTAATATATACAGGCCAGACACATTCTTACTATATACACACAGTAACCATGTATAAAACATATATACAGGCCAGACATCCATACCATGTATATAGCTCATACAAAGAGTACACCCCATACAGTATATACACACTCACCATATACAGCACATACTAACCCTATATACACATACGATTCCCCACCACACACAGTATATACACTCCCCATATATACATAGAGTATATACACACACCCAGGAGACACTAATAACCCGCTATAACACTACTCAGTGATACCACGCAGGGGTTAATAACCACGAGCACCCCTTCCTCCCCGGTACATTGGTGGCCCCGCAGGCCGCAGCCTTCCCTATGACTATTATCGCCTTATTATCCGCTCCACCTCACACATATATGGCGGCCCCGGTCCCTCCACAGTGCCAGCACACAATGTACTAGACACCGGCACCGACCAGCACCGGATGGCCGCCACCTACCACGGATTACAAAGCGCCGGTATACGCTCACCTCTGCAGCTTTCTCGGAGGCCTGAGCAGGAAAGGAAGGAGCATGCGCAGAGCGGGCGTACTATCCTCAGCCGACAGGACCCCAGAGGAGGTGTCCACAGTTGCGCCTGCCTAGATTCGTCAACACGTGATCGCGGCCACGTGACGTCAGGCCCTCTTAGGTGCTCTTAGGCGCCGTCTGATGACGTAATCAGCGCCGTTTCCATGGATCCCAATGACGCGGTGTCCTCCTTAGGGCTGAGATTGGACTGGGCAAAGCGGGTGACGGGGTGTGTGCCCCATAGACCTGGACCTGCTGCCCGGCGGGGTCTATGTAAAGTGGAGTTGCTGGTACATGTAGTCCCATCACAGGTGGAAATGCCGCCAATGATGAAATGTAATATATAGGCACATTGTATACATAGCTGCTGTATATAGTGCCCTCATAATACTGGCAGTGGGCCCAGCTCATGGTTGGCAATGGTCCCAATAGCCCCAATTTTTAACCTTTTCCTGCTGCAGCAAATTTTTTTTATTTGATTTTGTATTTTTTTACTCCCCGCCTTCCAAAAGCCATAACTTTTTTTTTATTTTTCAGTTCACAGAGCGATAAGAGGACTTTTCACAGGACAAATTGTACTTCATAATAGCACCATTTAATATTCTGTGCAATGTACTGGGAAAAAGGGGCATTATACTGTGTGGAAGACAGTAAAGAGAGTATTATACTGTGTGGAGGAGAGTAAAGAGAGTATTATACTGTGTGGAGGAGAGTAAAGAGAGTATTATACTGTGTGGAGGAGAGTAACGAGAGTATTATACTGTGTGGAGGAGAGTAACGAGAGTATTATACTGTGTGGAAGACAGTAAAGAGAGTATTATACTGTGTGGAGGACAGTAAAGAGAGTATTATACTGTGTGGAGGAGAGTAAAGAGAGTATTATACTGTGTGGAGGAGAGTAACGAGAGTATTATACTGTGTGGAGGAGAGTAACGAGAGTATTATACTGTGTGGAGGAGAGTAACGAGAGTATTATACTGTGTGGGGGCAGTAAAGAGAGCATAATATTGTGTATTGTTATACTGTGTATTATACTAAGTGGGGACATTGTGATCCTGTCCTCCTAAGGAGGTAGAGGGAGGACAAGATGGGTGTAAAATACTTAAGTTTGTAGTGTAATGGATTCTCCATTATCCTGGTCATCACTGTTTATACTACACACTATACGGAGAGGTCACCATGGCAGGCGGCACCCAGTACAGGATTACACTGCAAGACATTCAGAGAGTCCATAAAAGGTTCGTCCACTTTACTTCTGCTGCAAACCTTGCCGATCATTATGTGCAGATATAGCAGGGTGACGTTGCGATCATATATGACCATGTAGTCTGAGCGTAACTGTATATTATATGTATAAGCAATGAACTAGTGATGTCATCTATTACCAGTACAACATCTGGTGGTAATGAAGAACTACACGGACATCCATCAGCTCTTAGTACCAGGGGACAGTTTTCACTTTGCAGACACTTTTTCCCATCACATGTGATGGCAGCGAAATGGTATCAGAATCTGTGTAAGTTACATCACGTATATCGTGCGGCGCCTGCACAGGTGGACTTTCATATTCACCAAGAATCGGAGCAGATCCCATTGGAGGAAAGTAAAAATATCTGACGGTGCAGTCATGGAGGGAATAGACAAAATTGGGTTTAACTGGAATTTTACTTTCCTTGAGTCCGAAGGCAGCACAGAATGGTCTTTATCCCCCTTTTAATTCCTCCCAGGACCGGCCCACCTACATAGCAATGAGACAGTTAATTAGCATAATTGATGATATAAGAACCCCTCCCCCCTCCACTATCTCTGTGTGTTTTAATAGACACGTTTGTTTAAGTTGGGCGGGTTTGCTGGATATTCTGGATGGATACTTGAGCACTGTTGTGGAGCGTGTAGAATGTGCCCTTGGTGTAGTTGGTAAAGATAAGGTCTCTTAACATCTCAGGTATGGAAACGTATCTGTTCTTCCATCTCAGGACAAGGATATTAGACTGGTAGAAAGGATTCTGTAATAATATTCTGAAAAGAAAGGACTTTAGGTATGAAGTTTGGGAAAGTTCTCAAGAAAACTCCATTGGGTAAAAATCTCAAATCCTGGCTTCTAGAGGATAAGGCCTTTTAGCAGATATAATGGCTACTACTTACATGATAACTATTTTAGATCTATTTCCTGGATTTGTTCGAATGGATGGGATGTCAGAGCATTGAGAACAACAGATAAGGCCCAGACAGGCACAGGAGGTCTCAGATTCCGAATTGCTTTGAAAAACTTGATATTAAGGAATGACCAGAAATTTTTCCATCAGTCATGGCATTAATAGCTGTCCTGTGTACTTTGAGAGTGTTCATGTTTAAGGCTTTTTTGAAAGCCATCTTGTAGAAGTTGTAGAACACTCGGTATTTCTACTGAATGAAATTTTGAATTGCTGAGCCAAGAAAAGAATTTAGACCATATTTTATGATAAGTCTTATTTGTAGAGACCTTACAGGCTGCCAATAGAGTATTAATTACTCATGTAGATAATCCTGTATTCTTCAGTCTTGACTCTTCACAAACCAAGTTTAATGGTGGTGTTTGCTCAACTCTAGATGGAACAGAACCTTCTGGGTTATCAGATCCGGATACTGAGGAAGAGGCCAATGCTCATTGTTCGAAGTTTGAAATAATAGAGGAAACCAGGCCCTCCGGGGCCAGAATGGAGCTACAGTGGGGGAAAAAGTATTTAGTCAGCCACCAATTGTGCAAGTTCTCCCACTTATAAAGATGAGGCCGGCCTGTAATTGTCATCATAGGTAGACCTCAACTATGAGACAAAATGAGAAAACAAATCCAGAAAATCACATTGTCTGATTTTTTTAAGAATTTATTTGCAAATTATGGTGGAAAATAAGAATTTGGTCAATAACAAAAGTTCATCTCAATACTTTGTTCTATATCCTTTGTTGGCAATGACAGAGGTGAAACGTTTCCTGTAAGTCCTCACAAGGTTGGCACACACTGTTGCTGGTATGTTGGCCCATTCCTCCATGCAGATCTCCTCTAGAGCAGGGATGTTTTGGGGCTGTCACTGCGCAACACGGACTTTCACCTCCCTCCAAAGGTTTTCTATGGGGCTGAGATCTGGAGACTGGCTAGGCCACTCCAGGACCTTGAAATGCTTCTTACGAAGCCGCTCCTTCGTTGCCCTGGCGGTGTGCTTGGGATCATTGTCATGCTGAAAGACCCAGCCACGTTTCATCTTCAATGCCCTTGCTGATGGAAGGAGGTTTGCACTCACAATCTCACCATACATGGCCCCATTCATTCTTTCATGTACACGGATCAGTCGTCCTGGTCCCTTTGCAGAAAAACAGCCCCATACATGATGTTGCCCCCCCCCCCATGCTTCACAGTAGGTATGGTGTTCTCTGGATACAACTCAGCATTCACTCTCCTCCAAACACCACCAGTTGTGTTTCTACCAAACAGTTCTACTTTGGTTTCATCTGACCATATGACATTCTCCCAATACTCTTCTGGAACATCCAAATGCTCTCTAGCAAACTTCAGACGGGCCCGGATATGTACTGGCTTATGCAGGGGGACACGTCTGGCACTGCAGGATCTGAGTCCCTGGCGGCGTAGTGTGTTACTGACGGTAGCCTTTGTTACGTTAGTCCCAGCTTTCTGCAGGTCACTCACTAGGTCCCCCCGTGGGGTTCTGGGATTTTTGCTCACCGTTCTTGTGATCATTTTGACCCCACGGGGTGAGATCTTGCGTGGAGCCCCTGATGGAGGGAGATTATCAGTGGTCTTGTATGTCTTCCATTTTCTAATTATTGCCCCCACAGGTGATTTCTTCACACCAAGCTGCTTGCCTATTGCAGATTCAGTCTTCCCAGCCTGGTGCAGGGCTACCATTTTGTTTCTGGTCCTTCCACAGCTCTTTGGTCTTCACCATAGTGGAGTTTGGAGTGTGACTGTTTGAGGTTGTGGACAGGGGTCTTTTATACTGATAACAATGTCACACAGGAGCCATTACTACAGGTAATGAGTGGAGGACAGAGGAGCCTCTTAAAGGAGAAGTTACAGGTCTGTGAGAGACAGAAATCTTGCTTGTTTTTAGGTGACCAAATACTTATTTTCCACCATAATTTGCAAATAAATTCTTAAAAAATCAGACAATGTGATTTTCTGGATTAGTTTTCTCATTTTGTCTCTCATAGTTGAGGTCTACCTATGATGTCAATTACAGGCCGGCCTCATCTTTATAAGTGGGAGAACTTGCACAATTGGTGGCTGACTAAATACTTTTTTTCCCCACTGTACTATTATCACTGATGGACCTTCCAGCAAGATCTTCTGCGGGAGTCTCTGAATGATCTGGACTGGAGTTCTGCAGCTCATGGGGAACGCATCCATTGCGTATGGGAGATCTTGTGGGTTCAGAGAACAAAACACTGGTAGCTTCACATTGTTTCTGGTTTCCATCAAGTCTGTCTGTGGCATTCCCCATCTGTCTGATAGAAGATGGAAATATTTGGGACTTAGTTCTCACTCCGATGGTCTGAGAGTCGTCTGGTATTCAGAGATCCTTATATATGCAGAACTCTTAAGTCCAGCAGAGCAGATTCTGCCATTTGGAAAGTCTTCCTGCATTCTGTCATCAGTAACCTGCTTCGTGTTCCACTCTGCTTGTTTAAATCATAGACCATAACTAGGTTGTCTGAATTACGACTGATTTGTCCTGAATTAATGGTTTGAAATGCAGAAGTGCCAACCTGACCGCTTTTCATTTAATTTGCCCCATAGCCCTTGTGCCCGAGAAGTTTGCAGATGAGCAACCCAACCTCTCAGAGAGGCGTTTGTGATTAAGATGACTGACTCCTTGAACTGGAAACATTTTCCTTTCTCAAAGTTGTGCAGATTGAGCCACCATTGCTAGTCTTCTTTTGTAGCTTGGTGCAGACTTATCTTTGTACACATCCTCTTCATATCTCCATTCCAAAGACGAAGCATATTGTGCTGGAGACGCCGGCTGTGTGCCGTAACCCAAGGTACTGCTTCTATCGAGGCTACTAACAAAGCCAAGGTCTTCAAGATTTAACGAATCGTAGAAAGAGGGGCTTTGATTAAATCTCATACTATAGCTTGGATCTTTTGGATTTTCCCTTGAGGAATAAAAAGGACTTGTAATTCTGGCAGCAAGTGGGACTTTTCCCAGTTTATGTGGAGTCCAAGTTCTCTGAGAAGGGAAATGACTGCTTGAAGGTGAGCTTGCAGAAAGATGCAGATGGAGAGGCTATATGGAAATATTGGCTTTTAACTGCAGAACTGCTACTAGTACTACTGCCACTTTGGTGAACACCCTCGGAGGAAGAGGTTAGGCCCAAAGGGAGTGCTTTGAATTGGTAGCGACTGATTGATCCTGACTGATTGACCGCTATCCTCAAGAATGTTCTTGAAACTGGATGGATTGGAACATGCAGATAAGCATCTTTTAGGTCTTGAGATGCTAAGAGTTGGCCTTTTTGTAAGGCTGCTGTAACTGTCCTTATTGTTTCCATCCTGAAGTGGATCTTCTTCACATATTGATTCAGGGATCTGAGATCTATGATCAATCTCTAGGAACCTCCGGCCTTCTGAACTGGAAAGATTCTTGAATAAATGCCATGACAACCTTCCTCCTTTGGAACTTCTTCTTTTACATTTTTTTGGCAGAAAGTCTTGTATAAGGGGAAAAACATGAGGAATCTAATGCTTGTTTAGAAGAAAATGATCCTTTGGTTTGTGGAGAATTTCTATTACATAAGCTTTATCTGTGAGATCCAGAACCCACTTGTCTGTGGTATTGCTGCACCATGCTGGGAAAAACATGTGCAAACAACCGCTAACTTGACAACTTCTTATGTCAAGAATCCTGTTTGCTGGCCCCTGCATCTAAATTTTTGATAGGGTCTACCACGATCCATTCGTCTATTATTTCCTCTCTTCACAAATTCGTATCTTCTATGATAATGGAAACAAGGCTTAAAGATTGTATGGGTCTGTGGAAAGACCAGGGCTCTCGCCTTCTTATTGGCTTCCAAAAGCTGGTCCAATTTTTCTCCAAAAAGACTCCCAGGTTCAAAAAGGGATTGAACAAGTTCAAAGAGGGCCTGGATGTCTTTCTCGAACACAACAATATTACGGGTTATGGGTTCAAGATTATAAGGGCACGTTGATCCAGGGTTTTATATTGATAGCCAGATTGGAGTCGGGAAGGAATGTTTTTCTCCTGAAATGGAGCAATTGGCATCAGCCTCATGGGGTTTTTTGCCTTCCTCTGGATCAACACTGTAAGAGACTGAAGAGTTATAGGTTGGACTTGATGGACTGATGTCTTCATCCAACTTCATCTACTATGTAACTATAAATTGTACTTTAAAGTAGCCTCTTCTGTCCAAGGCTTCAGCCATATGGCTCTTCTTGTCGCATTGGTGACTGGATCCTTGAGAAAAAGGAGTCTCTAGAGAAATATGCAACTGCTGGATCAACTCTGGCTGGCGCTTGCCAAGCTTCACATTCCCAAGGATCTAATCTGTACACCTTTTTAAATGTAGAACCAAGATCAAATCTTCTAGCTGGAAATTTCCACTCCATCTCCATAATGGATTTGAAGACTGGATGGAAGGGCAGTAGCCTTTCTTTTTGGGAAATAAAACAAACTTTCCCTGTGCAGAGGCAACCTGGGAGGACGGGACAGCCTGCGCAGAGAGGACAGGGCAGTCTGTCCTGTCTCCATAATTATTTTTTTTTTTCAACATTTTTAATTAAATGCTGCTCATACAGCTCTGTACACTGTAGTGGTAATGCCGGGCGCTCATCAGCTCTGTACCTGGGAGCCGCTCATACAGCTCTGTGCACAGTGTAGAGGTAATGCCGCTCATACAGCTCTGTACACTGTAGTGGTAATGCTGCTCATACAGCTATGTACACTGTAGTGGTAATGCCGCTCATACAGCTCTGTACACTGTGTAGTGGTAATGCCGCTCATACAGCTCTGTACACTGTAGTGGTAATGCCGCTCATACAGCTCTGTACACTGTGTAGTGGTAATGCCGCTCATACAGCTCTGTACACAGTGTAGTGGTAATGCCGCTCATACAGCTCTGTACACTGTGTAGTGGTAATGTCGCTCATACAGCTCTGTACACTGTGTAGTGGTAATGCCGGTCATACAGCTCTGTACACTGTTGTGGGCCGTACAGCTGTGTAGTGGTAATGCCGCTCATACAGTTCTGTACACTGTAGTGGTAATGCCGCTCATACAGCTCTGTACACTGTAGTGGTAATGCCGGTCATACAGCTCTGTACACTGTGTAGTGGTAATGCCGCTCATACAGCTCTGTACACTGTAGTGGTAATGCCGCTCATACAGTTCTGTACACTGTAGTGGTAATGCCGCTCATACAGCTCTGTACACTGTAGTGGTAATGCCGCTCATACAGCTCTGTGCACAGTGTAGAGGTAATGCCGCTCATACAGCTCTGTACACTATAGTGGTAATGCCGCTCATACAGCTCTGTACACAGTGTAGAGGTAATGTCGCTCATACAGTTCTGTACACTGTAGTGGTAATGCCGCTCATACAGCTCTGTACACTGTAGTGGTAATGCCGCTCATACAGCTCTGTACACTGTGTAGTGGTAATGCCGCTCATACAGTTCTGTACACTGTAGTGGTAATGCCGCTCATACAGCTCTGTACACTGTGTAGAGGTAATGCCGCTCATACAGCTCTGTACACTGTAGTGGGTAATGCCGCTCATACAGCTCTGTACACTGTAGTGGTAATGCCGCTCATACAGCTCTGTACACTGTGTGGGTAATGCCGCTCATACAGCTCTGTACACAGTGTAGAGGTAATGCCGCTCATACAGCTCTGTACACTGTAGTGGTAATGCCGCTCATACAGCTCTGTACACTGTAGTGGTAATGCCGCTCATACAGCTCTGTGCACAGTGTAGAGGTAATGCCGCTCATACAGCTCTGTACACTGTAGTGGTAATGCCGCTCATACAGCTCTGTACACTGTGTAGTGGTAATGCCACTCATACAGCTCTGTACACTGTGTAGTGGTAATGCCGCTCATACAGCTCTGTACACTGTAGTGGTAATGCCACTCATACAGCTCTGTACACTGTAGTGGTAATGCCGCTCATACAGTTCTGTACACAGTGTAGGAGGTAATGCCGTCATACAGATCTGTGCACAGTGTAGAGGTAATGCCGCTCATACAGTTGTGGTGTGGGTTGGTGGTTGCGTTGTTGTTGGGGGTATGCGTCATACAGCTCTGTACACTGTAGTGGTAATGCCGCTCATACAGCTCTGTGCACAGTGTAGAGGGTACACTGTAGTGGTAATGCCGCTCATACAGCTCTGTGCACAGTGTAGAGGTAATGCCGCTCATACAGCTCTGTACACTGTAGTGGTAATGCCGCTCATACAGCTCTGTACACTGTGAGTGGTAATGCCGCTCATACAGCTCTGTACACTGTGTAGTGGTAATGCCGCTCATACAGCTCTGTACACTGTGTAGTGGTAATGCCGCTCATACAGCTCTGTACACTGTAGTGGTAATGCCGCTCATACAGCTCTGTACACTGTAGTGGTAATGCCGCTCATACAGCTCTGTACACTGTGTAGTGGTAATGCCGCTCATACAGTTCTGTACACTGTGTAGTAGGTAATGCCGCTCATACAGCTCTGTACACTGTGTAGTGGTAATGCCGCTCATACAGCTCTGTACACTGTGGTTGTACTGTAGTGGTAATGCCGGGGGGCCCTCTCACAGTTCTGTCCTGTAGTGGCCGCTCATACAGCTCATGTACACTGTGTAGAGGTAATGCCGCTCATACAGCTCTGTGCACTGTGTAGGGTAATTGGGGCCGCTCATACAGCTCTGTACACTGTAGTGGTAATGCCGCTCATACAGCTCTGTACACTGTAGTGGTAATGCCGCTCATACAGCTCTGTACACTGTAGTGGTAATGCCGCTCATACAGCTCTGTACACTGTAGTGGTAATGCCGCTCATACAGCTCTGTACACTGTAGTGGTAATGCCGCTCATACAGCTCTGTACACTGTAGTGGTAATGCCGCTCATACAGCTCTGTACACTGTAGTGGTAATGCCGCTCATACAGCTCTGTACACTGTAGTGGTAATGCCGCTCACACTGTGTAGTGGTATGCCGCTCATACAGCTCTGTGCACAGTGTAGGGTATGCCGCTCATACAGCTCTGTACACAGTGTAGAGGTAATGGCTCATACAGCTCTGTACCTGTGTGGTTCCGGGGGGCGCTCATACAGCTCTGTACACTGTAGTGGTAATGCCGCTCATACAGTTCTGTACACTGTAGTGGTAATGCCGCTCATACAGCTCTGTACACTGTAGTGGTAATGGGCCGCTCATACAGCTCTGTCCTGTGTGGTGCCGCTCATACAGCTCTGTACACTGTGTAGGGTGAATGCCGCTCATACAGCTCTGTGCACTGTAGTGGTAATGCCGCTCATACAGCTCTGTACACTGTGGGGGGTGGTGTGCCGCTCCGCTCTGTACCTGTAGTGGTAATGCCGCTCATACAGCTCTGTACACTGTGTAGTGGTAATGCCGCTCATACAGCTCTGTACACTGTAGTGGTAATGCCGCTCATACAGCTCTGTACACGGTGTAGAGGTAATGCCACTCATACAGCTCTGTACACTGTGTCCTGGTAATGCCGCTCATACAGCTCTGTGCACTGTGTAGAGGTAATGCCGCCATCAGTTCTGTACACTGTGTGGTTGCCGCTCATACAGCTCTGTGCACTGTGTAGTGGTAATGCCCGTGTGGGGCTCATACAGCTCTGTACACTGGTGGGGGTAATGCCGCTCATACAGCTCTGTGCACTGTGTAGAGAGTAATGCCGCTCATACAGCTCTGTACACTGTAGTGGTAATGCCGCTCATACAGCTCTGTACACTGTAGTGGTAATGCCGCTCATACAGCTCTGTACACTGTAGTGGTAATGCCGCTCATACAGCTCTGTACACTGTAGTGGTAATGCCGCTCATACAGCTCTGTACACTGTAGTGGTAATCCCCCGGGGGCCGCTCATACAGCTCTGTACACTGTAGTGGTAATGCCGCTCATACAGCTCTGTACACAGTGTAGGGGGCTCTGTACACGTGTAGTGGTAATGCCGCTCATACAGCTCTGTACACACGTGTAGTGGTAATGCCGCTCGGGGGATACAGCTCTGTACACTGTGTAGTGGTAATGCCGCTCATACAGCTCTGTACACTGTAGTGGTAATGCCGCTCATACAGCTCTGTACACTGTAGTGGTAATGCCGCTCATACAGCTCTGTACACTGTAGTGGTAATGCCGCTCATACAGCTCTGCTGGGGCCGCTCATACAGCTCTGTACACTGTAGTGGTAATGCCGCTCATACAGCTCTGTACACTGTGTGGTAATGCCGCTCATACAGCTCTGTGCACTGTGTCGTGGTAATGCCGCTCATACAGCTCTGGACACTGTGTGGGGGGTAATGCCGCTCATACGCTCTGTCACTGGTAGTGGTAATGCCGCTCATACAGCTCTGTACACTGTAGTGGTAATGCCGCTCATACAGCTCTGTACACTGTAGTGGTAATGCCGCTCATACAGCTCTGTACACTGTAGTCCTGGTAATGCCGCTCATACAGCTCTGTGCACTGTGTAGAGGTAATGCCGCTCATACAGCTCTGTGCACTGTGTAGAGGTAATGCCGCTCATACAGCTCTGTACACTGTAGTGGTAATGCCGCTCATACAGCTCTGTACACTGTAGTGGTAATGCCGCTCATACAGCTCTGTACACAGTGTAGAGGTAATGCCGCTGGGGCAGCTCTGACACTGTAGTGGTAATGCCGCTCATACAGCTCTGTACATGTAGGGTTGCGACAGTGTACTGTGTAGTGGTAATGCCGCTCATACAGCTCTGTAGGGGCGGGGTGGGGGAATGCCGCTCATACAGCTCTGTACACTGTAGTGGTAATGCCGCTCATACAGTTCTGTACACTGTAGTGGTAATGCCGCTCATACAGTCTGTACTGTAGGGGTGTAGTGGTGATGCCGCTCATACAGCTCTGTCACAGTGTAGAGGTAATGCCGCTCATACAGCTCTGTACACTGTGTAGTGGTAATGCCGCTCATACAGCTCTGTACTGTGGGTGGTTGCGGGGCTGCTCTGTGCATGTAGTGGTAATGCCGCTCATACAGCTCTGTACACTGTAGTGGGGGGGGGGGTAATGGCGCTCGCTTGTACACTGTAGTGGTAATGCCGCTCATACAGCTCTGTACACTGTGTAGTGGTAATGCGCGCTCATACAGCTCTGTACACTGTGTAGTGGTAATGCCGCTCATACAGCTCTGTACACTGTAGTGGTAATGCCGCTCATACAGCTCTGTACACGGGGGGGGGGGCGGTGTGGGGTATGCCGCTCATACAGCTCTGTACACTGTAGTGGTAATGCCGCTCCGCTCTGTACACTGTAGTGGTAATGCCGCTCATACAGCTCTGTACACTGTGTAGTGGTAATGCCGCTCATACAGCTCTGTACACTGTAGTGGTAATGCCGCTCATACAGCTCTGTACACTGTAGTGGTAATGCCGCTCATACAGCTCTGTACACTGTAGTGGTAATGCCGCTCATACAGCTCTGTACACAGTGTAGAGGTAGGGCCGCGGGGGGGGGGGGGCCCCCCCCGGGGGGGGGGGCCGCGCTCATACAGCTCTGTCCTGGGGTATGCCGCTCATACAGCTCTGTACACGTGTAGTGGTAATGCCGCTCATACAGCTCTGTACACTGTAGTGGTAATGCCGCTCATACAGCTCTGTACACTGTAGTGGTAATGCCGCTCATACAGTTCTGTACACTGTAGTGGTAATGCTGCTCATACAGCTCTGTACACTGTAGTGGTAATGCCGACGCTGGCATACAGCTCTGTACACTGTGTAGTGGTAATGCCGCTCATACAGCTCTGTACACTGTAGTGGTAATGCCGCTCATACAGCTCTGTACACTGTAGTGGTAATGCCGCTCATACAGCTCTGTACACTGTGTAGTGGTAATGCTGCTCATACAGCTCTGTACACTGTAGTGGTAATGCCGCTCATACAGTTCTGTACACTGTAGTGGTAATGCCGCTCATACAGCTCTGTACACTGTGTAGAGGTAATGCCGCTCATACAGCTCTGTACACTGTAGTGGTAATGCCGCTCATCAGCTCTGTCACTGTGTGGTAATGCCGCTCAACCGCTCGGATACAGCTCTGTACACGGTGTAGTCGTATTGCCGCACTATTATAGCTTTGATTCCACTCACTTGAATGGGAGCAGAGCAGCAGTACCAGGAGAGATTCACTATACAGTGTACAGAGCTGTAGGATGTTGGCGCCGTACACTGTGCAGATCCAGCAGCTCTGGCCGCTGATCGTCGGTGGTGCTGGGTGTCGGGCTCCATCTATTTGATATTGATGACCTGTCCTAAGGATAGGATTTCAAGTTGCAGTTTTGGGCTACCCATTAATGTGTGTCATGGGAAAGGGCCTTAGAAATTTCCCATTGTGCTCATTGCACATTCCTCCTGGTAAGTCAGAATTGTATGAGGAGCGGGTCTTTTACACAGGGTGGTGATCATGTGACATCCCCTTTAATGAAGGTGAGAACAGATATTATGTCTCTAAGGAGACTGCTGACCTAGTATACAGGGACCTACAGACTGTACATGCTGAGTCCCCCTTTAATAGCACAGGTCTCAAATCTTTCTATTATGACGCCCAGGCCCATTAGTACACCATCATGTGTGCACCATCATGTGTGCACCGTCCTGTGCGGTTCTTACTTGCTCCCATGGTTTACCACTCATGTAGGATGACCTCGAGGCACCAGGACTCATGGCCTGGATTTCTGGGGAACGCATGGTGATGGACGGTATTGGGCTTCTGTTTGTAGGGTTCAGGCACTGTACAATGGGGCAATGTTACTTTGGGGGATCTCTGTGTAGCGAGGCACTTTGTGCGGCACAATTACTGATGAGGGGAATCTTGTGGGCCTGAGGCAGTTATTTTGGGGCACTCTGTCTTGAGACTAAGGGGGATCTCCAATTGTCTCACATATTGGAGGATACCACGCGACCTCTCCTGCTGGGGGCACTCTGGTGGACTGATAACACTAGGTGTGCACTATTACTATGGGGGGGTAGAACCACGTGCTGTCATGTTTGTGGGCAGCATTTTGGTATGGCAAGACAGCACCACGAAGATTGCAGTATCACATTGCAAAACACAGCGAAGTCACATCTTAAAGACGTCACCTGATGAAACGTTGCAGAAAGGTTTTTGGGCTTGTTGGAGGATTTGTGTTGCAGCACACGTCACCATGTAGCCCTAGGGGAACAATCTGCTTAATGCAGCTATATTCGTGGACACTATTCCTGACTGAAGGGTAACAGTAAGACATAGGGGCACTAGCGGCTTATTGTGTGACTACTGTCAGGGGCACCTTCTGGTCAATATTTTCTCAGGGGCACTTTGTGTAGCACAAATTACAATTAGGATGACCCTGCTCACTATGATTTGGGGGGGGGGGGGGTACTATTTGTGGCACCATTACTAAAGACAATACCAAGTGATCACTTATTTTTTTGGGGACACTTTATGACATTAGTTGCTGCCGGGGCCACAGACACAGTAAGCAGGATGGGACTGTTAGGGAAGCATTCTGGCGAGTTTGTGTCGAGACGACGGGGTGGATACTGGAAACATCAGGTGCTAAAGATGTCTATAGATGGAAGAAGTCAGCATGGTGGTCTGGGCAAAATGAGATGAGGAAAGAGAACTCCAGTCAGAGAAGACGTCGCCCAAGTCACTGGACATAACTGGTGTGTATTGTGAGCGATCACTACTAGACTCTCCTGTATGCTCTATAGCACAGGTGACAAACACAAGGCCCAGGGACACGAGGATGAATAGCAATAGCAATGTGGACCATTGCAGCAAAAGTGCAATAGTGTAACCCCTTAGTAGAGGGTATACATCCACAGAAGGACTCTACTATAGCAATATACCATTAGTATTCACCAGACTGAGCTATGACCACGGACACAAAGCTACATGGCCAGATGTTACTATATAGCAGCGGCCTCTGATGCAGAATTTACATCCGCAATGTAATCCAAGCGCCGCAGACAACCACAGATCTAATAGCAGTAAATAAACCAGCGACGCGCCAGACTTTGTGAAACTTGTTTATTGAACATGGGGGGAGGGCAGAAGACTTCTATGATCTTGGTCTCTCCTTCTTGCCTTTGTACAAGGCCAGCAGGGACACGTTGGCTACTTTTACAACCTTGAACCTGACACCGGGAATATCACCAACGGCGTGACCGGCCCGACCAAATCCAGCAACCAAAACTTCATCGTTTTCCTAAGACAAAGACGAGATGTCAGTGGTCACATTAGATGTAATGTTAAAGACCAGTTAGTCTGAATACAGGAGGTCCAGCCCTGCCTATAGCTCTATCAGGATTTATATATCTAAATTTCAGGAAATTCACATTAGATATAACATTCAGCTGTTGTCCTGGTATCCAGGCTCACACTGCTGATCTTATACTGGATAATGGGCGCAGCTTACAGCACGTTCACCTGACAAGGGAGGTTTGTGCCCCGCACAGTGAGACAGTGGAGTTCTGACCCAGTGTGTATGAGCAGGCCAACCTCACAATGCAAGTCTGATAGAGCCTGGATCTGCCTCCCATAGACCTGCGTTGTGTGTGTGACAACCTGTTCTTACAGACACTGGGAGGGGGATTTACAATTCCCTCTACATCAGTTTTCTGGCATAAATGGCAGTAGTTGTGTAGCACATCTTTGGCTCGCAGCCTGCTCCACTTTGGTATTTCTGCACCATGTTCATCATTTACAAAGATGGGCAGCAAAGGGTAAGAGACAGGAACACCTCAGCCTGACAATACTATAACAGAAAACAGGCGCAAGATATACCTGATATCTACACAGGTCCCTGACTGGGGTAGATTTCAATGAGTGAGCGTCTGAATTAAAGGGGTTTTTCCAGGATGTGAAGGTACTTTATAGTGATGACCTGTCCACAGAATAGTTTCAGATTCGTCGGGCCTGGGTGTTTCAGCCACTTCTACTTAAGTGAATGGGATCAGGGCTGCAGTTCCAGGTGCCAAAGCTGTCAGTGCATTTGCTGCACTGCATGATGAGCCATAGGCTACGTTCACACTGCAGTTCTTCGTGTCCTGTCCAGTGACAGATGAGTATAACGGACATTGAGCAACGGTAGTGTGAACCTACTTTTCCTCAGATGAGTGTCCCCGTATTAGATCTGCAGAACACAGCAGGGTGCCGGAAGTCTCTTTACTAAGCCATCTCGGGAGGACATGTCACATAACCAACCCAGCTCTACTCTATGTACAAGCAACAAGAGTAGAGTGGAGCCTGACATAAGAAGGTTGGCAGCAGAGGCTGACCAGAGACTTCCAGCACCCCACTATCTGCAAATCTCATAATTGAGGCACTGCGGGACCCTCATCTATAGGAATAGGGCTGCTTATCCAGTGCACTGAATGCTCAAGTGACAAGTTTTTATCTCTCCACATAACCCCTTTAGTGACAACTTCACCTGACAAGGCAAAAATCTCAAGTTTGGAGTAACTCTAGCTAAAGGTGAGGGTCACATCCTACAGACAGACTATCATGTAATGTGCTGCCCCGTCTTTACCTCAATAAAGTTCAAGCAACCGTCATTGGGTACGAAGGCGGTGATCTTCTTGCCGTTCTTGATGAGTTGCACTCTGACGCACTTCCTGATGGCAGAGTTGGGCTGTTTAGCCTCAACACCTCTGAAAGAGGAGATCAGATATGAATAAGTATAGAGGAACCAGCGTAGGCACCGCGCCACAAGATATCAGCAGGGACAGGAAGGTCGTTCATGGCTGCACATAAGGGTTTAGACAACACTTACACTTTTTCCAGGACGATTCCTTTGGCGTGGGAAGCACCTCCGAAGGGGTTAGCCTTGAGGGCTGTCCCCAGGTTAGCCTTCTTGTACTGCTTGTCATGCCACTTCTGCTCACGGCGGTGGTTACGGAGCTTTCTGGCTGTACGAAGACCACGGCACTTGCCTGAGAAACAGGAGAAAATATAAATAAAGAGATGAGCCAAGAGTGCATGTGTCCTGCATGAGGAGAGGGGACCCTGGGAGCAGCCTCACTCTGTCCACATCTACACTGTCATACCCTATCCCTGTCCACTGTATACAGGCGATTCCAATAACCTGCAGCAGCACCCCCATTACTTGTATAGGAGCAGAGCTACACGCACTCCCATCCACAGATCTGTGCATGGTCCAGGTGTCAGACCCCACAGCTCACATACTGATACCCTGTCCTGTGGATTAGTCATCAGTACGAAAAAATAAAAATAAATCAATTTAGGGCCAGAAAACCCCTTTAAGCTTGTGATTGGCTGCAGTGATCATGTGAGGTCATGTCAGTAAATCGCCACAAGCGAGGGAACCGCGGACGCCTCATTATGGGAGCAGCAACAATGGGGAATGTAAGGGGGTTGTTTTGTGACAATTTTCTTGAACTATGGATTTTGATCATCCAGTAGTCTGCAGTACAAGGACTTAAAAATGAGCAAATAGAAATTTTGTTGTTTTTTTTTTTTTAATTTTTTGTAGCAGAAACTGACAGGGTGCAAAGTCAGACAAATGTGTGCACCATGAAGAGGAGATTTGTTAAAGGGGTCTCCTACTAATGTTACTTATCCCTTATACACAGGCTAGAGTATTAAAGGGGTCCTCCATGCTTAGCTGACGACCTGTCCTGAGGAGCGCAGCTACAGTATCAAACAGCCGACCCACGGGGGCCCCAGGGGTCCGACACCACTGACCAATGACCCCTTTAATAACCGCTGGGACTGTTGACAAGACTAGGAGTCCGAAGTGTCCTGTATGAACAGAGAGGTGATGTGAATGGCCGGGCATGCACTTCTATGGAAGTGACTGACATAATCCATAGAAGTGAGCGGAGCCTGGCCGAGCATGCACATCACCGCTCCAATCACACAGGCCCCCATATTGTCACCCGGCAGCCCCCCAGTGATCAGCCCTATCCTATAACCTGTGTATAGTGACCAACAGTCCACATCCTGTAATCTGCAATAATCCTGCCAGTGTGAACATACCCCAAGACACTAAAAAATAAACACATGAAAAGTGACTGATCTGCTGCAACAAGACTAAGAATCACCATATATAGAATCATATATAAAATGAGCAGAAAAACAGAAAACCTCAAAAACCAGCGATACATGTGGAGTATTCCCCACTATGGACCATCCTCATTACCAGTGACATAATGAGGAGCAGTTATAGCAGAATCAGCCTGCAGCCCATAAAGCGGCACAGGAGAGCCGCACAGTGTGTACAGGGCACGGAGCCAGCCGCTAGATTACACCAGCAGGGCGGCCGGGCACAGGACTGAGGCCGCGCGGCCTAACATGGCGCCGGATCCCCACACCGCAGCCTCATGGCGGCCTCAGCCTCTGCCCTCACAGCTCTCCGAGCCCCGGCCGCACTGCTGACGACTAGCGGGCAGAGCCGCCTCCTCCCCGGGCTGCCCGGGCCCCGCAGCCCGCTCTCCAGCCGCCCGGGAGCCGCACCACGCCGCAGAGCCTCACTCACCCATCTTGTCTGTCCCAGGGCCGACTGCGGAAAGATCGACTCCCAGAAGCCACCGAGAGATCCAGGCGCTGCGAGGACCCCGCCGAGGCTGTCCGCCTCTACGCCTGACACGGAAACACACACGTACGGCAGATATCTCCACTTAGATGACTCTTAGAGGTCAGTTATCTGACAGGATCATATTAATATAATACACAGACCACTGATGGATGATTTTCTACTCAAAAGATCGTTATGTTATTCGTACACATCAGGCAATAGGTGGCTAAAGTGTTCAGCAAACTACAAGTCCCATGATGCTTGGCGTGTTCAGGGGCCTGGAGCTGACTCCGCCCACAGGACGGGCCTTTGGATTGTGGTAGAATGAAATAGTATGTGATGTGTCTTAGAGTAAGACTATGTGCAGAGGGGCCTGAGTGACCAATCACAGCGCTGCTTTCATTTCATAAACTGCTTAGGAAAAATGAAAGCTGAGCTCTGATTGGTTGCTAGGGGCAACAAGGACAGTGGGGTTTAAAGGGCTTGTCCAGGATAACCCGTTTTTTGGTAAGGAGGCCTGGGAAGGTAAAATAAAAAACAAAAAAAAAAAAAACCACAACCCATAGTCCCATCCCAGGTGCTCCGGTGTCTCCCACCGCGGTCTGGTCCTGCTGCTCTGGGGTCTTGTTTTGGTGGAAGTCTCTGCCGCACGTGACTGCTGAGGCCGATCAGCAGCTTAAGGAAAGGAACCGGGACGTCACAGGTGATGTATGCGAGTGACAACCTGTAACCTTTCCTTAGGCAGAACTTCCACCAAAACAAGACCCCGGAGCAGCAGGACCGGACCGCGGTGGGAGACACTGGAGCACGTGGGATGGGTGAGTATGGGTTTTGTTTTTTTTTTTCACCTTCCCCGGCCTCCTTTCAGATTATCCTGGACAATCCCTTGAAGGCCATTGGCAGACGGCTGTGGCGTGGGTCGGTGTGCTGTCTAGGTGTTTCCGGCTAGCATACTGACCCATTCCTTTCTGTTGGCCCACGCACATGACCGACAGTCCTATACCTTTCCAGTTTTGTGGCCGTGCTTCCACGGCTCCTATTCATTGGATGAATGGGGCTGCACGTGGGCGTAAGCCACCGGCCTCACATAGTAAATTACACGAAACCCATTTCAGTAATACATTTTTTTAACTGACTATATTACACAATATAATAACAGACATATTTGGTATCGGCAAAAAATACTTAAAGTGTAATAAAATTTCTGACATCTGGTGATTTTCTGTCGGTATTTGTGTCATTAATACATTCTGTAATAGACGTTATTAACACATTGTGTCTCCTTCCTGTGACGTCCTGCACTTCTCACTCTTCCCCTGGCTTCTGTATTGAGATCTGTTCCAGCCTCTCACTGACTGTTCCTGAATATGGAGGACGGGCTCGGAGTACAAATACTGACAGAAAAGCAAAAACTGGCCGAAAGTTTAGTTACACTTTAACGTGATCACTAAATGATGTAGGTAAAAATGGTGCAATTGGTGACTTTGTTTAACCAGTAACAATCCGGGGTGTAATATTATTATATGGGGTCTAAATATAACTGTGCCACACCCCTTATATATGCCTCACCCCTTATATATGCCACACCCCTTATATATACACCATGCCCCTTATATGTGACACCCCTTATATATGCCACACCCCTTATATGTGACACTCCTTATATATGCCACACCCCTTATATATGTCACACCCCTTATATATTGCCCACGCCCCTTATATATGCCACACCCCTTATATATGTGACACCCCTTATATATATGCCGCACCCCTTATATATACCACACCCCTTATATATGTCACACCCCTTAGACCCTTTCCCTTAGACAGTAATGGTATAATAATCTGCTGTTATAGTCCTGTGCGCTCGGATACATTAGATCCTCCTCCGATCCTTCCATCATGAGTTCTTTCCCTCCACAGGATCGCCTCTCGCTGGACGTTTTTCCCCGATCATGCCATTGTCAGTCTACTCTCCACATTGCTGTACCAGGAAACCCCACAAGATGGCGGTGTATGAAATCCTGGCCCCGACTAGTCCAGCACCGATGACCGGGCCTCGCTCTAAGTCACTCCGATTGGCGGATTCTGCCATCTAATGTGAATTCACACTGACACTGATCCACAGAAAACTTGTCACTGTAGTTTATGCCGCGCTCCAGGGTCACATGATTAATTAATCACAGCACAATTTACTTTTCCTTATATCACCTCCAGCCGGGTAATTAATCTCAGCAGCATGGCTGTTAGATGGATCATGTAATGGGATGGCGAAATGTGGCAGCCATGGGTGGTAGCGTCAGTGTGTACATAGGGCCGGCCCCAGGTTGTGTCATCACAAGGGCCCCTTTGCCTTAACTTTTTTCAACAGTATTTTCACCAGTGACAGTTTTGTCACGGTTTTTCTACAAACAACACAAATACATGTTCCTGTCAAAAAAAAAAAAAAACCCAAAATACCACATGTGAACACGCCCTAAGAAAGAGAAAGGCAGAATCTGATTTTTGCGGCACCATAGCTGTACTCGGCTATCTCCGGCCCTCCGAATATAAATGGAGCAGTAGGGTGCATGCTCGGCCTGACACTCCATAAGGATGGGAGTATTGGAGCCCTGTTCTCCGGATCGGTGGGGGGGCCCAGCAGTCAGACCTCCACCAATCATGAGGCTATCCTCTATCCTGCAGCCAATAGGGGATAACTTTGTAACTTGGTACAATCCTTTCACATACAGTGGGGAAAAAAAGTATTTAGTCAGCCACCAATTGTGCAAGTTCTCCCACTTATAAAGATGAGGCCGGCCTGTAATTGTCATCATAGGTAGACCTCAACTATGACAGACAAAATGAGAAAACTAATCCAGAAAATCACATTGTCTGATTTTTTAAGAATTTATTTGCAAATTATGGTGGAAAATAAGTATTTGGTCACCTAAAACAAGCAAGATTTCTGTCTCTCACAGACCTGTAACTTCTTCTGTAAGAGGCTCCTCTGTCCTCCACTCATTACCTGTAGTAATGGCTCCTGTGTGACATTGTTATCAGTATAAAAGACTCCTGTCCACAACCTCAAACAGTCACACTCCAAACTCCACTATGGTGAAGACCAAAGAGCTGTGGAAGGACCAGAAACAAAATGGTAGCCCTGCACCAGGCTGGGAAGACTGAATCTGCAATAGGCAAGCAGCTTGGTGTGAAGAAATCACCTGTGGGGGCAATAATTAGAAAATGGAAGACATACAAGACCACTGATAATCTCCCTCCATCAGGGGCTCCACGCAAGATCTCACCCCGTGGGGTCAAAATGATCACAAGAACGGTGAGCAAAAATCCCAGAACCACACGGGGGGACCTAGTGACTGACCTGCAGAAAGCTGGGACTAACGTAACAAAGGCTACCGTCAGTAACACACTACGCCGCCAGGGACTCAGATCCTGCAGTGCCAGACGTGTCCCCCTGCTTAAGCCAGTACATATCCGGGCCCGTCTGAAGTTTACTAGAGAGCATTTGGATGTTCCAGAAGAGTATTGGGAGAATGTCATATGGTCAGATGAAACCAAAGTAGAACTGTTTGGTAGAAACACAACTGGTGGTGTTTGGAGGAGAGTGAATGCTGAGTTGTATCCAGAGAACACCATACCTACTGTGAAGCATGGGGGGGCAACATCATGTATGGGGCTGTTTCTCTGCAAAGGGACCAGGACGACTGATCCGTGTACATGAAAGAATGAATGGGGCCATGTATGGTGAGATTGTGAGTGCAAACCTCCTTCCATCAGCAAGGGCATTGAAGATGAAACGTGGCTGGGTCTTTCAGCATGACAATGATCCCAAGCACACCGCCAGGACAACGAAGGAGCGGCTTCGTAAGAAGCATTTCAAGGTCCTGGAGTGGCCTAGCCAGTCTCCAGATCTCAACCCCATAGAAAACCTTTGGAGGGAGGTGAAAGTCCGTGTTGCGCAGCGACAGCCCCAAAACATCCCTGCTCTAGAGGAGATCTGCATGGAGGAATGGGCCAACATACCAGCAACAGTGTGTGCCAACCTTGTGAAGACTTACAGGAAACGTTTCACCTCTGTCATTGCCAACAAAGGAGATAGAACAAAGGATTGAGATGAACTTTTGTTATTGACCAAATACTTATTTTCCACCATAATTTGCAAATAAATTCTTAAAAAATCAGACAATGTGATTTTCTGGATTAGTTTTCTCATTTTGTCTCTCATAGTTGAGGTCTACCTATGATGACAATTACAGGCCGGCCTCATCTTTATAAGTGGGAGAACTTGCACAATTGGTGGCTGACTAAATACTTTTTTTTCTCCACTGTATGTCAGGAATGCAGCCGCTCTCTGATCTGCTGTAGGAAATCCTGGCAGCCCCGACACCTATTCTGAGCCGTGCGGAGATGCAGAGAATCCCTACAGGACAGCAGGGGGGCAGCGGCGGCCCTGTCTGTACAGCACAGCATCACTGCGAGTGGAGCACTATTGTTTCGACATTGTGTGTATGTCGTGGTTGGAAAAATCCTTTAACATACAGTCTGCGCTTTCAGGTGTTAATCCTGTTGGCTGGTTTATGAAGGTGAAGAGATCTGTCCTGGCAACAGATTCATCTCTGTAACACCAGCACTCTGGAACTATCTTTCCCAGCAGACCTAGCCGCCTGGTTACCTATGTGCACGCTCCTGTTTCTTTAAAGACTAGTGTCCAACCCTGCTAGCTTCCTTCTGCCAGTCTCTACCTGTCTCTGTGTATATAAGTCTGCTTCTCTTGTCACGTCCTGCCTGAGCAATTCTGTAGTTTCTATCTGTTTGGACCCATGTCCTTCTCAGCAGTGCTCTCATTTCTGTCTGTATTCCTGAGTGGACGCATGTCCATCCACTTGTATTCCTGTGTGCTCTGATCTCCTGTTTGGACACACGTCCTTCTGCCTGGATTTGGACACATGTCCTTCTGCCTGGATTCCTGTGTATTAGGTGTATCTGTTCCTATTTTACCTCTGCATAACTCTGCTACCTCATATAGCTGAGACCTTTGGGCCTTCTGCTCTGGACTTCTGTTTAAGTACGTACCTCTGCTACCTGTTTTAGTACGTACCTCTACTACCTGTTTTAGTGCGTTCCCTGCTAAAAGTTAGATATTTTTTGCAAATATACAGAGGGTGAATGGAGAAAAACAACTGAAAATAATCTGAACGAAAACTTTTAATGATACTAAAGTAAACCTCAGCGTCGTTCGAATGATTATCTCCCAAGGACATTTGGGTAGGGTATATTCATGTTAGAGCCCACCTAACACTTCCTATAGTCATGTATACTCCTACTACTCATGTAACCAGCTGATGGATTGTATATGGTTAGGAGGGATCTATGTGCATCAAAGGAGTGTCTCATAAACACCGAGGGACTAACACAAAAACATCAAAATGCTCCAAGTCTTAAAGCCAATGTCAGGGTGAATGTTTAACCCATATAGACAGTCCAACAATTCCAATGGAAGATAGGAGTCATAGGAGAGTCGCATAGTTTATGGGGCCAATTCCCTCATTTAACCTATAATAATTCCCTCAACGCGTTTCATCCCCAGTAGGTTCTATGAGAATATCAGATATACAACGAACCTGTATATACAATAGAAGTTAGAACTGCCTGTCCTGGAGACCTAATGTTGGACTCCGGGACCCCAATAGTCGGCTTCAAACCCCTCCTTCCAAAACCCATCATTTATTTATTTTTCTGTTCACAGACCTGTATCAGGGCTTCATTTTTGCTGGGCAACTTTTACTTTGCATTTTGATATTCTGTACGATGTGCTGGGAAGCTGCAAAAAACTCAGAATGAGGTGAAATGAGAGAAAAACTGCATTTGCGCCACTTTCTTATGGGTTTGTTTTTTATGGCATTCACTTTACAGCCAAAATGACACGTTACCTGTATTCTGTGGGTCGTCACGATTACGGCGATACCAAATTTGTATAGTTTTCGTTACCTTGTAACACCTTTAAAAAAAATCCAAAACATATCATTTTGGGGAGTGTTTGAAGTTTTGGTCTTTTTTAGCAAAAAGACAGCAGACGGTTTTATTTTATTTATTTTCCACTAAGGCGTTCACTGTATGGGAAAAATATTTCTATAAGTTTGTAGTTTGGGCACTTTCGGACATGGGGATACTTAATGTGTTTCGATTTGTTTATTTAGTTTTATATCTGATCTAGGGAAAGAGGAGTGATTTGAACTTTTTTTTTTTTTTTTTTTTAATTTGTTATATTATTTAACTTTTTTTTTTTTTAACCTTTTCATGCAAGACCCCGTGATCTGATGACTAGTACAATACATGTAATGTATTGTTAAGTCCATAGAAGTCTATTACAGGCCAGTAACCTATACAAATGACAAGCCTGGGAGTCTTCAATAGGCTCCCGACTGCCATAGTAACAGATCGCTGCCCCCAGAACAAGATCGTGACCAACATGGTGGCACCCATGTGCTGCCGGTAAGAAGATGCCTCGGTCATGGCATCAGTAGAAGTAATGCCTGCGATCAGTGCGGCCTCAGATCGCAGGCATTACTGCCAGATCTGTGCTATATAATACAGCGGAGACCCAGTGGCTATGGCGGCTGCCCAACCCCTGAGGGGTCGCCATGTTTAGCCACTTCCGTACTGAGCCAATTTCCCTAATTCAGGATCAGACACATTTTTGTTTTGTTTTTTTTGTATATGTGGTTTTGAGGGCTATAACATTTTTTGGTTTGGGTAAAGCAAGGTTCACATCTGCGCACGTCTCTGTGAGACCCAGACTGCTAAAACAGTGGTTATCTATGGACACCCGCGGACCCGATAAACTATAATGGGGTCCGCCGGGTGTCTGTCGTTTTCATACCGAAATTGGTGGAGAGAAGAGTCTTCTGTGCAGGACTTTTCTTTCCACCGAATTTCGGTAGTTTCTGTGGCGTATGTGAACCTAGCCTTATTCATATAATTTTTACATCTTTTTGGTGATAAATAGGGCTTTTTTTTATTTTTGCATGTTTTTTTTTTTTTTATATGTTGGAAAATGTTAAAAAAAAAAGGAGGGGAAGCTACTAAAAAACTTTTTAAGGCCGGGACCCCACATGGCATAAATCCCGCGGTTTTCCCATTGTAAAAAAACGTTTTACAGTCACTGTGTAATGTATGGGATTCTAGCGAATCCCATCCCGAGAATGCGGGAAAATATGAAAACTGTTGTGGTTTTGGAAATCTCAGCATGTCAATACCTACCGAAAACGCCAGCGCCTGTAGGTATAATGGAAGCAGAAAGTCCGCAGAGGAAACCTCTGTGGACTTTCTGTGAAAAGCGCTGCAGGAAAAAACACCTTGCGTTGCCGCTGCAGTTTTTCCCACAGTGCTTTTTGCTGCGGTCTGCTACGTGGGACTTTTACCTAAAGTAGTTTTCCCTCTCTGTTATGGTCATTGTTTTTTAGTGTTGTTTTGCTGGGGGGCTAGTACTAGTGATCTGGACTGACAACCCCCAGGAATATATCCCTTACCACTGTCTATAGGCACCCACTCTAACAATAGACATGTCCAGCATTCAGAGCCATGTCCTAAATATGCGGCTATACAATAGAGATCTGTATAGACCCTATATCTGGTCAGTAATATACTCCGTATCATATAGGAGCTATTTCTAACCGCACATACTGGATCTAAAGGCTTAAAACAAGGATCACAAAACTCTAGTAAAAAAAGAGATAAGTCAGCTATGGCTCCATATACAGGAGCGTCTCAATAAATGAGAATATCTGTGAAACGTTCCTCCATCTCAGTAATTCAGTAATACAATCCATACTCAGCGTCTTCCATGATTGTGTGTCCTACTGAACCAGACTGAGGGACCATGTAAAGGCTTAGGAAACCTTGGCAGGTGACGCTGAATTTACAAGACTGAACTGAACTTACAATATTCTCATTTTCTTAGATTTGGGTTTTCATTCCCTGTAATCCATAATCAACATTTACAGAAATAAAACACTTGGAATAGAAGACTCTGTGTGTAAAGAATCTAGAAAATATAGGAGGTCACTTTATTAATGGAATTACTGAAAGAAATAAACGTGTCAAAGATATTCTAATTTATTGAGATGCTCCTGTATAAGTGATAGACCAGCGCTGACCAGCCCTATAGCATAACTGAGACTCCAGGTATCCATAGTCCTGCCCTCTGACGTGTCCGCTTAGCTAAAGTTTCATCAGAGGTGATAAAGATTATATTACTGAAGTAAGAGGTCACTCGTTCTTAAGATTTCTAACTTCCGGCACTAGAGTGGCCATCAGCCGGCTGGTCAGCACTGGCCTATCACTAACATCAATCGCTTGTTGTCACCAAGGGGATGAAAACATATTGGTGACTGTTGAGGGGATTAAAGGGATTGTCCAGGATAAACCGTTTTTGGCAAAAACAATCCATACTCCCCTGTCCCTGGTGCTCTGGTGTCTCCCACCGCAGTCCGGTCCTGCTGCTCCCAGGTTTTGGTTTGGTGGAATTCTTCGCTGCACCTGACCACAGAAGCCAGTCAGCGGCCTAAGTAAAGGAACCAGGAGGTCACTCACATACATTACCTGATTCTCCTGAGCAGCAGGATCGGACCGTAGTGGGAGACACCAGAGCACCAGGGACAGGTGAGTATGGGTTTTGGGTTTTTTTCACCTTCCCTGGCCTCTTTCCCAAAAACAGGTTATCCTGGACATCCCCTTTAATGCATGTATGTATTAATAGAGTGTACAGCACCAGTATGACTTGGCACTACAGACTTGTATACACTATAAGGGATTGGGCATTTTCGTGGCGTTTTGTTTCTTCCGTCTACTGTGAATATTGAAAAAAAATAAAATTTGTGTAAGGTCTTTTAAAACTCCATATGTCACACATTACATCAGACAGCTTCAAAGCATCGTACTACATAGTCCTTCATAAATGGCACTAATGGCGGCTAGGCTGAGAGACCGCCCTGTAAGACTGCTCCCCGTGTCCTCTCTCAGACCGCTCCCCATGTCCTCTCTCACAGACTGCTCCCCGTGTCCTCTCTCAGACCGCTCCCCGTGTCCTCTCTCAGACTGCTCCCCGTGTCCTCTCTCAGACTGCTCCCCGTGTCCTCTCTCAGACTGCTCCCCGTGTCCTCTCTCAGACTGCTCCCCGTGTCCTCTCTCAGACCGCTCCCCATGTCCTCTCTCACAGACTGCTCCCCGTGCCCCCGCCGTCCCGGCCTCTCTCAGACCGCTCCCCGTGTCCTCTCTCAGACCGCTCCCCGTGCCCTCTCTCAGACCGCTCCCCGTGTCCTCTCTCAGACTGCTCCCCATGTCCTCTCTCAGACCGCTCCCCGTGTCCTCTCTCAGACCGCTCCCCGTGTCCTCTCTCTCAGACCGCTCCCCGTGTCCTCTCTCAGACCGCTCCCCGTGTCCTCTCTCAGACCGCTCCCCGTGTCCTCTCTCAGACTGCTCCCCATATCCTCTCTCAGACCGCTCCCCGTGTCCTCTCTCAGACCGCTCCCCGTGTCCTCTCTCAGACCGCTCCCCGTGTCCTCTCTCAGACCGCTCCCCGTGTCCTCTCTCTCAGACTGCTCCCCGTGTCCTCTCTCAGACCGCTCCCCGTGTCCTCTCTCAGACTGCTCCCCATATCCTCTCTCAGACCGCTCCCCGTGTCCTCTCTCAGACCGCTCCCCGTGTCCTCTCTCAGACCGCTCCCCGTGTCCTCTCTCAGACCGCTCCCCGTGTCCTCTCTCTCAGACCGCTCCCCATATCCTCTCTCAGACCGCTCCCCATATCCTCTCTCAGACCGCTCCCCGTGTCCTCTCTCAGACCGCTCCCCGTGTCCTCTCTCAGACCGCTCCCCGTGTCCTCTCTCACAGACTGCTCCCCGTGTCCTCTCTCACAGACTGCTCCCCGTGTCCTCTCTCTCAGACTGCTCCCCGTGTCCTCTCTCACAGACTGCTCCCCGTGTCCTCTCTCACAGACTGCTCCCCGTGTCCTCTCTCACAGACTGCTCCCCGTGTCCTCTCTCACAGACTGCTCCCCGTGTCCTCTCTCTCAGACTGCTCCCCGTGTCCTCTCTCACAGACTGCTCCCCGTGTCCTCTCTCACAGACTGCTCCCCGTGTCCTCTCTCACAGACTGCTCCCCGTGTCCTCTCTCACAGACCGCTCCCCGTGTCCTCTCTCAGACCGCTCCCCGTGTCCTCTCTCAGACCGCTCCCCGTGTCCTCTCTCAGACCGCTCCCCGTGTCCTCTCTCAGACCGCTCCCCGTGTCCTCTCTCACAGACTGCTCCCCGTGTCCTCTCTCACAGACTGCTCCCCGTGTCCTCTCTCTCAGACTGCTCCCCTGTGTCCTCTCTCTCAGACTGCTCCCCGTGTCCTCTCTCACAGACTGCTCCCCGTGTCCTCTCTCTCAGACTGCTCCCCGTGTCCTCTCTCACAGACTGCTCCCCGTGTCCTCTCTCACAGACTGCTCCCCGTGTCCTCTCTCTCAGACTGCTCCCCGTGTCCTCTCTCACAGACTGCTCCCCGTGTCCTCTCTCACAGACTGCTCCCCGTGTCCTCTCTCACAGACTGCTCCCCGTGTCCTCTCTCTCAGACTGCTCCCTGTGACCTCTCTTTCAGACCGCTCCCTGTGTCCTCTCTCTCAAAGACTGCTTACTTGCACCATTTCCTTTCCCAGACTGCCCCATGTGCCTCCATCTCACAGATTGCTTCCCATGGTCCTCTGCTCACATTGTCCCGGTGATTTATGAGGATTATAAAGTTCTGTAATCTATTGTTATAGTTATGTCATTAGTCTTAGGTGTGCGGGTTCAGCCATTGATACCTTATCTCACTGAGCTATTTATGGGCCCTGATTAGTTTTATTACCTTTTATTTAAACACTTAAAATAATATTTATGAAACTAACCTGGACGTGCACTCTCACTCTTCTGTAGAACACTCAGTTCACACTAGTGTTCGAGTTTCCAAACAGAAACCCTATCCGCCCAAAAAGCAGGACTTTTCTCTCCACATTTTTCAAACGGAATGGGGGACAGAATCCCCGAAGGGTCATAGAACTCAGAACCTAGCCTAACTTATACCATATGTATATACTATATATGTCCATATCACTATATACAAGAAGATGTATAACTTATACCAGCTGTACATATATAATTATATACAGGAGATCCCCAGGTTATACCAGCTGTACATATATAATTATATACAGGATATACCCAGGTTATACCAGCTGTACATATATATTATATACAGGAGATACCCAGGTTATACCGGCTGTACATATATAATTATATACAGGAGATACCCAGGTTATACCAGCTGTACATATATAATTATATACAGGAGATCCCCAGGTTATACCGGCTGTACATATATAATTATATACAGGAGATACCCAGGTTATACCGGCTGTACATATAGAATTATATACAGGAGATACACAGGTTATACCGGCTGTACATATATAATTATATACAGGAGATCCCCGGGTTATACCGGCTGTACATATATAATTATATACAGGAGATACCCAGGTTATACCGGCTGTACATATATAATTATATACAGGAGATACCCAGGTTATACCGGCTGTACATATATATTATATACAGGAGATCCCCAGGTTATACCAGCTGTACATACAGTCATATGAAAAAGTTTGGGCACCCCTATTAATCTTAATCATTTTTAGTTCTAAATATTTGGGTGTTTGCAACAGCCATTTCAATTTGATATATCTAATAACTGATGGACACAGTAATATTTCAGGATTGAAATGAGGTTTATTGTACTAACAGAAAATGTGCAATATGCATTAAACCAAAATTTGACCGGTGCAAAAGTATGGGCACCTCAACAGAAAAGTGACATTAATATTTAGTAGATCCTCCTTTTGCAAAAATAACAGCCTCTAGTCGCTTCCTGTAGCTTTTAATCAGTTCCTGGATCCTGGATGAAGGTATTTTTGACCATTCCTCTTTACAAAACAATTCCAGTTCAGTTAAGTTTGATGGTCGCCGAGCATGGACAGCCCGCTTCAAATTATCCCACAGATGTTCAATGATATTCAGGTCTGGGGACTGGGATGGCCATTCCATAACATTGTAATTGTTCCTCTGCATGAATGCCTGAGTAGATTTGGAGCTGTGTTTTGGATCATTGTCTTGCTGAAATATCCATCCCCGGCGTAACTTCAAATTCGTCACTGATTCTTGTACATTATTCTCAAGAATCTGCTGATACTGAGTTGAATCCATGCAACCCTCAACTTTAACAAGATTCCCGCTGCCGGCATTGGCCACACAGCCCCAAAGCATGATGGAACCTCCACCAAATTTTACAGTGCGTAGCAAGTGTTTTTCTTGGAATGCTGTGTTTTTTGGACGCCATGCATAACGCCTTTTGTATGACCAAACAACTCAATCTTTGTTTCATCAGTCCACAGGACCTTCTTCCAAAATGAAGCTGGCTTGTCCAAATGTGCTTTTGCATACCTCAGGCGACTCTGTTTGTGGCGTGCTTTCAGAAACGGCTTCTTTCGCATCACTCTCCCATACAGCTTCTCCTTGTGCAAAGTGTGCTGTATTGTTGACCGATGCACAGTGACACCATCTGCAGCAAGATGATGCTGCAGCTCTTTGGAGGTGGTCTGTGGATTGTCCTTGACTGTTCTCACCATTCTTCTTCTCTGCCTTTCTGATATTTTTCTTGGCCTGCCACTTCTGGGCTTAACAAGAACTGTCCCTGTGGTCTTCCATTTCCTTACTATGTTCCTCACAGTGGAAACTGACAGGTTAAATCTCTGAGACAACTTTTGTATCCTTCCCCTGAACAACTATGTTGAACAATCTTTGTTTTCAGATCATTTGAGAGTTGTTTTGAGGAGCCCATGATGCCACTCTTCAGAGGAGATTCAAATAGGAGAACAACTTGCAATTGACCACCTTAAATACCTTTTCTCATGATTGGATACACCTGGCTATGAAGTTCAAAGCTCAGTGAGGTTACAAAACCAATTTTGTGCTTCAGTAAGTCAGTAAAAAGTAGTTAGGAGTATTCAAATCAATAAAATGATAAGGGTACCCAAATTTTTGCACCGGTCAAATTTTGGTTTAATGCATATTGCACATTTTCTGTTAGTACAATAAACCTCATTTCAATCCTGAAATATTACTGTGTCCATCAGTTATTAGATATATCAAATTGAAATGGCTGTTGCAAACACCCAAATATTTAGAACTAAAAATGATTAAGATTAATAGGGGTGTCCAAACTTTTTCATATGACTAAAAAAAAAAAAAAAAAGAAAAAAAAAAAAAAATAAAAAAGGGAGCCAGGAAAAAAAAAAAAAAAAAAAAAAAAAAAAAAAAAAAAAAAAAAAAAAAAGAGACAGGAAGGAAAAAAAAAAAAAAAAAAAAAAAAAAAAAGGGAAAAAAAAAAGAAAAAAAAAAATATAAAAAAGAGAAAAAAAGGATAAAAAAACAAAAAAAAAAAAAAAAAAAAAGAAAAAAACAAGGTAATACCAGCTGTACATATATAATTATATACAGGAGATCCCCAGGTTATGCCGGCTGTACATATATAATTATATACAGGAGATCCCCAGGTTATACCGGCTGTACATATATAATTATATACAGGAGATACTCAGGTTATACCAGCTGTACATATATAATTATATACAGGAGATACCCAGGTTATACCGGCTGTACATATATAATTATATACAGGAGATACCCAGGTTATACCAGCTGTACCTATATAATTATATACAGGAGATACCCAGGTTATATCAACTGTACATATATAATTATATACAGGAGATACCCAGGTTATACCAGCTGTACATATATAATTATATACAGGAGATACCCAGGTTATACCAGCTGTACATATATAATTATATACAGGAGATACCCAGGTTATACCAGCTGTACCTATATAATTATATACAGGAGATACCCAGGTTATATCAACTGTACATATATAATTATATACAGGAGATACCCAGGTTATACCAGCTGTACATATATAGTTATATACAGGAGATACCCAGGTTATACCAACTGTACATATATAATTATATACAGGAGATACCCAGGTTATACCGGCTGTACATATATAATTATATACAGGAGATCCCCAGGTTATACCGGCTGTACATATATAATTATATACAGGAGATCCCCAGGTTATACCAGCTGTACATATATAATTATATACAGGAGATACCCAGGTTATACCGGCTGTACATATATAATTATATACAGGAGATGCCCAGGTTATACCGGCTGTACATATATAATTATATACAGGAGATCCCCAGGTTATACCGGCTGTACATATATAATGATATACAGGAGATCCCCAGGTTATACCGGCTGTACATATATAATTATATACAGGAGATACCCAGGTTATACCAGCTGTACATATATAATTATATACAGGAGATCCCCAGGTTATATCAACTGTACATATATAATTATATACAGGAGATACCCAGGTTATACCAGCTGTACATATATAGTTATATACAGGAGATACCCAGGTTATACCAACTGTACATATATAATTATATACAGGAGATACCCAGGTTATACCGGCTGTACATATATAATTATATACAGGAGATCCCCAGGTTATACCGGCTGTACATATATAATTATATACAGGAGATCCCCAGGTTATACCAGCTGTACATATATAATTATATACAGGAGATACCCAGGTTATACCGGCTGTACATATATAATTATATACAGGAGATGCCCAGGTTATACCGGCTGTACATATATAATTATATACAGGAGATCCCCAGGTTATACCGGCTGTACATATATAATGATATACAGAATATCCCCAGGTTATACCGGCTGTACATATATAATTATATACAGGAGATACCCAGGTTATACCAGCTGTACATATATAATTATATACAGGAGATACCCAGGTTATACCAGCTGTACATATATAATTATATACAGGAGATCCCCAGGTTATACCGGCTGTACATATATAATTATATACAGGAGATACCCAGGTTATACCAGCTGTACATATATAATTATATACAGGAGATACCCAGGTTATACCAGCATGCTCCTTATCACTATATACAAGAAGATGTATGACATATACCAGCTGTACATATATAATTATATACAGGAGATCCCCAGGTTATACCGGCTGTACATATATAATTATATACAGGAGATACCCAGGTTATACCGGCTGTACATATATAATTATATACAGGAGATACCCAGGTTATACCGGCTGTACATATATAATTATATACAGGAGATCCCCAGGTTATACCGGCTGTACATATATAATTATATACAGGAGATCCCCAGGTTATACCGGCTGTACATATATAATTATATACAGGAGATACCCAAGTTATACCGGCTGTACATATATAATTATATACAGGAGATACCCAGGTTATACCGGCTGTACATATATAATTATATACAGGAGATACCCAAGTTATATCAGCTGTACATATATAATTATATAAGGAAATACCCAGGTTATACCAGCTGTACATATATAATTATATACAGGAGATACCCAGGTTATACCGGCTGTACATATATAATTATATACAGGAGATACCCAGGTTATACCAGCTGTACATATATAACTATATACAGGAGATACCCAGGTTATACCGGCTGTACATATATAATTATATACAGGAGATACCCAGGTTATACCAGCTGTACATATATAACTATATACAGGAGATACCCAGGTTATACCAGCTGTACATATATAACTATATACAGGAGATACCCAGGTTATACCAGCTGTACATATATAACTATATACAGGAGATACCCAGGTTATACCAGCTGTACATATATAATTATATACAGGAGATACCCAGGTTATACCAGCTGTACATATATAACTATATACAGGAGATACCCAGGTTATACCAGCTGTACATATATAACTATATACAGGAGATACCCAGGTTATACCAGCTGTACATATATAACTATATACAGGAGATACCCAGGTTATACCAGCTGTACATATATAACTATATACAGGAGATACCCAGGTTATACCAGCTGTACATATATAACTATATACAGGAGATACCCAGGTTATACCAGCATGCTCCATATCACTATATACAAGAAGATGTATATGGAGGGATGAAAGAGTTAAGCTATGGGTATCTATAGGATACTTGTGTTCTCATTGATTTACTGGGCTGTGGACAAAATACCTTTGCATTAATAGGATTAGGAGATTATATATTAACACATCATCACCTGTATTATCAGGTTGCACAGAAAACAATAGTCCTCCATAAATCTTTCCTGTCTCCTGAGCTCGCTCTGTGCGTCACGTAATGACACAAATTCTCTTTGTAGTTAAATTCTTGTCTGGGAAAACTGGGTTACAAAATAGGGTCACTATCACAGATCCCACAGGGTTTGTCCAGCTTTTCTAGTACCCTGAATGGCTAATCAGTCTGCATGTACAGCATTGGGCTCATAGAATGTGTCACTATAGATATGGATTAGTGAGAATCCCTATGGTTGCCATAATGGTGGGCATACAGTGGGACTAATGATTGATCTGAACAAGTAGTTTGATATTTCACCACTAGATGGCAAAAATATCTTAATTATCCACCTGTTGATGATACAGTCAATTTAGCACTGGAGACCACGCAGCATAAGAGTAAAGGAAGAACCCCCTGATCAGTATCAGTGTCTGGGAAAGCTGGGTCAGTATAGGCAGGTGCATTCAGCAGCTAATGAGAAACAATACATTTCACAATGTCTGATTATGCCAGAGGTTGTCACGGGAAGAGATCCAAGAAGTTTGACAACAAATTGTGCCAGAGAGGAAGTACTGTGTCCTTGGCGCTGACCCAGCTGGCCGGAGACATAAGATACTCTCACATGAAGGCTACAGACCTGACACAGGGCAGGCTTCATAGACCACCAACCGCAACCAGCTTTACATAGATCCTGACTAGTACAAGCAATCAGCATTTCTATACAGAGATCACCCTCTCTTCTACTGATCTATATGGGAAAGTGTCAGTCTTGACTGTAGATCTGGTATTCTGTTCATGAACCAAATTATTTTGCCGCAGAAAAATCCAAGCTGAAAATCCCACTGCAGAAAATATCCTGGGTAGGCGTACCGTTAGGGCAGGTTCATGTAGCATATTTTTCCACAATAAGCACCCATAGTTCAGTGACAGAATGCACCTTCTTGCATATGGTGCACTTATTTGGGTCTGCACCATGGTTAAATAAAGCATTTAGTACATACCTGGCACAGATTTGAAGGCAAAAACAGCGCTTGGTGGATGTAAAAAAAAAAAGAAAAATGATGGGATTGTGATACAGCTTTAACCTCACCCATCTGCACTGTCTGAATACATCCTGATGGGGATTGTTGGAGGATATAACATCATAATATGGCTGCAATCTATGGGGGAACCTGGGGTAGATGACAAGGATTAGATACCCCTGGTGTACTGTGATAGATTAGAAGGATTAGATACCCCAGGTGTACTGTGATACATGAGAAGGATTAGATACCCCTGGTGTACTGTGATAGATTAGAAGGATTAGATACCCCAGGTGTACTGTGATAGATTAGAAGGATTAGATACCCCAGGTGTACTGTGATACATGAGGATTAGATACCCCAGGTGGTACTGTGATAGATGAGAAGGATTAGATACCCCAGGTGGTACTGTGATAGATGAGAAGGATTAGATACCCCAGGTGTACTGTGATACATGAGGATTAGATACCCCTGGTGTACTGTGATAGATTAGAAGGATTAGATACCCCAGGTGTACTGTGATAGATGAGAAGGATTAGATACCCCAGGTGTACTGTGATAGATGAGAAGGATTAGATACCCCAGGTGGTACTGTGATACATGAGAAGGAGTAGATACCCCAGGTGTACTGTGATACATGAGAAGGATTAGATACCCCAGGTGGTACTGTGATAGATGAGAAGGATTAGATACCCCAGGTGTACTGTGATAGATGAGAAGGATTAGATACCCCAGGTGTACTGTGATAGATAAGAAGGATTAGATACCCCAGGTGTACTGTGATACATGAGGATTAGATACCCCAGGTGGTACTGTGATAGATTAGAAGGATTAGATACCCCAGGTGTACTGTGATAGATGAGAAGGATTAGATACCCCAGGTGGTACTGTGATAGATGAGAAGGATTAGATAACCCAGGTGTACTGTGATAGATGAGAAGGATTAGATAACCCAGGTGGTACTGTGATACATGAGAAGGATTAGATACCCCAGGTGGTACTGTGATACATGAGAAGGATTAGATACCCCAGGTGGTACTGTGATAGATGAGAAGGAGTAGATACCCCAGGTGGTACTGTGATAGATGAGAAGGATTAGATACCCCAGGTGGTACTGTGATAGAGGAGAAGGATTAGATACCCCAGGTGGTACTGTGATAGAGGAGAAGGATTAGATACCCCAGGTGGTACTGTGATAGATGAGAAGGAGTAGATACCCCAGGTGGTACTGTGATAGATGAGAAGGATTAGATACCCCAGGTGTACTGTGATAGATGAGAAGGATTAGATACCCCAGGTGTACTGTGATAGATGAGAAGGATTAGATACCCCAGGTGGTACTGTGATAGATGAGAAGGAGTAGATACCCCAGGTGGTACTGTGATAGATGAGAAGGATTAGATACCCCAGGTGGTACTGTGATACATGAGAAGGAGTAGATACCCCAGGTGGTACTGTGATAGATGAGAAGGATTAGATACCCCAGGTGGTACTGTGATAGCGGAGAAGGATTAGATACCCCAGGTGGTACTGTGATAGATGAGAAGGATTAGATACCCCAGGTGGTACTGTGATAGATGAGAAGGAGTAGATACCCCAGGTGGTACTGTGATACATGAGAAGGATTAGATACCCCAGGTGGTACTGTGATAGATGAGAAGGATTAGATACCCCAGGTGGTACTGTGATAGATGGGTGGTGGTACTGTGATAGAGGAGAAGGATTAGATACCCCAGGTGGTACTGTGATAGATGAGAAGGATTAGATACCCCAGGTGGTACTGTGATAGATGAGAAGGATTAGATACCCCAGGTGGTACTGTGATAGATGAGAAGGATTAGATACCCCAGGTGGTACTGTGATAGATGAGAAGGATTAGATACCCCAGGTGGTACTGTGATAGATGAGGGATTAGATACCCCAGGTGGTACTGTGATAGATGAGAAGGATTAGATACCCCAGGTGTACTGTGATAGATGAGAAGGATTAGATACCCCAGGTGGTACTGTGATAGATGAGAAGGATTAGATACCCCAGGTGTACTGTGATAGATGAGAAGGATTAGATACCCCAGGTGGTACTGTGATAGATGAGAAGGATTAGATACCCCAGGTGTACTGTGATAGATGAGAAGGAGTAGATACCCCAGGTGGTACTGTGATAGATGAGAAGGATTAGATACCCCAGGTGTACTGTGATAGATGAGAAGGAGTAGATACCCCAGGTGGTACTGTGATACATGAGAAGGATTAGATACCACAAGTGGTACTGTGATAGATGAGAAGGATTAGATACCCCAGGTGTACTGTGATAGATGAGAAGGATTAGATACCCCAGGTGTACTGTGATAGATGAGAAGGAGTAGATACCCCAGGTGGTACTGTGATAGATGAGAAGGATTAGATACCCCAGGTGGTACTGTGATAGATGAGAAGGATTAGATACCCCAGGTGTACTGTGATAGATGAGAAGGATTAGATACCCCAGGTGGTACTGTGATAGATGAGAAGGAGTAGATACCCCAGGTGCGTGAAGGTGAGAAGGATTAGATACCCCAGGTGTACTGTGATAGATGAGAAGGATTAGATACCCCAGGTGTACTGTGATAGATGAGAAGGAGTAGATACCCCAGGTGGTACTGTGATACATGAGAAGGATTAGATACCACAAGTGGTACTGTGATAGATGAGAAGGATTAGATACCCCAGGTGTACTGTGATAGATGAGAAGGATTAGATACCCCAGGTGTACTGTGATAGATGAGAAGGAGTAGATACCCCAGGTGGTACTGTGATAGATGAGAAGGAGTAGATACCCCAGGTGGTACTGTGATACATGAGAAGGATTAGATACCACAAGTGGTACTGTGATAGATGAGAAGGATTAGATACCCCAGGTGTACTGTGATAGATGAGAAGGATTAGATACCCCAGGTGGTACTGTGATAGATGAGAAGGAGTAGATACCCCAGGTGGTACTGTGATAGATGAGAAGGATTAGATACCACAAGTGGTACTGTGATCGATGAGAAGGATTAGATACCACAAGTGGTACTGTGATAGTTGAGAAGGAGTAGATATCCCAGGTGGTACTGTGATACATGAGAAGGATTAGATACCCCAGGTGGTACTGTGATAGATGAGAAGGAGTAGATACCCCAGGTGGTACTGTGATAGATGAGAAGGATTAGATACCCCAGTTGGTACTGTGATAGATGAGAAGGATTAGATACCACAAGTGGTACTGTGATAGATGAGAAGGATTAGATACCACAAGTGGTACTGTGATAGTTGAGAAGGAGTAGATATCCCAGGTGGTACTGTGATACATGAGAAGGATTAGATACCCCAGGTGGTACTGTGATAGATGACAAGGAGTAGATATCTCAGCCTCAGGCAATAGATGGGTCTGAAGGCTGACAGCAAGGAAGTCCCTAGGGTCCAGATACCTTGTGAGGAGGGTCCTGGAAAACAGTTCCAGCCAAATGGGACTCCTCTCCTCCTGGCATGAAGTCTGTGCAGCAGACAGGATAATAATCCCTGTCTCAGGGCTGTCTCTGGCAGATCTTGGGCTGTATAATCCTCTCCCTCAGGGGCTGGATGGAACACAGTACAGCTGGATGGTGACAGCGCCAACACTCACTGCAGACTGACCAGGCTCTAACCATCCTGCAGAGACTTGAGGCACATAACATAAACGCAGTGAAACTCTGCCCCTGGGGGATCCTTGGGTATATGTCAAGGAGTAGATACCCCTGGGGGGGCCACAGAGGTAGCTCCTGAGTATTCTCCAATTGAGCCCATCATAGTCTCATTGATGACTGTGCGGCTTCTACTCTATGACTGTCACAAGATACTAATTCTATTGACTTGATAAGCAGGTGATGTACTTTGGTTTATCTGAAGGTGAACGTATGTGAGCTCCTTGGCACCACCTCCACTATTGTCAAATGCTGCAAGGAAATTATTAACAACAGAATCTGGATAAACCTTAAGATGTTGGCCTGGATCCTCCTCTCCACCTCTCCTCCATAGAATAAAACCTGAGGCACCTGCAGTAACCCTTGCAGTAACCATGGTAAGCCGAGCACTGGTCTCTGCTGGGTGGCTCTCTGGGGCCCTCAAAGCTAAGAAAACCCCTGCCCTGCGGGTGCTGGACTCGACCTGGTACTCTCCTGGGGGTAAAGATGCCAGGAAGGAGTTTGAAGAACGGCACATCCCAGGAGCCTCCTTCTTTGACATGGAGCAATGCAAAGACCAGAAGTCTCCCTACGAGATGATGCTGCCCAGTGAGTCCCAGTTTGCCAAGTACGCCAGTGAATTGGGCATCAGCAATGACAGCCACGTGGTGGTCTATGACTACGACAGCTCGGGCATGCTCTATGCTCCAAGGCTCTGGTGGATGTTTCGTCTTTTTGGCCACAATAATGTGTCTTTGCTGGACGGGGGTCTCATGAATTGGATGAAGCGGGGGCTTCCGGTGACCTCAGAGGTGACACCTGTGACGCCAGAGATGTTCCGAGTGACACTGAACCGCTCTCTGCTCAGGAGCTTTGAAGACATTCAGGAGAACATCTCCAGCAAGAGGTTCCAGCTGGTGGACGCCCGATCGGAGGCGAGATTCCGTGGTCCAGAGCCAAAGCCTGGAGAAGGTGAGGTTGGAGAGGGTGGTAGAACAATGGGGGGTGCTGCAGTCCTATGTAAAATCACAGATAACTTCAAATGAAGAACTCTGCTATGTACGACAAATTCAGTCCTGTCACATTTGACAGACCTAACTCTAAGGGTATAGCTATAGGCGGTGCAGTGGTAGCCGTCACTGCTGGACCATGGACGCCAAGAGACCCCAAATGTCCCTCTGCCATATAAAATATACCACTATTATAAATAAGACAAAGTAGTCAGGGGCCCCCGGGGCTTCTAGTTACACCTCTGCCCAACTCAAACACACCTGATTGCAAATTTACATGGCAAATTCAACTCTGCTCCATCTAACAAACTCTCTCACTTATGACCAGCTCAGCTCTTCTACATATGACAATCTCAGCTCTGCTGCCTCAGGTGAGTTTAGCTTTGCGGTATCTGCAAATTTTGCTCTGATACAAATAATACAGTCACCTACTGTACGTTTGACACCCTCAGCTCATGCACCCGATAAGTCCAGCTCTGCTATATATTACAAACTCAACTACACAGCATCTAACAAAGTCGTCTCTGTGGCATCGATAATTGCTACCGTACATATAATTAACCCCTCTCTGTAGCCCGGCTGCACACAGTAAGCTCCCTTTTCTAATAAGGGCAGAGAGCCCAATAACAGCCTGACCTGTGTGCAAGGTGTGGAACATTTTACACTTATTTCCAAGGCGCACAAGCGCAGAAGACTAGGGTGATGTGATCAGAATATACTATACGCAGTACAACTTATATTGTGCACGCACCTCTCACTACTTTTCTGTATATATGGACACTGCACAGTACATCTTCTCTTGCTCTGCACTTCTTAGTATCTTTCTTCTGTATATATGACCTAGGCACAGTATCACTTCCTCAGTTCTGTATGCTCAGTGCCTGTTATTCTTCTGCATCTATACTGCACAGTACAACTTCCCTTGCTATTCTTATGACTGAGCCCATCTTTGCTTTCTTGCAGGCATTGAGCCCGGACACATCCCTGGATCGGTGAATCTTCCCTTCTCTAACTTCCTGACGAAGGACGGCTACGAGAAACCAGCACATGAGATCCGTCAGCTGTTCAAGGAGCGAGGGATTGACCTGACCAAGCCCCTGACCGCCACCTGCCGTCGTGGGGTCACTGCCTGCCACCTGGCTCTGGCCTCCTTCCTGCTGGGAAAAGAAGACACGGCCGTCTACGATGGTTCCTGGTCAGAGTGGTTCCACCGGGCGAAGCCTGAGCACAAAGTCTTCGAGAAGAGGAACAGGGCGTAAGAAGGACGAGCGGCTGAGCTGGACTTGATGAGACAATATGGCGGCTGCTCCGACTCGATAGGAATGTGTGAATACTGTGTGATTAAATAAATGGTACCGTAATGTCTGGAGCTCGTGTGAGGCGACTGTATCAGGCTGCCTGTGGTAGGCGCTTGTGAGGGTGGACATCTTAAAGGATCCTCAGACTCATAAAGTCAATACAGCTCAAATGATTGACACCAATTAAACTGCCCCCAAAGTGGTGACTGGGGGGTCCAAAACTTACCATGATAGCGGCTCAGGGTATCCAGAAACCTTACGTGAGCCAGTGTCTAAGAAGTTTTTTTGGGTTGTTTTGATTGTCCCCGTCATCCAGCCCCATGACTACCACTTAAAGGAACCATACAATAGACACAATGGGGCACACAAGTTCAGGTGGTGGTTGTGTAAGATGTGAGCAGAGGTACACATGGTATCTCACATGGCAAACCAGACCCCTACTCAAAACAGTCTACCAGGGTCAGAGATTGACTTACAGCATAGCCACCTATAGGAGGCGCTAGACAGACAGTTTTCCTCCTCCTGGAGGAGAGCTATTTTACATACCAACTAGATTAAAGTTGCATGAGGAAAAGGCTAAAGCTATAACCCAACTTTGCCCACGACACACATTGCACAACCAGAGATCACAGCGCAGCACTGTCTTCTTCACAAGTACTAAAAAATAAGGTAGCCAAGTTGTGACTCACAGGTTACCATAACTGCGCCAAAATAATCAGAAAAAGTCTATTATGTTTGGATTTCCTGTGACTACGGAGTGATAGTTACAATGTGTCTGTATTCAATTTCACCACTAGCAGTGACTTCTACTATAGCCTCGGAGTATACGACATCCATCTATTTATTAATCCTAAACATTAAATCTGTCCAGACAGCCTACAAAACCTTGGTGACTACCACAGGGGCCACCCAATGTAACATCCTGCCTACTCAGGTAGCAGTATAAGAGCCGGTCTGGGGTCTGTATTAGTTTAGGAGGTCTGGTCTGGGGTCTGTATTAGTTTAGGGGACTGGTCTGGGGTCTGTATTAGTTTAGGGGTCTGGTCTGGGGTCTGTATTAGTTTAGGGGACTGGTCTGGGGTCTGTATTAGTTTAGGGGTCTGGTGTCTGTATTAGTTTAGGGGTCTGGTCTGGGGTCTGTATTAGTTTAGGGGTCTGGTCTGGGGTCTGTGTTAGTTTAGGGGTCTGGTCTGGGGTCTGTATTAGTTTAGGGGTCTGGTCTGGGGTCTGTGTTAGTTTAGGGGTCTGGTCTGGGGTCTGTGTTAGTTTAGGAGGTCTGGTCTGGGGTCTGTATTAGTTTAGGGATCTGGTCTGGGGTCTGTGTTAGTTTAGGGGTCTGGTCTGGGGTCTGTATTAGTTTAGGGGTCTGGTCTGGTGTCTGTATTAGTTTAGGGATCTGGTCTGGGGTCTGTGTTAGTTTAGGGGTCTGGTCTGGGGTCTGTATTAGTTTAGGGGTCTGGTCTGGTGTCTGTATTAGTTTAGGGGTCTGATCTGGTGTCTGTTTTTTGGGGTCTGGTCTGGGGTCTGTATTAGTTTAGGGGTCTGGTCTGGGGTCTGTATTAGTTTAGGGGAATGGTCTGGGGTCTGTATTAGTTTAGGGGTCTGGTCTGGGGTCTGTATTAGTTTAGAAGTCTGGTCTGGGGTCTGTATTAGTTTAGAGGTCGGGTCTGGGGTCTGTATTAGTTTAGGGGTCTGGTCTGGGGTCTGTATTAGTTTAGGGGTTTGGTCTGGGGTCTGTATTAGTTTAGAGTTCTGGTCTGGGGTCTGTATTAGTTTAGAGGTCTGGTCTGGGGTCTGTATTAGTTTAGAGGTCGGGTCTGGGGTCTGTATTAGTTTAGAGGTCTGGTCTGGGGTCTGTATTAGTTTAGAGGTCTGGTCTGGGGTCTGTATTAGTTTAGAGGTCGGGTCTGGGGTCTGTATTAGTTTAGGGGGTCTGGTCTGAGGTCTGCAATAGTTTAGGGCTCTGGTCTGGGGTCTGTATTAGTCTAGGGGTCTGGTCTGGGGACTGTATTAGTTGAGAGGTTCTGGTCTGGGGTCTGTATTAGTTTAGGGGTCTGGTCTGGGGTCTGTATTAGTTTAGGGGTCTGGTCTGAGGTCTGTATTAATTTAGGGGGTCTGGTCTGGGTCTGTATTAGTTTAGGGGTCTGGTCTGGGGTCTGTATTAGTTTAGGGGTCAGGTCTGGGGTCTGTATTAGTTTAGGGGTCTGGTCTGGGGTCTGTATTAGTTTAGGGGGTCTGGTCTGGGGTCTGTATTAGTTTAGAGGTCTGGTCTGTATTAGTTTAGGGGTCTGGTCTGGGTTCTGTTTTAGTTTAGGGGTCTGGTCTGGGGTCTGTATTAGTTTAGGGGTCTGGTCTGGGGTCTGTATTAGTTTAGGGGTCTAGTCTGGGGTCTGTATTAGTTTAGAGGTCTGGTCTGGGGTCTGTATTAGTTTAGGGGTCTGGTCTGGGGTCTGTATTAGTTTAGGGGTCTGGTCTGGGGTCTGTATTAGTTTAGAGGTCTGGTCTGGGGTCTGTATTAGTTTAGAGGTTGGGTCTGGGGTCTGTATTAGTTTAGGGGGTCTGGTCTGAGGTCTGCAATAGTTTAGGGCTCTGGTCTGGGGTCTGTATTAGTCTAGGGGTCTGGTCTGGGGTCTGTATTAGTTGAGAGGTTCTGGTCTGGGGTCTGTATTAGTTTAGGGGTCTGGTCTGGGGTCTGTATTAGTTTACGGGTCTGGTCTGAGGTCTGTATTAATTTAGGGGGTCTGGTCTGGGTCTGTATTAGTTTAGGGGTCTGGTCTGAGGTCTGTATTAGTTTAGGGGTTTGGTCTGGGGTCTGTATTAGTTTAGAGGTCTGGTCTGGGGTCTGTATTAGTTTAGAGGTCTGGTCTGGGGTCTGTATTAGTTTAGAGGTCTGGTCTGGGGTCTGTATTAGTTTACAGGTCGGGTCTGGGGTCTGTATTAGTTTAGAGGTCTGGTCTGGGGTCTGTATTAGTTTAGGGGTCTGGTCTGAGGTCTGCAATAGTTTAGGGCTCTGGTCTGGGGTCTGTATTAGTCTAGGGGTCTGGTCTGGGGACTGTATTAGTTGAGAGGTTCTGGTCTGGGGTCTGTATTAGTTTAGGGGTCTGGTCTGGGGTCTGTATTAGTTTAGGGGTCTGGTCTGAGGTCTGTATTAATTTAGGGGGTCTGGTCTGGGTCTGTATTAGTTTAGGGGTCTGGTCTGGGGTCTGTATTAGTTTAGGGGTCAGGTCTGGGGTCTGTATTAGTTTAGGGGTCTGGTCTGGGGTCTGTATTAGTTTAGGGGGTCTGGTCTGGGGTCTGTATTAGTTTAGAGGTCTGGTCTGTATTAGTTTAGGGGTCTGGTCTGGGTTCTGTTTTAGTTTAGGGGTCTGGTCTGGGGTCTGTATTAGTTTAGGGGTCTGGTCTGGGGTCTGTATTAGTTTAGGGGTCTAGTCTGGGGTCTGTATTAGTTTAGAGGTCTGGTCTGGGGTCTGTATTAGTTTAGGGGTCTGGTCTGGGGTCTGTATTAGTTTAGGGGTCTGGTCTGGGGTCTGTATTAGTTTAGAGGTCTGGTCTGGGGTCTGTATTAGTTTAGAGGTCGGGTCTGGGGTCTGTATTAGTTTAGGGGGTCTGGTCTGAGGTCTGCAATAGTTTAGGGCTCTGGTCTGGGGTCTGTATTAGTCTAGGGGTCTGGTCTGGGGTCTGTATTAGTTGAGAGGTTCTGGTCTGGGGTCTGTATTAGTTTAGGGGTCTGGTCTGGGGTCTGTATTAGTTTACGGGTCTGGTCTGAGGTCTGTATTAATTTAGGGGGTCTGGTCTGGGTCTGTATTAGTTTAGGGGTCTGGTCTGAGGTCTGTATTAGTTTAGGGGTTTGGTCTGGGGTCTGTATTAGTTTAGAGGTCTGGTCTGGGGTCTGTATTAGTTTAGAGGTCTGGTCTGGGGTCTGTATTAGTTTAGAGGTCTGGTCTGGGGTCTGTATTAGTTTACAGGTCGGGTCTGGGGTCTGTATTAGTTTAGAGGTCTGGTCTGGGGTCTGTATTAGTTTAGAGGTCTGGTCTGGGGTCTGTATTAGTTTAGGGGGTCTGGTCTGAGGTCTGTATTAGTTTAGGGCTCTGGTCTGGGGTCTGTATTAGTCTAGGGGTCTGGTCTGGGGTCTGTATTAGTTGAGAGGTTCTGGTCTGGGGTCTGTATTAGTTTAGGGGTCTGGTCTGGGGTCTGTATTAGTTTAGGGGTCTGGTCTGGGGTCTGTATTAGTTTAGGGGTCTGGTCTGGGGTCTGTATTAGTTTAGAGGTCTGGTCTGGGGTCTGTATTAGTTTAGGGGGTCTGGTCTGGGGTCTGTATTAGTTTAGAGGTCGGGTCTGGGGTCTGTATTAGTTTAGGGGGTCTGGTCTGGGGTCTGTATTAGTTTAGGGGGCGGGGTCGGGTCTGGGGTCTGTATTAGTTTAGGAGGTCTGGTCTGGGGTCTGTATTAGTTTAGGGGTCTGGTCTGAGGTCTGTATTAGTTTAGGGGTCTGGTTTGGGGTCTGTATTAGTTTAGGGGTCTGGTCTGGGGTCTGTATTAGTTTAGGGGTCTGGTCTGGGGTCTGTATTAGTTTAGGGGGTCTGGTCTGGGGTCTGTATTAGTTTAGTGGTCTGGTCTGGGGGGGGGGGGTTGGGGGGGGTTTTGGGGGGGGGGTCTGTATTATCTTCTAGGGTGAGATAAGGGGGTCTCCACACTCTTTAAGATGTGGGTCACTGTTTTTCACCCTCCCTGATATAATTTCTGACAGGTTGGTGAGCTCGGACATGTCACTAAACAAGGAGACAGATGTGAATTTTGGAGAGACGGAGCAATGTCCATCATAGCTTCCACAGGGTTTGTCACCCAGCTTTCCTAGAATCCTGCACAAACAGACAGCAGCAGTAGGACAGAAGGGAATATATCACCAAACAACAAGGCAGATCTCGGAGACATCACTCATTACTCCATTTTTACCAAATTGTGAGCAACAATCTGCCCAAAATTGGAGAAGAGGATGTACCACTAGGTCTGGGAAAGCTGGGTGAGAGCCTAAGAGACTTGTCATACAATAGAGCAACTAAAACGTCTCCTTGGTCAGCATTATATGGGGAAGAGGCGCAGTGTGATGACGTCAGCAGCGCCGTTTCCATGGAGTTGGTTGCCCTGGTGACGCGTCTTCCTTCTAAGGACGGTGAGAACGGAAGAGAACGGGTGAGTGATCGGGCACAGCGGGTGACAGGGCGGATTATCGGGTGACATCCGCCATAGAACTCTGTCTTGCTGCCTGGGAGTCAGAGTCGGAGCTGCTGATACTTGTAGTCCAGGTGCATAGAAAGTGTGATCCATGGCAGGATGAGAGGATTATGGCGGAGGATGATGGGGATAGCTCGCTGTATATATATATATATATATATATATATATATATATATATATATATAGTACCCCCTACACCTCCCCATACCGGATAGTTATATAGATATCTATAGTAGATGTAGGGGATGCTTCATAAACAGCAGATTGTATACACATAATAAATAGGAAGAGGACCCCCATAATAGTAAGAGTGACCCCATAATAGTAACAGTGCCCCATAATAGTAACAGGAGCCCCATAATAGTAACAGGACCCCATAATAATAACAGTGCCCCATAATACTAACAGGACCCCATAATAGTAACAGGAGCCCCATAATAGTAACAGTGCCCCATAATAGTAACAGTGCCCCATAATAGTAACAGTGACCACATAATAGTAACAGTGCCCCATAATAGTAACAGGAGCCCCATAATAGTAACAGTGCCCCATAATAGTAACAGGACCCCGTAATAGTAACAGTGCCCCATAATAGTAACAGTGCCCCATAATAGTAAGAGTGACCACATAATAGTAACAGTGCCCCATAATAGTAACAGGAGCCCCATAATAGTAACAGTGCCCCATAATAGTAACAGGACCCCATAATAGTAACAGGAGCCCCATAATAGTAACAGTTGAGCCCCATAATAGTAACAGTGCCCCATAATAGTAACAGGACCCCGTAATGTAACAGTGCCCCATAATAGTAACAGTGCCCCATAATAGTAAAGTGCCCACATAATAGTAACAGTGCCCCATAATAGTAACAGGAGCCCCATAATAGTAACAGTGCCCCATAATAGTAACAGGGCCCCATAATAGTAACAGTGCCCCATAATAGTAACAGGAGCCCCATAATAGTAACAGTGCCCCATAATAGTAACAGGAGCCCCATAATAGTAACAGTGCCCCATAATAGTAACAGGACCCCATAATAGTAACAGGAGCCCCATAATAGTAACAGGAGCCCCATAATAGTAACAGTGCCCCATAATAGTAACAGGAGCCCCATAATACTAACAGGACCCCATAATAGTAACAGTGCCCCATAATAGTAACAGGAGCCCCATAATAGTAACAGTGCCCCATAATAGTAACAGCCCCGGGCCCCATAATAGTAACAGTGCCCCATAATAGTAACAGGAGCCCCATAATAGTAACAGTGCCCCATAATAGTAAGAGTGACCACATAATAGTAACAGTGCCCCATAATAGTAACAGTGCCCCATAATAGTAACAGGAGCCCATAATAGTAACAGTGCCCCATAATAGTAACAGTGCCCACATAATAGTAACAGTGCCCACATAATAGTAACAGTGCCCACATAATAGTAACAGTGCCCCATAATAGTAACAGTGCCCCATAATAGTAACAGTGCCCCATAATAGTAACAGTGACCCCATAATAGTAACAGTGCCCCATAATAGTAACAGTGCCCCATAATAGTAACAGTGCCCACATAATAGTAACAGTGCCCCATAATAGTAACAGTGCCCCATAATAGTAACAGGACCCCCATAATAGTAACAGTGCCCCATAATAGTAAGAGTGACCACATAATAGTAACAGTGCCCCATAATAGTAACAGTGCCCCATAATAGTAACAGTGCCCCATAATAGTAAGAGTGACCACATAATAGTAACAGTGCCCCGTAATAGTAACAGTGCCCCATAATAGTAACAGTGCCCCATAATAGTAAGAGTGACCACATAATAGTAACAGTGCCCCATAATAGTAACAGTGCCCCATAATAGTAACAGTGCCCCATAATAGTAACAGTGCCCTATAATAGTAACAGTGCCCCATAATAGTAATAGGACCCCATAATAGTAACAGTGCCCCATAATAGTAAGAGTGACCACATAATAGTAACAGTGCCCCATAATAGTAACAGTGCCCCATAATAGTAACAGTGCCCCATAATAGTAATAGGACCCCATAATAGTAACAGTGCCCCATAATAGTAACAGGAGCCCATAATAGTAACAGTGCCCCATAATAGTAAGAGTGACCACATAATAGTAACAGTGCCCCATAATAGTAACAGTGCCCCATAATAGTAACAGTGCCCTATAATAGTAATAGTGCCCCATAATAGTAATAGGACCCCATAATAGTAACAGTGCCCCATAATAGTAAGAGTGACCACATAATAGTAACAGTGCCCCATAATAGTAACAGGAGCCCATAATAGTAACAGTGCCCCATAATAGTAAGAGTGACCACATAATAGTAACAGTGCCCCATAATACTAACAGTGCCCCATAATAGTAACAGTGCCCCATAATAGTAACAGGAGCCCCATAATAGTAACAGTGCCCCATAATAGTAAGAGTGACCACATAATAGTAACAGTGCCCCATAATAGTAACAGTGCCCCATAATAGTAACAGTGCCCCATAATAGTAATAGGACCCCATAATAGTAACAGTGCCCCATAATAGTAACAGGAGCCCATAATAGTAACAGTGCCCCATAATAGTAAGAGTGACCACATAATAGTAACAGTGCCCCATAATAGTAACAGTGCCCCATAATAGTAACAGTGCCCTATAATAGTAACAGTGCCCCATAATAGTAAGAGTGACCACATAATAGTAACAGTGCCCCATAATACTAACAGTGCCCCATAATAGTAACAGTGCCCCATAATAGTAACAGGAGCCCCATAATAGTAACAGTGCCCCATAATAGTAAGAGTGACCACATAATAGTAACAGTGCCCCATAATAGTAACAGTGCCCCATAATAGTAACAGTGCCCTATAATAGTAACAGGAGCCCCATAATAGTAACAGTGCCCCATAATAGTAACAGTGCCCCATAATACTAACAGTGCCCCATAATAGTAATAGGACCCCATAATAGTAACAGTGCCCCATAATAGTAATAGGACCCCATAATAGTAACAGTGCCCCATAATAGTAAGAGTGACCACATAATAGTAACAGTGCCCCATAATAGTAACAGTGCCCCATAATAGTAACAGGAGCCCATAATAGTAACAGTGCCCCATAATAGTAAGAGTGACCACATAATAGTAACAGTGCCCCATAATACTAACAGTGCCCCATAATAGTAACAGTGCCCCATAATAGTAACAGGAGCCCCATAATAGTAACAGTGCCCCATAATAGTAACAGGAGCCCCATAATAGTAACAGTGCCCCATAATAGTAAGAGTGACCACATAATAGTAACAGTGCCCCATAATAGTAACAGTGCCCCATAATAGTAACAGTGCCCCATAATAGTAATAGGACCCCATAATAGTAACAGTGCCCCATAATAGTAACAGGAGCCCATAATAGTAACAGTGCCCATAATAGTAACAGTGCCCCATAATAGTAACAGTGCCCTATAATAGTAACAGTGCCCCATAATAGTAATAGGACCCCATAATAGTAACAGTGCCCCATAATAGTAAGAGTGACCACATAATAGTAACAGTGCCACATAATAGTAACAGTGCCCCATAATAGTAACAGGAGCCCATAATAGTAACAGTGCCCCATAATAGTAAGAGTGACCACATAATAGTAACAGTGCCCCATAATACTAACAGTGCCCCATAATAGTAACAGTGCCCCATAATAGTAACAGGAGCCCCATAATAGTAACAGTGCCCCATAATAGTAAGAGTGACCACATAATAGTAACAGTGCCCCATAATAGTAACAGGAGCCCCATAATAGTAACAGTGCCCCATAATAGTAAGAGTGACCACATAATAGTGACAGTGCCCCATAATAGTAGCAGTGCACCATAATAGTAACAGGACCCCATAATAGTAACAGTGCCCCATAATAGTAACAGGAGCCCCATAATAGTAACAGTGCCCCATAATAGTAACAGGACCCCCATAATAGTGACAGTGCCCCATAATAGTAGCAGTGCACCATAATAGTGACAGTTTCCCAATAATAATAACAGTGCCACATAATAGTAGCAGTGTCCAATAACCATAATAGTGCACCATAATAGTAACAGTCCCTCAGAACAGTAGCAGTGCCACATTATAGTAACATTTTACCCATAATAATTACAGTTCCCCCATGATAGTAACAGGGCCCCCATATTAGTGGTTCCCACAGTGGGGCAGGTCTGCTCAGAGTCACCTCGCCCCCTGGAGATGGAGGATCGGACCAGTCTTAGCTGTAGACCCCTCTGCTCTATATCTGTGCTCCTGACTTGTAGTCTCAGCTCTCGTTCTCCGGCTTCCTCCTGCCTATGGTTTCTGGCATTGTCTGACAACCACCACTGTCGGCCATATTAGTGCCCATGAGTCTAGCTTCTCTGTCACCCAGCCACTCAGAGGCTCCTCCCCCTCTCTGTCTTCTGTCCTGTATATATGTAGATTATGGATGTAGATGATGACTCTTTTCTCTCCCCTTCCAGGGTCATGATGGAGTCGGACGCCACAGTGAATGAGAACCTGCGGCAGCAGTTCAGGGCGCTCCAGGAGCAGCAGCAGAAGCGCCTGCAGAGACTGATCGAGCGCAATAGAGAGAAACACAATGAAGACAAGAAGCCCGACGCGTTTGGTGTGCACGACCAGCTGAACCTGCTGCAGACTGACACCGAGCCCTCCAGTGAGCTGCGGAAAAGGTGGGAATGTCCGGCCCCTTGTGACTCCTCCATCAGCGCCCATACAGGGTCTTTTACCATGTGTCAAGTGCTCACCCACTGACCTATGACCTTATGACCTACGATACTTTATCATGTGTATCAAAGTATTAAAGGAGTCTCCTGCACTTACAAGTATGCACAATGGTAGATGTGTGCACTGCATACAGGTACATATATCTGGGAACCAGGTCTGCCATATAGATTGAGAAATCTATCCAGTATGCATTCCAGTCATACTCACCAGTGTGGTGTGCAGATAGTCATAACCTGTACTTATAGGGGACCAACAGGTACTAGAAAAGGCTGGTACATACTAAACAGGTCCCTAAAATAGCATAAGTGGTCCCCATGTGTTTGTGTAATAATCTTATGGAATGCTTCATGGCTTTATTTTTAGAATACTGATTATCCAGCCACCTCTAGGGGGAGCTCACTACATACAGATTACACAGTCACCACTAGAGGGAGCTCACTATATACAGATTATACAGTCACCACTAGGGGGAGCTCACTACATACAGATTATACAGTCACCACTAGAGGGAGCTCACTACATACACATTATACAGTCACCACTAGAGGGAGCTCACTACATACAGATTACACAGTCACCATTAGAGGGAGCTCACTACATACAGATTATACAGTCACCACTAGAGGGAGCTCACTACATACAGATTATACAGGCACCACTAGGAGGAGCTCACTACATACAGATTATACAGTCACCACTAGAGGGAGCTCACTACATACACATTATACAGTCACCACTAGAGGGAGCTCACTACATACAGATTACACAGTCACCACTAGAGGGAGCTCACTACATACAGATTATACAGTCACCACTAGAGGGAGCTCACTACATACAGATTATACAGTCACCACTAGGGGGAGCTCACTACATACAGATTATACAGTCACCACTAGAGGGAACTCACTACATACAGATTATACAGTCACCACTAGGAGGAGCTCACTACATACAGATTATAGTCACCACTAGGGGGAGCTCATTGCATACAGATTATACAGTCACCACTAGGAGGAGCTCACTACATACAGATTATACAGTCACCACTAGGGAGAGCTCACTACATACAGATTATACAGCCACCACTATGAGGAGCTCACTACATACAGATTATACAGTCACCACTAGAGGGAGCTCAATACATACAGATTATACAGTCACCACTAGGAGGAGCTCACTACATACAGATTATACAGTCACCACTAGAGGGAGCTCACTACATACAGATTATACAGTCACCACTAGGGGGAGCTCACTACATACAGTTTATACAGTCACTACTAGAGGGAGCTCACTATATACAGATTATACAGTCACCACTAGAGGGAGCTCACTACATACAGATTATACAGCCATCACTAGGGGGAGCTCACTACATACAGATTATACAGTCACCACTAGGAGGAGCTCACTACATACAGATTATACAGCCACCACTAGAGGGAGCTCACTACATACAGATTATACAGTCACCACTAGGAGGAGCTCACTATATACAGATTATACAGTCACCACTAGAGGGAGCTCACTACATACAGATTATACAATCACCACTAGAGGGAGCTCACTACATACAGATTATACAGTCACCACTAGAGGGAGCTCACTACATACAGATTATACAGTCACCACTAGAGGGAGCTCACTACATACAGATTATACAGTCACCACTAGAGGGAGCTCACTACATACAGATTATACAGTCACCATTAGGGGGAGCTCACTACATACAGATTATACAGTCACCACTAGGAGGAGCTCACTACATACAGATTATACAGTCACCACTAGGAGGAGCTCACTACATACAGATTATACAATCACCACTAGTGAGAGCTCACTACATACAGATTATACAGTCACCACTAGAGGGAGCTCACTACATACAGATTATACAGTCACCACTAGGGGGAGCTCACTACATACAGATTATACAGTCACCACTAGAGGGAGCTCACTACATACAGATTATACAGTCACCACTAGAGGGAGCTCACTATATACAGATTATACAGTCACCACTAGAGGGAGCTCACTACATACAGATTATACAGTTACCACTAGAGGGAGCTCGCTATATACAGATTATACAGTCACCACTAGAGGGAGCTCACTACATACAGATTATACAGTCACCACTAGAGGGAGCTCACTACATATAGATTATACAGTCACCACTAGAGGGAGCTCACTACATACAGATTATACAGTCACCACTAGAGGGAGCTCACTACATACAGATTATACAGTCACCACTAGAGGGAGCTCACTACATACAGATTATACAGTCACCACTAGGGGGAGCTCACTACATACAGATTATACAGTCACCACTAGAGGGAGCTCACTACATACAGATTATACAGTCACCACTAGGGAGAGCTCACTACATACAGATTATACAGTCACCACTAGAGGGAGCTCACTATATACAGATTATACAGTCACCACTAGAGGGAGCTCACTACATATAGATTATACAGTCACCACTAGGAGGAGCTCACTACATACAGATTATACAGCCACCACTAGGGGGAGTTTACTGGAGGTGGATTTATTGCTGTGTTCAGTGTAAACTGTATGCTTCCTCCTCACCAGTGTGATATTACATATGTCTTCAGTACAGTCATGGCCAAAAGTTTTGAGAATGACACAAATATTAATTTTTACAAAGTCTACTGCTTCAGTTTTTCTAATGGCAATTTGCATATACTCCAGAATGTTATAAAGAGTGATCAGCTTAACAGCAATTACTTGCAAAGTCAATACTTGCCTAGAAAATGAACTTTATCCCCCAAAACACATTTCAACATCATTGCAGCCCTGCCTTAAAAGGACCACCTAACATCGTTTCAGTGATTGCTCCATTAACACAGGTGTGGGTGTTGATGAGGACAGGGCTGGAGATCAATCTGTCATGATTAAGTAAGAATGACACCACTGGACACTTTAAAAGGAGGCTGGTGCTTGCCATCATTGTTTCTCTTCTGTTAACCATGGTTATCTCTAAAGAAACACGTGCAGTCATCATTGCACTGCACAAAAATGGCCTAACTGGGAAGAGTATTGCAGCTAGAAAGATTGCACCTCAGTCAACAATCTATCGCATCATCAAGAACTTCAAGGAGAGAGGTTCCATTGGTGCCAAAAAGGCTCCAGGGCGCCCAAGAAAGACCAGCAAGCGGCAGGACCGTCTCTTAAAAGTGTTTCAGCTGCGGGATGGGGCTACCAGCAGTGCAGAGCTTGCTGAGGAATGGCAGCAGGCAGGTGTGAGTGCATCTGCACGCACTGTGAGGCGGAGACTCTTGGAGCAAGGCCTGGTCTCAAGGAGGGCAGCAAAGAAGCCACTTCTCTCCAGAAAAAACATCAGGGACAGACTGATATTCTGCAAAAGGTACAGGGAGTGGACTGCTGAGGACTGGGGGAAAGTCATTTTCTCTGATGAATCCCCTTTTCCATTGTTTGGAACATCTGGAAAACAGCTTATTCGGAGAAGAAGAGGTGAGCGCTACCACCAGTTTTGTCTCATGCCAACTGTAAAGCATCCTGAAACCATTCATGTGTGGGGTGGCTTCTCAGCCAAGGGAATCGGCTCTCTCACAGTCTTGCCTAAAAACACAGCCATGAATAAAGAATGGTACCAGAATGTCCTCCAAGAGCAACTTCTCCCAACCGTCCAAGAGCAGTTTGGCGCTCAACAATGCCTTTTCCAGCATGATGGAGCACCTTGCCATAAAGCAAAGGTGATAACTAAATGGCTCAGGGAACAAAACATAGAGATTTTGGGTCCATGGCCTGGAAACTCCCCAGATCTTAATCCCATTGAGAACTTGTGGTCAATCATCAAGAGACGGGTGGACAAACAAAAACCAACAAATTCAGACAAAATGAAAGCATTGATTCTGCAAGAATGGACTGCTATCAGTCAGGATTTGGTCCAGAAGTTGATTGAGAGCATGCCAGGGAGAATTGCAGAGGTCCTGAAGAAGAAGGGTCAACACTGCAAATATTGACTTGCTGCATTAACTCATTCTAACTGTCAATATAAGCTTCTGTTACTCATAATATGAATGCAATTCTATTTCTGTATGTGATAAAAACATCTGACAAACACACATAAAAACCAGAGGGCAGCAGATCATGGGAAAATAGAATATTTGTGTCATTCTCAAAACTTTTGGCCATGACTGTACTATTACTTTCCCATGTTGCAGGCTCCTGGAGGATGAGAATGAGCAGCTACAGGGCCAGGTCCGGGAACTGCAGGATGAGAATGGGCGTCTCTACAAATTGCTCAAGGAGAAAGAGTTTGAGATTAAACATCTCAGAAGGAAAGTAGAAGACAACAAGATGGCGCTGGCAGGTGACTACATACTGTATACCAGGCTGCACAGACCAGACGTGCTGCAGCTGCTCCAGGACTGCAAGATTCCTGCTTAGCTAAAAGGGGTTTTCTGGGTTCAGAATATTGATGGCCTGTCCTCAGGATAGGGAATGAGTATTATATTGGTGGGGTCCAACTCCTAACAACCCCATGCATCAGCTATTTAAAGGGACAACAACACTTGTGTAAGCTCTGCAGCCTCTTCAGAGTTTCCTTTCCTCTTTCTACATACCTGCTGTCCTGCGGTGGTGCAGGGTATTCCAATGAACAGGAGGAAGCTGCGGCCCCATGCACCCCGGCTCCTATATAGACAGCGGGCATGTAGACAGAGCAGTGTAAGCTTCAGAGAGGCCACAGCGATCACACAAGTGCTGTTATCCCTTTAAATAGCTGATCAGTGGGGGTGCCAGGAGGTGGACCCTCATTGATCTGAAACCTGGAAAACGCAAACCTCTCTACACCACCAGAATACTATGACTAACCCCTAAACCTCCCTATGTAATATAGGTGATATACTTCATGTTAATGACTAGTATGGGAGTTGGGATGTAACACACCTCTGTATCTTTGTCGGCAGGGACGGCAGGTCTGGCTGGAGACGTTGCGGCAACAAAAATCGTAGAATTGTCCAAAAAGAATCGGGAGCTTTCTGCTGAAATGGAGAGCGAGAAAACTAAAGTGAGACAACTGAACAACAAAATGAAGCAGCTGGAGAGAGAGGTGACTGCAATAACCCGAAACCTGGGGGGTTGGGGCACCTTTATGGGGGAGACCATAATCTGCACATGGCCTGAGCTGCCATAGGTTACAAATCACATGATATATCCAGCATTGTGGCCAGTGTAACCAGTCCTCCGGTTTGGTGTATACAGCTGCTATGCAGACTCATGTGCCGTCATGGTTACAGACTACAGACATGACCTGGAGTCATCTCTACCCACAAACTGATTTTTGGTTGAATGTACAAAGTAAATTTCCCATTGAATGATTTGTGAACTTTTTTTTTTCAGCTTCAGAACTCAAACCCTCCAGAAAACTCAGAGCGGAAAGTCGCCCGCTCTATGGAAGTGACATCGGTAAGGGAACAACATAAAGGGGAACACTGATCAAAAGGATATTCTTATAGGTCATCTGTGATGTCAGACATGGGACCAGTGAGCAGAATTTAAGGAATTAGGTGTTATTCACCCTTAACTGGCCCATCCCACATGTCACCGCCATTGGAGTATCCATCCTAGACATAGTCACATGACTACTACAGGACCAGCGGTGAGAGGACCTGGCACTGGGCTGTTTCATGCCACATAGTCATTGCATTTACTTGCAGCTGCCACTAGGTGGAGTGCACTGCATACAGAATTTAGTCCTCTGTATCAGAGAAATCATGTAAAGATTTACCGTATTATGTCACTATGGTGGACATTACCTGCGGGAGGGAAGTGACAATTCTAATCCCCATGTATAAAGAAAATCTATTCTTACTTTATTACAGACAGACGGTGCAGAGATGAAAGCTCTACAAGAGAAGCTGGCGGCTGCAAACCTCAAACTGACCGAATATCGTAACCAAATCCAGACCACGAGGCAGGAGCTGAAGATGGCTCAGAAGGTATGACCTACAATGTGACCATGTCCTTAGTAACATAATATATGTATGTCTTCAGAATGGAGGATTTACATTGTCACATGAACCTTTAGGTGTTAGCCAGCGAGATCGGGGAAGATGTGAACATGTCTCAGCTGCTCAACTCAGCGGGCGGTTGGAGGGGGCGAGCCCAGCAAATACTGGCGCTACAGGGCAGGGTGAGTAGAATCTGGAAATTATGTGTAAAGTCCGTAATATGTCATAAAATCTATATCTACCCTTCAATAGCAATATGGATAAGCTTTTAAATATGTGAAATAAAGATATTGTAATATACTCCGGAGCTGCACTAACTATTCTGCTGGTACAGTCACTGTGTACATACATTACATTACTTATCCTGTACTGATCCTGAGTTACATCCTGTATTATACTCCAGAGCTGCGCTCACTATTCTGCTGGTGCAGTCACTGTGTACATACATTACATTACTTATCCTGTACTGATCCTGAGTTACATCCTGTATTATACTCCAGAGCTGCACTCCCTATTCTGCTGGTGCAGTCACTGTGTACATACATTACATTACTTATCCTGTACTGATCCTGAGTTACATCCTGTATTATACTCCAGAGCTGCGCTCACTATTCTGCTGGTGCAGTCACTGTGTACATACATTACATTACTTATCCTGTACTGATCCTGAGTTACATCCTGTATTATACTCCAGAGCTGCACTCACTATTCTGCTGGTACAGTCACTGTGTACATACATTACATTACTTATCCTGTACTGATCCTGAGTTACATCCTGTATTATACTCCAGAGCTGCGACTCACTATTCTGCTGGTGCGTCACTGTGTCTCTTCATTCTGATCCTGTGTTAACCCCAGAGCTGCGCTCACTATTTTGCTGGTGCAGTCACTGTGTACATACATTACATTACTTATCCTGTACTGATCCTGAGTTACATCCTGTATTATACTCCAGAGCTGCGCTCACTATTCTGCTGGTGCAGTCACTGTGTATATACATTACATTACTTATCCTGTACTGATCCTGAGTTATATCCTGTATTATACTCCAGAGCTGCACTCACTATTCTGCTGGTACAGTCACTGTGTACATACATTACATTACTTATCCTGTACTGATCCTGAGTTACATCCTGTATTATACTCCAGAGCTGCACTCACTATTCTGCTGGTACAGTCACTGTGTACATACATTACATTACTTATCCTGTTGATCCTGAGTTACACCTGTATTATACTCCAGAGCTGCGCTCACTATTCTGCTGGTACAGTCACTGTGTACATACATTACATTACTTATCCTGTACTGATCCTGAGTACATCCTGTATTATACTCCAGAGCTGCGCTCACTATTCTGCTGGTACAGTCACTGTGTACAGTGCTGGCCAAAAGTTTGGCACCCCTGCAATTCTGTCAGATAATACTCAATTTCTTCCAGAAAATGATTGCAATCACAAATGCTTTGGTAATAATATCTTCATTTATTTTGCTTGCAATGAAAAAACACAAAAGAGAATGAAAAAAAAAGTCAAATCATTGATCATTTTACACAAAACTCCAAAAATGGGCCGGACAAAAGTATTGGCACCCTCAGCCTAATACTTGCTAGCACAACCTTTAGACAAAATAACTGCGAACAACCGCTTCCGGTAACCACCAATGAGTTTCTTCCAATGCTCTGCTGGAATTTCTCCAGGTCCCTGAGATGTGAAGGGTGCCTTCTCCAAACTGCCATTGTGAGATCTCTCCTTGGGTGTTCTATGGGATTCAGGTCTGGACTCATTGCTGCCACTTTACAAGTCTCCAGGGCTTTCTCTCAAACCATTTTCTAGTGCTTTTTGAAGTGTGTTTTGGGTCATTGTCCTGCTGGAAGACCCATGACCTCTGAGGGAGACCCAGCTTTCTCACACTGGGCCCTACATTATGCTGCAGACTTCATAATGCCATGCACACGGTCAAGCAGTCCAGTGCCAGAGGCAGCAAAGCAACCCCAAACCATCAGGGAACCTCCGCCATGTCTGACTGTAGGGACCGTGTTCTTTTCTTTGAAGGCCTCTTTTTTTTTCCTGTAAACTCTATGTTGATGCCTTTTCCCAAAAAGCTCTACTTTTGTCTCATCTGACCAGAGAACATTCTTCCAAAAAGTTTTTGTCTTTCTCAGGTAAGTTTTGGCTTTTTTATGTCTCTGGGTCAGAAGTGGGGTCTTCCTGGGTATCCTACCATAGAGTCCCTTTTCATTCAGACGCCGACGGATAGTACGGGCTGACACTGTTGTACCCTCGGACTGCAGGGCAGCTAGAACTTGTTTGGATGTTAGTCGAGGTTCTTTAGCCACCATCCGCACAATTTTTCTTTTCCGTCCACATCTAGGGAGGTTAGCCACAGTGCCATGGGCTTTACACTTCTTGATGACACTGCGCACGGTAGACACAGGAACATTCAGGTCTTTGGAGATGGACTTGTAGCCTTGAGATTGCTCATGCTTCCTCACAGTTTTGCTTCTCAAGTCCTCAGACAGTTCTTTGGTCTTCTTTCTTTTCTCCATGCTCAATGTGGTACACACAAGGACACAGGACAGAGGTTGAGTCAACTTTAATCCATTTCAACTGGCTGCAAGTGTGATTTAGTTATTGCCACCACCTGTTATGTGCCACAGGTAAGTAACAGGTGCTGTTAATTACACAAATTAGAGAAGCATCACCTGATTTTTCAAAGGGTGCCAATACTTTTGTCCACCCCCTTTTTTATGTTTGGTGTGGAATTATATCCAATTTGGCTTTTTGACAATTCTTTTTGTGGTTTTCCATTGACGACAAATTAAATGAAGATATTATTACCAAAGCATTTGTGATTGCAATCATTTTCTGGAAGAAATTGAGTATTATCTGACAGAATTGCAGGGGTGCCAATACTTTTGGCCAGCACTGTATATGTGTATACATACCTGTATAGTAGCTGAGTTTCTATAGTGCAGGGTTACAGCTCCTTTCACCTACATTAGCAGGAGGCCATTTATATAGGATGAGAGACAATATAAAGATTTAGATTTTTATCAGTCCTGTTCTGTTTCTTGCCCCCAGGTGAGGGAGCTGGAGAGTCAGCTGGGGCAGGTGAGGAATCCTGTCTCTGAGCTCACCCTAGAAGAGGAGATGTTGGGCATTTCTGTACCAAAGAGACTCGCCGCTCAGGATAAGAACTTATTTCGGATCCGCAGCCTGGAGAAAGAGAGGAAAGAAACCCTAGAGGTGAATCCTCCAATATGGCTGCCATCCACCACAATACTAATCACTTTCAGTGGCCACATCACACATGGACGCTACACATGACCCGTCCTCCTCAGTAACTTGTGCTCTGTGTAATCCTAGAGACTGACAGGAGAACACGACGCTCTTAAGAAAGAACACGAGGAAGCGAAAAAGAAGCTCGATGCCTCAAAAGCCAGGAACAAGTCTTTGTCCAATGACCTGAAGACCCTGAAGTTGCAGATGGCGACGCTCCTAGAGAAGGGGAAACACGACGATGAGCTGATCGATGCTTTACTGGTAACCTCCTGTTCACACTTGTGACATTACAGCCGGTATTCACTTATATTCGGACTATTATTACTCCGTACCACATGACTGGTGCTCCCGGGTGGTTTAGAATACAAGAGGGTTAATATTTCATTCCCTGCTGGTCTAGGGTATAGGAGAGGGTTCACACCTGGTGGTCTACGGTATAGGAGAGGGTTAACACATGGTGGTCTAGGGTATAGGAGAGGGTTCACACCTGGTGGTCTAGGGTATAGGAGAGGGTGTAAACCTGGAGGTCTGGGGTATAGGAGAGGGTGTACACCTGGTGGTCTGGGGTATAGGAGAGGGTGTACACCTGGTGGTCTAGGGTATAGGAGAGGGTGTACACCTGGTGGTCTAGGGTATAGGAGAGGGTTAACACCTGGTGGTCTGGGGTATAGGAGAGGGTGAACTCCTGGTGGTCTGGGGTATAGGAGAGGGTGTACACCTGGTGGTCTGGGGTATAGAGAGGGTGAACACCTGGTGGTCTGGGGTATAGAGAGGGTGAACACCTGGTGGTCTGGGGTATAGAGAGGGTGAACTCCTGGTGGTCTAGGGTATAGGAGAGGGTGTACACCTGGTGGTCTGGGGTATAGAGAGGGTGAACACCTGGTGGTCTGGGGTATAGGAGAGGGTGTACACCTGGTGGTCTGGGGTATAGAGAGGGTGAACACCTGGTGGTCTAGGGTATAGGAGAGGGTGTACACCTGATGGTCTAGGGTATAGGAGAGGGTTAACACCTGATGGTCTAGGGTATAGGAGAGGGTTCACACCTGGTGGTCTAGGGTATAGGAGAGGGTGAACACCTGATGGTCTAGGGTATAGGAGAGGGTGAACACCTGGTGGTCTGGGGTATAGAGAGGGTGAACACCTGGTGGTCTGGGGTATAGAGAGGGTGAACACCTGGTGGTCTGGGGTATAGAGAGGGTGAACACCTGGTGGTCTGGGGTATAGGAGAGGGTGAACACCTGGTGGTCTGGGGTATAGGAGAGGGTGTAACACCTGGTGGTCTGGGGTATAGGAGAGGGTGAACACCTGGTGGTCTGGGGTATAGAGAGGGTGAACACCTGGTGGTCTGGGGTATAGAGAGGGTGAACACCTGGTGGTCTGGGGTATAGAGAGGGTGAACACCTGGTGGTCTGGGGTATAGGAGAGGGTGAACACCTGGTGGTCTGGGGTATAGGAGAGGGTGAACACCTGGTGGTCTGGGGTATAGGAGAGGGTGAACACCTGGTGGTCTGGGGTATAGGAGAGGGTGAACACCTGGTGGTCTGGGGTATAGGAGAGGGTGAACACCTGGTGGTCTGGGGTATAGGAGAGGGTGAACACCTGAGGCTGGGGGTATAGGAGAGGGGACACCTGTGGTCTGGGGTAGAGAGGGTGAACACCTGGTGGTCTGGGGTATAGAGAGGGTGAACACCTGGTGGTCTGGGGTATAGGAGAGGGTGTACACCTGGTGGTCTGGGGTATAGAGAGGGTGAACACCTGGTGGTCTGGGGTATAGGAGAGGGTGAACACCTGGTGGTCTGGGGTATAGGAGGGGTGGTGAACACCTGGTGGTCTGGGGTAAGGAGAGGGTGAACACCTGGTGGTCTGGGGTATAGGAGAGGGTGAACACCTGGTGGTCTGGGGTATAGGAGAGGGTGAACACCTGGTGGTCTGGGGTATAGGAGAGGGTGAACACCTGGTGGTCTAGGGTATAGGAGAGGGTTCACACCTGGTGGTCTGGGGTGTAGGAGAGGGTTAACACCTGGTGGTCTAGGGTATAGGAGAGGGTTCACACCTGGTGGTCTGGGGTATAGGAGAGGGTTAACACCTGGTGGTCTGGGATATAGGAGAGGGTTCACACCTGGTGGTCTAGGGTGTAGGAGAGGGTTAACACCTGGTGGTCTAGGTTATAGGAGAAGGTGAACACCTGGTGGTCTAGGGGGGGGGGCGGGTATAGGAGAGGGTTCACACCTGGTGGTCTAGGGTATAGGAGAGGGTTCACACCTGGTGGTCTGGGGTATAGGAGAGGGTTAACACCTGGTGGTCTAGGGTATAGGAGAGGGTGGGGGGTAGGAGAGGTTAACACCTGGTGGTCTAGGTTATAGTAGAGGGTGTACACCTGGTGGTCTAGGGTATAGGAGAGGGTTCACACCTGGTGGTCTAGGGTATAGGAGAGGGTTCACACCTGGTGGTCTAGGGTATAGGAGAGGGTGCACACCTGGTGGTCTAGGGTATAGGAGAGGGTTCACACCTGGTGGTCTAGGGTATAGGAGAGGGTTCACACCTGGTGGTCTAGGGTGTAGGAGAGGGTTAACACCTGGTTGTCTAGGATATAGGAGAGGGTGAACACCTGGTGGTCTAGGTTAGAAGAGATGTTAATATTGGATTCCCTGGTGGCCTTGAGTAATATCCCTTACTTGGTAGTCCATGGTGCAAGAGTATTTATTGTTTTATTGCCTGTTGGTTTGGGGTAATATAAAGAGTTAAAGGTGTCGTGCCATTATAGATACTAATCCCCTATCTACAGGATAAGTGTCAAATCGCAGGGGTCTAACCACCGGGACCCCCAGTGATCAGAAGAACGGGGGACCAAAAGACCTCCTGAATCGTTCCTGTGAATGAAGTGCCAGGGCTCTTGTGTGGCCGGTGCATCAGTCACTTCTATGGGAGTGTAATCTCTCGCACTGGCACTCACCAATCTTCAGTCTTCAGTATATGGATAGAGCAGTGCTCGGATAGTGCAGTCATGTAATGGCACAATCCCTTTAACACCTGGTGGTCTGGGGTAGAAGAGGGGTCAGTATTTCATTCCCTGGTGGTCTGGGGTAGAAGAGGGGTCAGTATTTCATTCCCTGGTGGTCTGGGGTAGAAGAGGGGTCAGTATTTCATTCCCTGGTGGTCAGAAATATACAATAATGTGCTCCTTACATGACTCCAATCCTCACATACACAACATGGAGAACATATAACACTGCACACGTGTTGTAACAATCTTGCCTTCCAGGACCAGCAGAAGAACCTGCAGGAGATTTTATGCCGTCTTAGTCAGCAGGAGCAAAAGCAAAAAGATTCCCAGCAGAGCCTGAACCAGCAGCTGAACAGCGAGAACCAGAAGCAGAACTCCCTGGTGAGCCAGCTGAAGCAGATGGTGGCCGAGAGGGAGGCGAAGGTGCAGGAGCTGGAGGAGGAGGTGCGGCAGCTGAGCCTGAAGGTGAGACGGCTGCCGCTATCACTGTATGTACAAAGGGGTTGACAGGCTGCGAATAAGGGCTAGAAACAGCGCCACTCTTGTCCATGGCCTTGTCAGGTATTGCAGTTCAGTAAATGAGGTTATAACATATGGATTTTTATTGGCAGAGCCCTCCTGAAAAACAAGGAAGAAGTAAAAGTTGTGACACCAAAAATGCTGCAGAGGGAATGAGATCTGAGAGATGGGCCCCTGTGCGGTCACTGTCAGACAGCGGGGACTCCCTCAACTCAGCCAGGTAACGTGTAACGACCCGATAGACCACCGGGACTCCACCCTGCTATGACATGTAACAACCTGATAGATAGATAGATAGATAGATAGATAGATAGATATGAGATAGATAGATATGATATGGATACACACAGTGATGCACAGTCAGAGGTAATACACACAGTGTGTCACAGTACAGGGATATCCCGTGATGTCCGTCGGATGGATACACACAGTGATGTCACAGTACAGAGGTAATACACACAGTGATGTCACAGTACAGGGATAATACACGCAGTGATGTCACAGTACAGAGATAATACCAGTGATGTCACAGTACAGAGATAATACACGCAGTGATGTCACAGTACAGAGATAATACACACAGTGATGTCACAGTACAGGGATAATACACACAGTGATGTCACAGTACAGAGATAATAACACAGTGATGTCCAGTACAGAGATAATACACACAGTGATGTCACAGTACAGGGATAATACACACAGTGATGTCACAGTACAGAGATAATACACACAGTGATGTCACAGTACAGAGATAATACACACAGTGATGTCACAGTACAGAGATAATACACACAGTGATGTCACAGTACAGAGATAATACACACAGTGAGGGGTAATACACACAGTGATGTCACAGTACAGAGATAATACACACAGTGATGTCACAGTACAGAGATAATACACACAGTGATGTCACAGTACAGGATAATACACACGTGATGTCACAGTACAGAGATAATACACACAGTGTGTCACAGTACAGGGATAATACACACAGTGATGTCACAGTACAGAGATAATACACACAGTGATGTCACAGCACAGAGATAATACACACAGTGATGTCACAGTACAGGGATAATACACACAGTGATGTCACAGTACAGAGATAATACACACAGTGATGTCACAGTACAGAGATAATACACACAGTGATGTCACAGTACAGGGATAATACACACAGTGATGTCACAGTACAGGGATAATACACACAGTGATGTCACAGTACAGGGATAATACAGTGTGTCCAGGGGCAGCACCTAATGGTGGTTGTTAATACTCACTATTATACACACTAGGAAAGATTTACTAAGATTGGTGAAAGGAGAGAAAAGTTGTAAAGATGACGTACACCATATTTGTTGCCTTTTTTAGCCAAAACCACTGATACAGTGGGGAAAAAAAAGTATTTAGTCAGCCACCAATTGTACAAGTTCTGCCACTTATAAAGATGAGGCCGGCCTGTAATTGTCATCATAGGTAGACCTCAACTATGAGAGACAAAATGAGAAAACTAATCCAGAAAATCACATTGTCTGATTTTTAAAGAATTTATTTGCAAATTATGGTGGAAAATAAGTATTTGGTCACCTACAAACAAGCAAGATTTCTGTCTCTCACAGACCTGTAACTTCTCCTTTAAGAGGCTCCTCTGTCCTCCACTCATTACCTGTAGTAATGGCTCCTGTCTGACATTGTTATCAGTATAAAAGACTCCTGTCCACAACCTCAAACAGTCACACTCCAAACTCCACTATGGTGAAGACCAAAGAGCTGTGGAAGGACCAGAAACAAAATGGTAGCCCTGCACCAGGCTGGGAAGACTGAATCTGCAATAGGCAAGCAGCTTGGTGTGAAGAAATCACCTGTGGGAGCAATAATTAGAAAATGGAAGACATACAAGACCACTGATAATCTCCCTCCATCAGGGGCTCCACGCAAGATCTCACCCCGTGGGGTCAAAATGATCACAAGAACGGTGAGCAAAAATCCCAGAACCACACGGGGGGACCTAGTGACTGACCTGCAGAAAGCTGGGACTAACGTAACAAAGGCTACCGTCAGTAACACACTACGCCGCCAGGGACTCAGATCCTGCAGTGCCAGACGTGTCCCCCTGCTTAAGCCAGTACATATCCGGGCCCGTCTGAAGTCTGCTAGAGAGCATTTGGATGTTCCAGAAGAGTATTGGGAGAATGTCATATGGTCAGATGAAACCAAAGTAGAACTGTTTGGTAGAAACACAACTGGTGGTGTTTGGAGGAGAGTGAATGCTGAGTTGTATCCGGAGAACACCATACCTACTGTGAAGCATGGGGGGGCAACATCATGTATGGGGCTGTTTCTCTGCAAAGGGACCAGGACGACTGATCCGTGTACATGACAGAATGAATGGGGCCATGTATGGTGAGATTGTGAGTGCAAACCTCCTTCCATCAGCAAGGGCACTGAAGATAAAACGTGGCTGGGTCTTTCAGCATGACAATGATCCCAAGCACACCGCCAGGACAACGAAGGAGCGGCTTCGTAAGAAGCATTACAAGGTCCTGGAGTGGCCTAGCCAGTCTCCAGATCTCAGCCCCATAGAAAACCTTTGGAGGGAGGTGAAAGTCCGTGTTGCCCAGTGACAGCCCCAAAACATCCCAGGTCTAGAGGAGATCTGCATGGAGGAATGGGCCAACATACCGGCAACAGTGTGTGCCAACCTTGTGAAGACTTACAGGAAACGTTTCACCTCTGTCATTGCCAACAAAGGATATAACAAAGTATTGAGATGAACTTTTGTTATTGAGCAAATACTTATTTTCCACCATAATTTGCAAATAAATTCTTAAAAAATCAGACAATGTGATTTTCTGGATTAGTTTTCTCATTTTGTCTCTCATAGTTGAGGTCTACCTATGATGACAATTACAGGCCGGCCTCATCTTTATAAGTGGGAGAACTTGCACAATTGGGGGCTGACTAAATACTTTTTTTTCCCCACTGTAAATTCCCAGCACTGCTCCACATAATACCCCAGAGACAGCCGCCCTCAGCACACCTGTAGTTCTCCTATAATCCTGTAGATGTCGCTGTCATTTCTGAGTGGTTCTGCCAGAGAATAAAGCTAAACCTCAGAGCTAGTGAACTTTTTCTTCTCCTCCTTCCTCCTTTTCTTCAGTCACCTGTGTATTTTCTTGCAGTCATTCCTCAGTCCGGTATACACCGGTGCGCTCTGTGGCATCTTCTTCTGTATGTGATGTTATTTATACCTCCTTCTTTGTATCTCCCAACCCAGGACGGTATCAAAACTGGGACATGAACTAGTAGAGACAGCGCCAGCCCCCCCTCCTCCACTACTGGATCCTCACCACACAGGTACAGCCCCAGCACCTCAACTGATCAACATAGTAACATACCGGATATTACTAGTACTCATTATAACACATTGCTGGCATAACTAGCACACGTGACAATATAGCAGGCATTATTAGTACATGTGAAGACATTGCTGGCATTACTCATATACATGCAGGGGCGTAACTAGCAAAGAATGGGCCCCATAACAAACTTTTGGCTTGGGGCCCCCCCCCATGGCATAGCGCCCCCTTTCCTGGTCCCCACACAGTATAATGCCCCATTTACACACATTATAATGTTCCATACTGGCCTCCATATAGTACAATATCCTAAAGTGGCCCCTCCACACAGCATAATATCCTGTAGTGGCCCCTCCGCACAGTATAATGTCCCATAGTGGCCCCTCCGCACAGTATAATGTCCCATAGTGGCCCCTTCCACACAGCATAATATCCTATAATGGCCCCTCCGCACAGTATAATATCTCATAGTGGCCCCTCCACACAGTATAATATCTCATAGTGGCCCCTCCGCCAGTTAATATCTCATAGTGGCCCCTGCACACAGTATAATGTCCTATAGTGGCCCCTCCACACATTACAATGTCCCATAGTGGTCCCTCCGCACGTATATGTCCCATAGTGGCCCCTCCACACAGTATAATGTCCCAGGCCCCTCCGCACAGTATATGTCCCATAGTGGCCCCTCCGCCGTATATGTCCCATGTGGCCCCTTCACACGCATATCTCCTATAATGGCCCCTCCGCACAGTATAATATCTCATAGTGGCCCCTCCACACAGTATAATATCTCATAGTGGCCCCTCCGCACAGTATAATATCTCATAGTGGCCCCTGCACACAGTATAATGTCCTATAGTGGCCCCTCCACACATTACAATGTCCCATAGTGGTCCCTCCGCACAGTATAATGTCCCATAGTGGCCCCTCCACACAGTATAATGTCCCAAGGCCCCTCCGCACAGTATAATGTCCCATAGTGGCCCCTCCGCACAGTATAATGTCCCATAGTGGCCCCTCCACACAGTATAATGTCCCATAGTGGCCCCTCCACACAGTATAATGTCCCATAGTGGCCCCCTCCGCACAGTATAATGTCCCATAGTGGCCCCTCCGCACAGTATAATGTCCCATAGTGGCCCCCTGCACACAGTATAATGTCCCATAGTGGCCCCTGCACACAGTATAATGTCCCATAGTGGTCCCTCCGCACAGTATAATGTCCCATAGTGGCCCCTCCGCCAGTATAATGTCCCATAGTGGTCCCTCCACACAGTATAATATCCCATTGTGGCCCCTCCACACAGTATAATGTCCCATAGTGGCCCCTCCACACAGCATAATATCCTTGTGGCGGCCCCCACACAGTATAATATCTCATGTGGCCCCTTCACACAGTATAATTTCCCATAGTGGCCCCTCCACACAGTATAATGTCCTATAGTGGCCCCTCCACACAGTATAATGTCCCATAGTGGCCCCTCCTCACAGTATAATGTCCCATAGTGACCCCTCCACACAGTATAATGTCCCATAGTGGCCCCTCCACACAGTATAATGTCCCATAGTGGCCCCTCCACACAGTATAATGTCCCATAGTGGCCCCCCCCGCACAGTATTGTCCCTAGTGGCCCCTCCGCACGTATAATGTCCCATGTGGCCCCTGCACACAGTATAATGTCCCATGTGGCCCCTGCACACGTATATGTCCCATGTGGTCCCTCCGCCAGTATAATGTCCCTAGTGGCTCCTCCGCACAGTATAATGTCCCATAGTGGTCCCTCCACACAGTATAATATCCCATTGTGGCCCCTCCACACAGTTAATGTCCCATAGTGGCCCCTCCACACAGCATAATATCCTATAGTGGCCCCCCACACAGTATAATATCTCATAGTGGCCCCTCCACACAGTATAATGTCCTATAGTGGCTCCTCCACACAGTATAATGTCCCATAGTGGCCCCTGCACACAGTATAATGTCCCATAGTGGCCCCTCCACACAGTACAATGTCCCATAGTGGCCCCTCCACACAGTATAATGTCCCATAGTGGCCCCTGCACGCAGTATAATGTCCCATAGTGGCCCCTGCACACAGTATAATGTCCCATAGTGGCCCCTCCATGCAGTATAATGTCCAGTAGTGGCCCCTTCACACAGTATAATGTCCCATAGTGGCCCCTCCACACAGTATAATGTCCCATAGTGGCCCCTCCATACAGTATAATGTCCCATAGTGAGCCCTCCACACAGTATAATGTCCTATAGTGGCCCCTCCACATAGTATAATGTCCCATAGTGACCCCTCCACACAGTATAATATACCATAGTGGCCTCTCTACACAGTATAATGTCATATAGTGGCCCCTTCACACAGTATAATGTCCCATAGTGACCCCCTCCACACAGTATAATATACCATAGTGGCCCCTCTACACAGTATAATGTCATATAGTGGCCCCTCCACACAGTATAATGTCTCATAGTGGCCCCTCCACACAGTATAATGTCCCATAGTGTCCCCCCCACGGTATAATGTCCCTTCCTCCAGGGGGCCCCAGCGATGTGATATGAGACACACAGGGCCCCCTGGAGGGCAGAAGGGGAAGCGGAGGCGGCAGTGAGCAGGAACGGGGATCGGTAAGTAAATAGCGTCCATTACCTGATGGGGTTGCTCCAGCAGGTAATGGCCTATTAAAAAGAAGCAGCAGGGGCCCATAGTGCCCCATAAGGTCGTGGGCCCTGTGGCAGCCTCTGTACAGATGACAATATAGCAGACATTACTAGTACACAAGTTGATATGCCAGGCTGTAACTGAGCTCTCTTTTGTGACAGCTCGGAGCTGCGGGTTTGGCAGACGCAGGCTGCAGAGTTCAGAGCGCTGTGCCAGGCCGCCGAGGTGGAGAGAGACCGCCTGATGGAGCTTGTGTCTATCCTACAGAAGAGGGTGGAAGAAAGTAACACAAAGGTCCTGGAGGCAGAGAAGAAGCTGCAGGAGGAGAGGAGACGCTCAGTCCTCCTAGAACAGCAGCTGGAGAAGCTGAGAATGGAGGCCGGCAAGAACGGAACCGCGCAAAAGCTGTCTGCTCGCGGCAAGGCCGGTACGTTCACTATGTCTGTGCATAGAAAGCAGCACTTTATGGGCATTACATGTGACCTGCATGGCTGGCTATAACACAAGTGACCTGGGATGGGGCTGAACCCAGAGTGCAGGGGTTAATACAGGTGTAATATGTCCGCCTGAAAATTCACCATTGCGCTCATATCTGCCCAATGCCCCCTGCTGGTTCAGTGTCTTCTAAGCTGACAGATTGAGGGTGTCGCCCCTAACGCCATGTCTCCTCTCCACAGTTCAGTCTCTCAGCAACTCCAGACACTTCCTGAATTTCAATGAAATGAGCGAGCTCTCATCTCACGTCCCCCTGGAGACCCAGATGGAGGAACTCCGCACCAAGTAAGGCGTCCTCTGCTCAGACACCACGTAGCATCTCATAAGATACATGTCCATAGGTCCTTACATGTTGGGAGAGCTGTCATGGCGGCTATCTTGCTTGTCACCCAGCTTTCCCAAAATCAGATTTGACTAAGAAGCTGCAGACAATAATTACCCTGCCCTCTATGTGTTGTATTACCGCCACATCTGTGTTCCAGGCTCGCCATTCAAGTCGATGAAAATGAGGCTCTGAAAACGGCTCTAAAAAGCGCGCTGAAGACCAAGGAGGACGACCTGCGGCTCTACCACGACATGATCACCCAGGTGAAGCAGATCTTCCTCCAAGCCCTGCGGCAGCACAAGCAAGAACGTGGCGCCCTCTAGTGTCCCAGGAGGTGACTGCTCACAGCCGCTCAGAGCTTGTCAAAGACCCAAGGACCAAGAAATCAGCTGACTGTATGTGGACATAAGTAGGCACTTTAGGAGGTGGGTGTCCTGGATATAGCACAGCCACAAGTCTGGACACCTGCAGGGCCAAAACATTCCCCGTGAGCCCCAATACTTTGTGTGACGTGCTCTTAAAGGGACAGTGCAGGTTTTATCACCCTGAAGATGACCCACCCTAGGGCTCATGTAATAAGATAGTGGCCCCAGCTCAGGTTGGCCCTATACAACCTGAGCAAAGCGCTAGCACCCTGTTCAGACTGACAGGGATGGAACATTGTGGTCTTCATGGGGGAGGATGTGATGTTATGGGGCCCTCCCTATGATTTACCCCAGTGACCTGTCTATGGCCTCATTACATAATACTAGTAGTTCAGAAGGGGTATGTCGCCCCCTTGAGGAGACCATTGCCTTTGCAGGCTACATTTTGCTGTGCAGAGTCTTACAAACCTTACATGCTCTGCTAAGATTTCTGGGAAAAGAATATGCACATCAGTCCTCCTTGGTAGAAAAAGGAAAACTTACTATAGCGCCACCGTGTGGAAGGAGCTCCCTATAGATCAATCCCTCCTCCAAAAGAGACCCATCTGCAGAAGTCTGTTTCGGGGTTATTGCCCCTCATCAGTGCAAAACAGGTAGGGATGAGGGAACCTACAAACTCTTTGTAGATGTCGCCCAGCGCTGCAAGGCTACAGTGTATCCCAGACCATGTCACTAAGTTTCTAGGAGACCAGGCATTGATCTATAGGGAGCTCCTTCCAAATGGTGGCGCTAGAGCAGGTTTTGTAGAGAACTTTTTTGCCTATTCTTTTCCCATACTAGTAGTAGCATGTAGTGCCCATAGCGATAGGTAGAGGGCAGTGTATGCAGGAAAGATGTCAGATCTATTTACATAGCAGGACTGACGGATCAATCGTGTAACTGTCAGCAGAATCATCACACTCAGCAGAGCTGTAGTGCAGGACAGAGATCCGGTGACCCCCCAGGGGTCTGCTGACACAGCGGGGTCTCTCCTCAGGTATATCAGGGAGTTGTCAGGTTTGCACTTCTCGTGTATCTTCACCACATGTGACTCCTCCATATGAAGTCCTCTCTGCGCATCATGTGACTTACTAGCTGCGGTTCTCCCCCGTAGAGGGCGATTATATGACAGAATATTTCTTCCGCACTGCCAAAGCCTCCATATTTACACTCTTAATATTATTTTTTATTTAAAAGAAATAGACCAATAAAAAATGTATCAAATAACTTTATTTGTGTTTACAATTAAAGGGGAACTCCACTCATCATACCATGTAACAGTGATATCCCCATGGGACAGACCAGTGACAACCAGGCTTAGTACAACCTACCAGGGTGGAGTGGAGTTGTCAGGGGACTATGGTGTTCTGCTGACTGGTCTGGTATTTGTCAGCACAGGGAAATAGTCAGCAGGAAGGAAACTGCCAAACTGTTCTGTCTGTTCACCATTACACACAATCCTTTATGAGGGATCCCAGAATAGTAATATCTGAGGTCCCCCAAATTCCTGAGTGAAAATTCACAGCTTATACCCAAACATTTACTAAAAATAATGACTCCTGCAATTCCCATAATAACCCATGAGTCAGAGGAGGCGCCATAGAGCAAATGTCTGCAAGACTACAACTGCCAGCATGTGCTCTGTGGACATCGCAGAGGCTCTAATTGGTGGAAGCCCCTCCCCCACCATATCCCACAGGTCATAGGTCACAGATACTATAATAACATTATATCAGGGGATTGTTACATGGGTGATTCCTTGAGATGTTCTCACTGTAGATGAGATGCTGAGTGTGAGGCTAATCCTGTGACCGGGAACATCGCCCCAAGGAGAGGAGAAGCCGCACACCCTACTAATATAGACTGGAAACCGATCCCTGCGCTATATTAAGAGCCCTGTGAGCCAGGAGAGGGTACGATTACCGAGCGCAACCTCCAGCGCACCGACACCTGCTGTCCAGAGAATTAAAGGGGCTTCTCATTCATCCCCGGGAAAGTCACCTTACATACTGGAGACGGCCAAAATGTCTACAGCACAGAGTATATACATATATATATATATATATATATATATATATATATATAATTCTTATACATAGGGGGCAGTATTATAGTAGTTATATTCTTGTACATAGTAGTATTATAGTAGTTATATTCTTGTACATAGGAGCAGTATTATAGTAGTTATATTCTTGTACATAGGAGCAGTATTATAGTAGTTATATTCTTGTACATAGGAGCAGTATTATAGTAGTTATATTCTTGTACATAGGGGGCAGTATTATAGTAGTTATATTCTTGTACATAGTAGGTATTATAGTAGTTATATTCTTGTACATAGGAGCAGTATTATAGTAGTTATATTCTTGTACATAGTAGTATTATAGTAGTTATATTCTTGTACATAGGAGCAGTATTATAGTAGTTATATTCTTGTACATAGGAGGCAGTATTATAGTAGTTATATTCTTGTACATAGGAGTAGTATTATAGTAGTTATATTCTTGTACATAGGAGTAGTATTATATTAGTTATATTCTTGTACATAGGAGCAGTATTATAGTAGTTATATTCTTGTACATAGGAGTAGTATTATAGTAGTTATATTCTTGTACATAGGAGCAGTATTATAGTAGTTATATTCTTGTACATAGGAGCAGTATTATAGTAGTTATTATTCTTGTACATAGGAGCAGTATTATAGTAGTTATATTCTTGTACATAGGAGCAGTATTATAGTAGTTATATTCTTGTACATAGGAGCAGTATTATAGTAGTTATATTCTTGTACATAGGAGCAGTATTATAGTAGTTATATTCTTGTACGTAGGAGGTAGTATTATAGTAGTTATATTCTTGTACATAGGGGCAGTATTATAGTAGTTATATTCTTGTACATAGGAGCAGTATTATAGTAGTTATATTCTTGTACATAGGGGGCAGTATTATAGTAGTTATATTCTTGTACATAGGAGCAGTATTATAGTAGTTATATTCTTGTACATAGGAGCAGTATTATAGTAGTTATATTCTTGTACATAGGATCAGTATTATAGTAGTTATATTCTTGTACATAGGAGTAGTATTATAGTAGTTATATTCTTGTACATAGGAGCAGTATTATAGTAGTTATATTCTTGTACATAGGGCAGTATTATAGTAGTTATATTCTTGTACATAGGAGCAGTATTATAGTAGTTATAGTCTTGTACATAGGGGGTAGTATTATAGTAGTTATATTCTTGTACATAGGAGTAGTATTATAGTAGTTATATTCTTGTACATAGGAGGTAGTATTATAGTAGTTATATTCTTGTACATAGGAGCAGTATTATAGTAGTTATATTCTTGTACATAGGAGCAGTATTATAGTAGTTATATTCTTGTACATAGGAGGTAGTATTATAGTAGTTATATTCTTGTACATAGGAGCAGTATTATAGTAGTTATATTCTTGTACATGGGGGCAGTATTATAGTAGTTATATTCTTGTACATAGGAGCAGTATTATAGTAGTTATATTCTTGTACATAGGAGGTAGTATTATAGTAGTTATATTCTTGTACATAGGAGCAGTATTATAGTAGTTATATTCTTGTACATAGGAGCAGTATTATAGTAGTTATATTCTTGTACATAGGAGCAGTATTATAGTAGTTATATTCTTGTACATAGGAGGTAGTATTATAGTAGTTATATACTTGTACATAGGAGCAGTATTATAGTAGTTATATTCTTGTACATAGGGGGCAGTATTATAGTAGTTATATTCTTGTACATAGGAGCAGTATTATAGTAGTTATATTCTTGTACATAGGAGGTAGTATTATAGTAGTTATATTCTTGTACATAGGAGCAGTATTATAGTAGTTATATACTTGTACATAGGAGCAGTATTATAGTAGTTATATTCTTGTACATAGGAGCAGTATTATAGTAGTTATATTCTTGTACATAGGGGCAGTATTATAGTAGTTATATTCTTGTACATAGGAGCAGTATTATAGTAGTTATATTCTTGTACATAGGGGGTAGTATTATAGTAGTTATATTCTTGTACATAGGAGTAGTATTATAGTAGTTATATTCTTGTACATAGGGGGTAGTATTATAGTAGTTATATTCTTGTACATAGGAGCAGTATTATAGTAGTTATATTCTTGTACATAGGGGCAGTATTATAGTAGTTATATTCTTGTACATAGGAGGTAGTATTATAGTAGTTATATTCTTGTACATAGGAGCAGTATTATAGTAGTTATATTCTTGTACATAGGAGCAGTATTATAGTAGTTATATTCTTGTACATAGGAGCAGTATTATAGTAGTTATATTCTTGTACATAGGAGCAGTATTATAGTAGTTATATTCTTGTACATAGGAGCAGTATTATAGTAGTTATATTCTTGTACATGGGGGCAGTATTATAGTAGTTATATTCTTGTACATAGGAGCAGTATTATAGTAGTTATATTCTTGTACATAGGAGGTAGTATTATAGTAGTTATATTCTTGTACATAGGAGCAGTATTATAGTAGTTATATTCTTGTACATAGGAGCAGTATTATAGTAGTTATATTCTTGTACATAGGAGCAGTATTATAGTAGTTATATTCTTGTACATAGGGGGTAGTATTATAGTAGTTATATTCTTGTACATAGGAGGCAGTATTATAGTAGTTATATTCTTGTACATAGGGGGCAGTATTATAGTAGTTATATTCTTGTACATAGGTGAGTATTATAGTAGTTATATTCTTGTACATAGGAGGTAGTATTATGGTAGTTATATTCTTGTACATAGGAGCAGTATTATAGTAGTTATATTCTTGTACATAGTAGCAGTATTATAGTAGTTATATTCTTGTACATAGGAGCAGTATTATAGTAGTTATATTCTTGTACATAGGGGGCAGTATTATAGTAGTTATATTCTTGTACATAGGAGGTAGTATTATAGTAGTTATATTCTTGTACATAGGAGCAGTATTATAGTAGTTATATTCTTGTACATGGGGGGCAGTATTATAGTAGTTATATTCTTGTACATAGGAGGTAGTATTATAGTAGTTATATTCTTGTACATAGGGGGTAGTATTATAGTAGTTATATTCTTGTACATAGGGGCAGTATTATAGTAGTTATATTCTTGTACATAGGGGGCAGTATTATAGTAGTTATATTCTTGTACATAGGTGAGTATTATAGTAGTTATATTCTTGTACATAGGAGGTAGTATTATAGTAGTTATATTATTGTACATAGGTGCAGTATTATAGTAGTTATATTCTTGTACATAGGAGGTAGTATTATAGTAGTTATATTCTTGTACATAGGGGTAGTATTATAGTAGTTATATTCTTGTACATAGGAGCAGTATTATAGTAGTTATATTCTTGTACATAGGAGGTAGTATTATAGTAGTTATATTCTTGTACATAGGAGCAGTATTATAGTAGTTATATTCTTGTACATAGGGGCAGTATTATAGTAGTTATATTCTTGTACATAGGAGGTAGTATTATAGTAGTTATATTCTTGTACATAGGAGCAGTATTATAGTAGTTATATTCTTGTACATAGGAGCAGTATTATAGTAGTTATATTCTTGTACATAGGAGCAGTATTATAGTAGTTATATTCTTGTACATAGGAGCAGTATTATAGTAGTTATATTCTTGTACATAGGAGCAGTATTATAGTAGTTATATTCTTGTACATAGGAGCAGTATTATAGTAGTTATATTCTTGTACATAGGAGGTAGTATTATAGTAGTTATATTCTTGTACATAGGGGCAGTATTATAGTAGTTATATTCTTGTACATAGGAGCAGTATTATAGTAGTTATATTCTTGTACATAGGGGGCAGTATTATAGTAGTTATATTCTTGTACATAGGAGCAGTATTATAGTAGTTATATTCTTGTACATAGGAGCAGTATTATAGTAGTTATATTCTTGTACATAGGGGCAGTATTATAGTAGTTATATTCTTGTACATAGGAGTAGTATTATAGTAGTTATATTCTTGTACATAGGGGGCAGTATTATAGTAGCTATATTCTTGTACATAGGAGCAGTATTATAGTAGTTATATTCTTGTACATAGGGGGCAGTATTATAGTAGTTATATTCTTGTACATAGGAGCAGTATTATAGTAGTTATATTCTTGTACATAGGAGCAGTATTATAGTAGTTATATTCTTGTACATAGGAGTAGTATTATAGTAGTTATATTCTTGTACATAGGAGTAGTATTATAGTAGTTATATTCTTGTACATAGGGGGCAGTATTATAGTAGTTATATTCTTGTACATAGGAGCAGTATTATAGTAGTTATATTCTTGTACATAGGAGTAGTATTATAGTAGTTATATTCTTGTACATAGGGGGCAGTATTATAGTAGTTATATTCTTGTACATAGGGGCAGTATTATAGTAGTTATATTCTTGTACATAGGAGTAGTATTATAGTAGTTATATTCTTGTACATAGGAGCAGTATTATAGTAGTTATATTCTTGTACATAGGAGTAGTATTATAGTAGTTATATTCTTGTACATAGGAGCAGTATTATAGTAGTTATATTCTTGTACATAGGAGCAGTATTATAGTAGTTATATTCTTGTACATAGGAGCAGTATTATAGTAGTTATATTCTTGTACATAGGGGGCAGTATTATAGTAGTTATATTCTTGTACATAGGAGTAGTATTATAGTAGTTATATTCTTGTACATAGGGGGCAGTATTATAGTAGTTATATTCTTGTACATAGGAGCAGTATTATAGTAGTTATATTCTTGTACATAGGAGCAGTATTATAGTAGTTATATTCTTGTACATAGGAGCAGTATTATAGTAGTTATATTCTTGTACATAGGGGGCAGTATTATAGTAGTTATATTCTTGTACATAGGAGGTAGTATTATAGTAGTTATATTCTTGTACATAGGAGGCAGTATTATAGTAGTTATATTCTTGTACATAGGAGGTAGTATTATAGTAGTTATATTCTTGTACATAGGAGCAGTATTATAGTAGTTATATTCTTGTACATAGGAGTAGTATTATAGTAGTTATATTCTTGTACATAGGAGGCAGTATTATAGTAGTTATATTCTTGTACATAGGGGGCAGTATTATAGTAGTTATATTCTTGTACATAGGAGTAGTATTATAGTAGTTATATTCTTGTACATAGGGGGCAGTATTATAGTAGTTATATTCTTGTACATAGGAGGTAGTATTATAGTAGTTATATTCTTGTACATAGGAGGCAGTAATATAGTAGTTATATTCTTGTACATAGGGGGCAGTATTATAGTAGTTATATTCTTGTACATAGGGGCAGTATTATAGTAGTTATATTCTTGTACATAGGGGGCAGTATTATAGTAGTTATATTCTTGTACATAGGAGCAGTATTATAGTAGTTATATTCTTGTACATAGGAGCAGTATTATAGTAGTTATATTCTTGTACATAGGAGCAGTATTATAGTAGTTATATTCTTGTACATAGGGGGCAGTATTATAGTAGTTATATTCTTGTACATAGGAGGTAGTATTATAGTAGTTATATTCTTGTACATAGGAGGCAGTATTATAGTAGTTATATTCTTGTACATAGGAGGTAGTATTATAGTAGTTATATTCTTGTACATAGGAACAGTATTATAGTAGTTATATTCTTGTACATAGGGGGCAGTATTATAGTAGTTATATTCTTGTACATAGGAGTAGTATTATAGTAGTTATATTCTTGTACATAGGAGCAGTATTATAGTAGTTATATTCTTGTACATAGGGGGTAGTATTATAGTAGTTATATTCTTGTACATAGGAGCAGTATTATAGTAGTTATATATCAGCCCTCCCTCCTAGGTATCTTACGCTGTGTATTACATATATATATATATATATATATATATATATATATAATATATATACTACAATGCTCTTCTTTCAGCACTATATACGGACACTTTACAGTAATGATGATTTTTGCCCTCAGGCTTTGTATTTCTTGCACATTTAAGGAAATCTCCAGAACAAATTAAATTCTTAAGAAGAAGCAGAGAATGTGGATTAGACACAGGTTTTAGGATCAACAACAGTGATGAATTACTTGCACATTTCTCTCCTTATATACCTTATACCAATCTTGTATGATATAATTTCTTATACTCCGGTCACATCCAGAGCTGCTTCATTCATTCATTCATTCTATAAAGCAGGTCTTGTGAGTTTTCCTTGATCCTAGCTAGGAGATGATGCTGCAGCCTCAGAGCTAAGAGGAAAGTGGCAGAAGTGTGGATGCAGCTGTGGGTGTGACTGGAGTAGAAGACATGATCTAGCTATAGACAGTCTCCGGACTTACAAAGCTGCGGAGTGTTATTTGTACAATGAGGCTGATGAATAAGTCTCAGTATTGAGTTGTCGCTCTAGGCCTGTGATAAGGACATGTAGACTGACGCTCTGGTCGCTGCCACTACCCTGGTAATGTAATAGCCTGGCGCAGTGGGCAGGGGCACTTCTCCGGGTACAATGCTGAGCCTGTTACTAGGTTTTCAGGCTTTGTTACATAATCGGACCCGCATTACCATAATTGTGTTTTAGGAAATAGTATCTGACCCCATTACCAGAGCAGACAATCCCACCGCTGTGTACCCACCATACATCACTGCCAAGGTGCCCACAGGTGAGGAGTCAGGAGGGCACAGAGCGGGGAACACAAGACAATTCATCTGCTCAATCAGAGTCACATTACAATTCCCATCATATCATATATAGGGAGCCAGTGAGATAATATAGGCCAGACCGGACGGCTGCTCCAGCCATATACTGCTATATACAGCCATATACTGTCATATACTGCTATATACCACCATATACTGCTATATACTACTATATACTGTCATATATGGCTATATACTGCAATATACCACCATATACTGTCATATACCACCATATACTGTCATATACCCCCATATACTGTCATATACCGCCATATACCGGCCATATACTGCTATATACTACTATATACTGTCATATATGGCCATATACTGCAATATACCACCATATACTGTCGTCATACTGCTATATACCACCATATACTGCTATATACTACTATATACTGTCATATAGGGCTGTATACTGCTTCCGCTATATACTGTCATATACCACCATATACTGCCATATACCGCGATATACTGTCATATACTGCCATATACCACCATACACTTTTATATACTGTCATATACCGCTATATACTGCACCATACACTGGCATATACTGCCATATACCACCATATACTGCCATATACTGCCTGCCATATATCACCTGCCTGTACATTCATCTGTAGGTATCCAATGCCACCTGCAGAGGGCATGATGGGGAATGTATAGGAAAGAAATGATAGTGAAATAGGCTCTGGGGCCCCCACCGCATGGGACCTCTTGTAATCCACCTACCTGGAAGCCTATAACAAGCTGTCATATTATTTAATGTATCACACAGCCTTAGATACAGGAATTAAATAAGCAATATCCCTCAAGATTAGATACAGAGGCTTATCAGAAAGCATCACATGTGACAGCTCAACAGACAGTATCACATTTGGTAAGATTAGATACAACAACTAAGCAGACAGTATTAGACATGATATTTAGATTCACAGCTCCACAGACAATATCACACATAAGTTTAGATACACTGCTCCACAGACAATATCACACATGACTGGATTAGATACACTGCTCCACAGACAATATCACACATGACTGGATTAGATACACTGCTCCACAGACAATATCACACATGACTGGATTAGATACACTGCTCCACAGAAAATATCACACATGACTGAGATTAGATACACTGCTCCACAGACAATATCACACATGACTGGATTAGATACACCGCTCCACAGACAGTATCACACATGATGAGTTTAGATACACTGCTCCACAGACAGTATCACACATGATGAGTTTAGATACACTGCTCCACAGACAGTATCACACATGATGAGTTTAGATACACCGCTCTACAGACAGAATCACACATGATGAGTTTAGATACACTGCTCCACAGACAGTATCACACATGATGCAGGTTGCAGGCTGTGCTGCCTCCTCAACAATACGCCCTGTCAGTGTTGTCATAGGGACACTGGACAGCCAGTCAAGCAGGAAGAGTGACAGGGAGAGGATTGTCAAGACTGAAAGCAATTGTAACAAACCCTCAGCTGTGAGAAGTATTAGCACAGGATTTCACCCTCTGGATGTAAACAGCAGGCTGAATATCTCGAAGATTTTGAGGAGATGAAACACAAAGTTGCTTTGGTTTCATCACTGAGATGTAGCAGAGCCAGATTTGTTCTGAGCGTGTTTTTTGCTGCCGTCCTATGTCACATCAGAGATGACACATGAGATGTGCCATATGACAAGCTCTGCTCTGCTACATCAAGGCCAGCACCAACATTTTATAGACCGACTACAACTGGAGCAGGACCAGAAATGTCTAACTTATCTGGGTTGAGAACATGCACGCATGACCAAACCAAGTGTGCATGTGTATCTGGGAAGCAGGTAAAGTAGCTTTCAAGTGGGAGCGTGTTGGGCCATCAAGTATTAAAGATGACCTTTCTCCACTTCCACCATCTTGAGCTCTTTAATAGCCCCCACACTGATTCTCTCGTCCTCACCATTCCCGACCAATCAGTGCAGTCAGTTTTGGTGCTTGATTTGTGAACTAGACTCCTTAATATCAGGTGGGTGGTGTCAGGCAGGAGCAGGCAAAGGGGCGTGACTCAGAGCTCTGACACGGTCCATCTCTGATTGGAGCCTGCTCCTACTTATATCACCCACTTGCCATTAGGGAGTCTAGTTACATATCAGACACCAAAACTAACACCAGTGACTGCGCAGGAGTGGTGGGGGCTAGAGAAAAAAATTATGTGCTGGAAACAGCGGAGGGGCGACTATTAAAGGATGAAAAAACCTTGAGATGGTGGAGAAGGTGAAAGGTCCTCTTTAATAGTGTATAGGCACCTTAACAAATGTAGCAGAGCTGATCCCGTGCACTGATTTATCCACTGTCCTATGAATACTCCATGTAAAGCCGAGTATACACCTGACATATCTGTCCGCTGAATGCTCCTTTACCCCATCTCACCTTTTCTGCACAGACATATGCCCGACTGAGCATGCATGTGTACTGAATAGCATCATGAGCACAAGGATCGGGGAGTTGCGTTCTAGCAGTTTGCCCCTGATATCTGCCACTGGGGGAGAGGCAGGAGGCCCCTGTACACATTACATGATATACATACATCTAATGTGTATGGGCAGCTTAAGGCATGATCCTATCAGCATGTGCCAAATGACAAACTCAGCTCTGCTACCTGCACTGCTCACATTCAGGCTTTGCTGTATTCTCAGCCTCAGCCCGGCACATGGCTGCCAAGAACAGAACAATCCGCCTACAGCCCTGCTGCCTCCTCGTCTTATATCAGAGTCTACAGATACTGCAGCGTCTTCAGAGGTTTGTGCCGTGTTCACATAGGAAGGATCTGCACATGTGGCAAAGAATGTGCCCATTTACACAGGGATTACATAGGCATGTATACTGCCACCTAGTGGTGCGGTTATCATGAAGAATATTGATATCACGTGTGATGGATCTGCACATATGGAAAGGTACATAGCTATTTACACATGGATTATAGACACCATCTATGCTGCCACCTAGTGGTGTGCTTATCATGATGTCATTGATATCACATGTGACATTGTATCCCCTTTCAGGTTACATTTGTTGCTCCTCCTCATATTAATGATAGAAATAACAATTCCTTATTATAATGTTACTCCATGTATCGCAGATCTAGAACTTTCTAATATACAAGGAGACTCTTCTCATTCACTGCCGGCAAGCAGAGATCCTGAAATCACAAAGTATAATATAAACTGCAGAACTTTCCATTCTGATCGGGGGGGGAGGGGGTTGTACTACTGGTGCAAGCAGTGCAGGTGCAGAGGGGCCCGGCAGGTGCAGAGGGGCCCAGCAGGTCAGGGGGCCCAGCAGGTGCAGAGGGGCCCAGCAGGTCAGGGGGCCCAGCAGGTCAGGGGGCCTGGCAGGTGCAGAGGGGCCCAGCAGGTCAGGGGGCCCAGCAGGTGCAGAGGGGCCCAGCAGGTCAGGGGGCCCAGCAGGTCAGGGGGCCCGGCAGGTGCAGAGGGGCCCAGCAGGTGCAGAGGGGCCCAGCAGGTGCAGAGGGGCCCAGCAGGTCAGGGGGCCCAGCAGGTCAGGGGGCCCGGCAGGTGCAGAGGGGCCCGGCAGGTCAGGGGTCACCTTAGCAGTTAGATTGCAGGTAAATGCCCAAACTAATGCACTTCATGAGGATTTTCTTTTGAGGCTCTATAACCTGCACAGTCACTATGGTAAGTCCTTATAACTTTTTTTATGATACCCCTGTCATATACCAGGGTGACTTACAGAGCCCCCAGTTGTGGGGTCTACCCGAGAGCACCCCAATTACACTTATCCACACCCTTCCTATGGGCTATTACTGCCCCGCTACCCTATATCACTGCCCCGCACTCTATAACCCCATTCTATGAGCTGCTCCTTTGTCTACCTGTGCAGGTTCTTTGCTCCGGCCCCCCAGACCCCCTCTCATTGTCAGGCTGCAGTGACAGGCGGCTCCTGCACCGTCCCATCCCTGCTCATTCCACACAGCCAGCAGATCCATCTAAACTTACTTGAGAGACCCTGAGACAGTTCACACCCTGGATACATGGCTCCCTCACTCCTGACTCTCCCTGTCGGACTCTGATCTCATCCCTGGGCTCCCACATTCTGCACCTCAAGGTCAGTGACAAAGGGGAGGGGGGACCCTCAATAATGGGGCATTGTGTGGTGCCTTGATTTGCCTTGCAGAGCCTGTCACATGGGGGCTGGGGGTCCTGTCGTGTCCCTAGTACACTGGAGCAGAATACTGATGTGAGCACTGCAGAGATTTCTCTATAGCCTGCAGCGGGCATATAAGGTCCCAGCTATATGGGCTCTGACGTCACGTTGTCTCCTGGCTCTGGATACATTATTGCATGTGATTCAATGTATCAATATAATAGAAACATCTCTGATGATACAACTGTATATAAAATTGATACCATTGGAAAAACCAAAGACCCTCAACCCCTCCCCAGGGTGCTGGGATTAATAGGTTCTCTGTTTAGGGCCACTGTATATTACGGTTACATTGTAGCAGAATAATCAGCTGTGGATACATTGTATCTGTGTAGGGGTGGTGGGTTTTGCTGCATACTCCATGCACCCAGCACTGCAGTGACAGGCTCAGGAGCTGCGCTATTAATGGAAAGAGATGCAGAACATGCTGAATCCGCTGCCCACCCGCATTGCTGGCATTACAGACTGCTATAAGTAACCGCAGAGAGCAACTGCAGCCGTCCTCCTTATAGCAGCTTCACTGGGGCACTTCATGACTCTGCAGTCTGGGACATTGCTCTGTATCTGCACATGATAGTGTATTGTAGAGTGTAAGGTGATACCAGGCACCAGCCAGCAGGGGGAACTCTATCCTAGTCTTAAAGGGACAGGATAGTTTTTAATGCCTTTCCATATTTCGGGGGAACGTTAAGTGCATGGGGAGTCAATTAATGGCAACCTCTCTATATAGGACTTTGCAGGGCACTGAATGAAAGGACGTTTATTGCATGTGATGGAAATGCTGAAAATACATTACAAGATGCAGCAAGTGTCAGAAGTCAGGATGCTGAAAAATCCATTATTAATAAATTAGCATAAATACATGCAAGGATAAAATAATGTCCTGAATACCATTACTAAACCGGGATAAAATAAGAGATTCACCCCATAGTGACCAAAACAGCCGACGACCCTACTAAAGTCAACTCATGTCAAAAAGAGAAACATCTCATCCGATTATGATAAGTAAAAAATTCCAACCAAGCCCATAAAGATCTCCTAATATCTGTAATGTGTGAACAGTCATCTATAACCTGCAGCAGAGGGAAATATGGAAAACAGAGCAGAATGTACATAAGGTGTGAAAGATAATGTATAATGTGCAATGTGTAATGTCACCCAACGCCCCCTGCCAAAACTAGTGTCAGCCTGAGAGGCTCAATGTTATCAGGAAGAAACAGGAGAAGGAACAAGATAAGAAGGGAGGGAAAGAAAGTGATCAAAAATAAATAAATAAAAGGGACATCTACAAGCAGAGACACCACCGAGACACCTGGTAACTATGTACACTTTATACGGTATTATAGGTCACATAGTGTACAAGAATATAACTACTATAATACTGCCCCCTATGTACAAGAATATAACGACTATAATACTGCCCACTATGTACAAGAATATAACTACTATAATACTACTCCTATGTACAAGAATATAACTACTATAATACTACCTCCTATGTACAAGAATATAACTACTATAATACTGCCCCCTATGTACAAGAATATAACTACTATAATACTGCTCCTATGTACAAGAATATAACTACTATAATACTGCTCCTATGTACAAGAATATAACTACTATAATACTGTCCCCTATGTACAAGAATATAACTACTATAATACTGCTCCTATGTACAAGAATATAACTACTATAATACTGCTCCTATGTACAAGAATATAACTACTATAATACTACTCCTATGTACAAGAATATAACTACTATAATACTACTCCTATGTACAAGAATATAACTACTATAATACTGCTCCTATGTACAAGAATATAACTACTATAATACTGCTCCTATGTACAAGAATATAACTACTATAATACTGCCCCCTATGTACAAGAATATAACTACTATAATACTGCTCCTATGTACAAGAATATAACTACTATAATACTGCTCCTATGTACAAGAATATAACTACTATAATACTACTCCTATGTACAAGAATATAACTACTATAATACTACTCCTATGTACAAGAATATAACTACTATAATACTGCTCCTATGTACAAGAATATAACTACTATAATACTGCCCCCTATGTACAAGAATATAACTACTATAATACTGCTCCTATGTACAAGAATATAACTACTATAATACTGCTCCTATGTACAAGAATATAACTACTATAATACTGCTCCTATGTACAAGAATATAACTACTATAATACTGCTCCTATGTACAAGAATATAACTACTATAATACTGCTCCTATGTACAAGAATATAACTACTATAATATTGCCCCCTATGTACAAGAATATAACTACTATAATACTGCTCCTGTGTACAAGAATATAACTACTATAATACTGCTCCTATGTACAAGAATATAACTACTATAATACTGCTCCTGTGTACAAGAATATAACTACTATAATACTGCCTACTATGTACAAGAATATAACTACTATAATACTGCTCCTATGTACAAGAATATCGCTACTATAATACTGCCCCTATGTACAAGAATATAACTACTATAATACTGCCTACTATGTACAAGAATATAACTACTATAATACTGCTCCTATGTACAAGAATATAACTACTATAATACTGCTCCTGTGTACAAGAATATAACTACTATAATACTGCTCCTATGTACAAGAATATAACTACTATAATGCTGCTCCTATGTACAAGAATATAACTACTATAATACTGCCTCCTATGTACAAGAATATAACTACTATAATACTGCTCCTATGTACAAGAATATAACTGCTATAATACTGCTCCTATGTACAAGAATATAACTACTATAATACTGCTCCTGTGTACAAGAATATAACTACTATAATACTGCCCCTATGTACAAGAATATAACTACTATAATACTGCTCCTATGTACAAGAATATAACTACTATAATACTGCCCCCTATGTACAAGAATATAACTACTATAATACTGCTCCAATGTACAAGAATATAACTACTGTAATACTGCCCCCTATGTACAAGAATATAACTACTATAATACTGCTCCTGTGTACAAGAATATAACTACTATAATACTGCCCCCTATGTACAAGAATATAACTACTATAATAGTGCCCCTATGTACAAGAATATAACTACTATAATACTGCCCCTATGTACAAGAATATAACTACTATAATACTGCTCCTATGTACAAGAATATAACTACTATAATACTACTCCTATGTACAAGAATATAACTACTATAATACTGCTATGTACAAGAATATAACTACTATAATACTGCTCCTATGTACAAGAATATAACTACTATAATACTGCCCCCTATGTACAAGAATATAACTACTATAATACTGCTCCTGTGTACAAGAATATAACTACTATAATACTGCTCCTATGTACAAGAATATAACTACTATAATACTACCTGCTATGTACAAGAATATAACTACTATAATACTGCTCCTTATGTACAAGAATATAACTACTATAATACTGCCTCCTATGTACAAGAATATAACTACTATAATACTGCTCCTATGTACAAGAATATAACTACTATAATACTGCTCCCTATGTACAAGAATATAACTACTATAATACTGCTCCCTATGTACAAGAATATAACTACTATAATACTGCTCCTATATGTACAAGAATATAACTACTATAATACTACCTCCTATGTACAAGAATATAACTACTATAATACTGCTCCTATGTACAAGAATATAACTACTATAATACTGCTCCTATGTACAAGAATATAACTACTATAATACTGCTCCCTATGTACAAGAATATAACTACTATAATACTGCCCCCCTATGTACAAGAATATAACTACTATAATACTGCCCCCTATGTACAAGAATATAACTACTATAATACTACCTCCTATGTACAAGAATATAACTACTATAATACTGCCCCCCTATGTACAAGAATATAACTACTATAATACTGCTCCTATGTACAAGAATATAACTACTATAATACTGCTCCTATGTACAAGAATATAACTACTATAATACTGCCTCCTATGTACAAGAATATAACTACTATAATACTGCTCCTATGTACAAGAATATAACTACTATAATACTCCCTCCTATGTACAAGAATATAACTACTATAATACTGCCCCCTATGTACAAGAATATAACTACTATAATACTGCTCCTATGTACAAGAATATAACTACTATAATACTACCTCCTATGTACAAGAATATAACTACTATAATACTGCTCCTATGTACAAGAATATAACTACTATAATACTGCTCCTATGTACAAGAATATAACTACTATAATACTGCCTCCTATGTACAAGAATATAACTACTATAATACTGCCCCCTATGTACAAGAATATAACTACTATAATACTGCTCCTATGTACAAGAATATAACTACTATAATACTGCCCCCTATGTACAAGAATATAACTACTATAATACTGCCCCCTATGTACAAGAATATAACTACTATAATACTACTCCTATGTACAAGAATATAACTACTATAATACTGTCTCCTATGTACAAGAATATAACTACTATAATACTGCCCCCTATGTACAAGAATATAACTACTATAATACTGCTCCTATGTACAAGAATATAACTACTATAATACTGCCTCCTATGTACAAGAATATAACTACTATAATACTGCTCCTATATGTACAAGAATATAACTACTATAATACTACTCCTATGTACAAGAATATAACTACTATAATACTGCTCCTATGTACAAGAATATAACTGCTATAATACTGATCCTATGTACAAGAATATAACTACTATAATACTGCTCCTATGTACAAGAATATAACTACTATAATACTGCTCCTATGTACAAGAATATAACTACTATAATACTGCCCCCTATGTACAAGAATATAACTACTATAATACTGCCCTATGTACAAGAATATAACTACTATAATACTGCCTCCTAGCTGTGAGGTTGTGTTTCTGTAGCTCTCCTGAGTCTCCTGATGTCTGGAGAAAGCCCAGGGCGGGGCCACCCTGGGTGGGGCAGCTCCCCTAGCAAGGCCCAGGCTCCAAGGCCTACTCTGGGAAACAATTCCCAGACAACTGAGAAAGTGGATGAAAATCCCAAAGTTTCTAGGAATGGAAGTAATGTCCAGTGTGTCAGCAGTCCCAGTGCAAGTCAAGATGGGAAGAAACTTATTGCAAAGAAAGCAGTAGCAGAAGCAAGCAGAGGTACGGTGCAACAACCTACCAAAGTAATTGTGCAGCATCCAGACAGAATACCTGATTGTAAGAAGAAGCAAGCCGTGCAGCCTGTGCAGACGCCATTACAGGTTACAGGTGTCCCGTCCACTCCACCCTCCTGCAGACAGAGGAGAACGTCCCTGGAGAAACAGACCATGCTGGAGAATATGCAGCGGCCTGTACTGGTGCGGTCTGAGCGGACAAGATCTGGCAGTGGAAACTGCAAAACTGTAGTGAAGGCTGTGGATGTGACCAAAGTGAGACCAGCAGGAAGGCCTCATGGTACTAGTAGTGCGGTCACTGGGAACAAACCGGGACATAGTCCCCAACCTGCAGATTGTGGCCCCCTGGCAGTGACAACGGCCGCAGCAGGCCAGAAGTCACAGGCTACACCGACCAGAAGCCATACTGTGAGTAACCAGCCTGCAAAACTACCCAATAATGCACAGACTGTTACAATGGCGGAGCGAGCACCTGAACTGCGCCTGGCAGACGAGATCCCAGCACTGGTCAGGAGACTGGAGACATTAAAGGCGGGTAAAATATATCTGCAGCGACAGATTGACTGCGCCTACAAAGTAAGGGCTGCTAAACCTTGGTTAGAGGAAGGAGTGGACAAGAAGCTGAGCGCACTGGCGAAAGAGCTCGCCGATAACGTACAGGAGACCGAGACTGTACTGGAGCAAATGGGACCGGTGGGAGAATCGTACAGAAACCAGCAGCGATTCGAGGAATACCAGAAGTCACCATCATCTCGCTCTAGGTCTGAACCCTCTCAAGATGGCGGCCAGCAGTCCCATGCAAAGCCTATTCTGCAGCCGGCAAGTTTCCCTTTTAAGGAAGGGAATTTGTATGGGGAAGGAGCAGCTAATGCCGGGCCACAGCAAAGACCTGCAGCAGTTCCTGGCAAGGCACCACAAGACCCAGCAAGCAGCACTTTACAGCAAGATCATGGACCCCTGCCTGAAGTAGCATCTGTGCAAACACCACAAGTCCCAGGAGGCAGGTCATCTCATCAGGACTGTGCACTGTTACCTGAAGGTACTGGGGTAGCAGCACATTTGGGGTCTCAGGTTGTGAGTGTGTGGGACAGTCTGGACTCTGCTGTGCAAGTCACCAATAGTGACTATAATAACATTGTGGACTCTGCTGTGCAGGACTCTGCTGCCACTGACTATCCATCTAATATGTCTGATATTATAGATAATCCTGTATATAATAATGGTGCAGCAGGGGGAAGTGTTTCTCTTTCTGGGAGGGATCCTTCACCATCTATGACATTAGACCCCTCTACAGTCCAGTCTCTGGACTCTGCTGATATAGCAGACATAGAGGTTGATGGTGGGGCGGACACAGCGCAGTCCAATGTACAGGACTTTCCCCCTCTAGTTACTAATGTAGTAGCAGAACCTCGTAGTGCAGGTGCTCAGCAGCCCACACAGCGCCCACAGACACGCCAAGATGGCGGATCTGGCCATACCTCCTCTGGGAATGCCTGGAGCCGCGGTGCTCCATCTTTTACATCGAGCACGAACTATACAGGCCAGGCTTTCAAGAGAAGGAATGTAGTCAGGTTTAGGCACAGAGGTGCCAAGGAAGATCTGCCTGATAGAAGGTTTGTGGTCAGAGGGCTCCTATGTACCCAGATGGGCTTCCTGCCGACTGACATCCTGGCAGTGATAAACCTTCCTGACCGCCAGGGGTATGATGTCAGCTTTAAGCTGATGTCTGATCTGGACCGTTTCTGGGCTAATGTCACCAGGTTCAGAGATACTGAGGGTTGGAATAAGTTCAGCTTCATCCCCATCTCTAGGTCAGATACGGCAAGTGTCACCATTGTATTCTGGAATGAGGCCGTTCCCCCTCAGGACATTGTCATCTGGCTCAGGAGACATTGCGACCTAATGTCCGATCTGACTAAAAACAGGGACGAAGACGGGATCTGGACTGGTGGGTGGAAGGTCCTGGTTAAGTTGCGTCAGCACAACAACGTAACCCAACATCTGCCCAACTCATTCTTTATTGGCCGAGAGAAAGGCGTCTGCTTCTATGCGGGTCAGCCCCGCAGATGCTTTAGGTGTGGGAAGGCCGGTCATGTGGCGAGTGTGTGCACCATGGTAAAGTGCAACTTGTGTAATGAAATGGGCCACGTGAGCGCTACCTGCAAAAACATTAGGTGTAATCTGTGTGGTAAGATGAGTCACCCCCACAGGGACTGTCCTGATGCTTGGCACAACATCCATAGGGATATCCCTGATGAGGACTTGCTGGCAGCGGCTGATGACATACAGGAGGAGGAGGAGGCGCTGTTGTCAGGGTCAGTAGTCACTGAGTCAGAGCCACAAACAGATACAGGTGATACCACCCAGGACCAAGCCCAGTCAGGACCCATTGAGGCGACCATGGAGGTTGTCGATCAGGTTGTACAACCCTCAGTGGCCATCTCTTCTCCTGCCCCAACACCCACCAGTACTAAGAGAAGGAAGAAAGACAGATCCAGCAGTAAGCCTGAGGGTGAGTGGACCACTGTCCAAAAACCAACTAGGATGAGAGTAGGTAGCACTGGTGATGTCACAGCAACGGCAAATAGGTTCTATATTCTATCAGAGTCAGACGGAGAAGAGGAACTAGACAGGAAGATCCAACAAATGATGGCAGAGTATGATGAGGAACCAGAGGGCGATCCTCCTACTAAGAGGAGACCCCGCCGAGCTGAGGTGCAGTCCGAATCAGACATGGAAACAGCAGGTCACCAGGATAGCTCTGACTCTGATCTGTGATGGAAGAAAGTGGATCTAGTTTAAGTTTGACCTTTTTAGTTTTACTGTGTTCTTTAAATTTTCTTCTCCAACAGGTGTGGACTCTTTAAGTTGATTTTGCTTTAAATATTTTCTTGTTTGATCCTTCTTTGTACATACAAAATGTCTGAAATTACTGAAAGAATTTTTGTTTAATTGTATTTATGTTTTGTTTTTACTTTAATAAAAATTGCCTCCTATGTACAAGAATATAACTACTATAATACTGCCCCCTATGTACAAGAATATAACTACTATAATACTGCCCCTATGTACAAGAATATAACTACTATAATACTGCCCCTATGTACAAGACTATAACTACTATAATACTGCCCCCTATGTACAAGAATATAACTACTATAATACTGCTCCTATGTACAAGAATATAACTACTATAATACTACCCCTATGTACAAGAATATAACTACTATAATACTGCTCCTATGTACAAGAATATAACTACTATAATACTGCCCCCTATGTACAAGAATATAACTACTATAATACTGCTCCTATGTACAAGAATATAACTACTATAATACTGCTCCTATGTACAAGAATATAACTACTATAATACTGCCCCCTATGTACAAGAATATAACTACTATAATACTGCCCCCTATGTACAAGAATATAACTACTATAATACTGCCCCCTATGTACAAGAATATAACTACTATAATACTGCCCCTATGTACAAGAATATAACTACTATAATACTACCCCTATGTACAAAAATATAACTACTATAATACTGCTCCTATGTACAAGAATATAACTACTATAATACTGCCCTATGTACAGGAATATAACTACTATAATACTGCTCCTATGTACAAGAATATAACTACTATAATACTGCCCCCTATGTACAAGAATATAACTACTATAATACTGCTCCTATGTACAAGAATATAACTACTATAATACTGCCCCCTATGTACAAGAATATAACTACTATAATACTGCTCCTATGTACAAGAATATAACTACTATAATACTACCCCTATGTACAAAAATATAACTACTATAATACTGCTCCTATGTACAAGAATATAACTACTATAATACTGCTCTATGTACAGGAATATAACTACTATAATACTGCTCCTATGTACAAGAATATAACTACTATAATACTGCTCCTATGTACAAGAATATAACTACTATAATACTGCCCCCTATGTACAAGAATATAACTACTATAATACTACTACTATGTACAAGAATATAACTACTATAATACTACCAACTATGTACAAGAATATAACTACTATAATACTGCTCCTATGTACAAGAATATAACTACTATAATACTGCCCCCTATGTACAAGAATATAACTACTATAATACTGCTCCTATGTACAAGAATATAACTACTATAATACTGCCCCTATGTACAAGAATATAACTACTATAATACTACTACTATGTACAAGAATATAACTACTATAATACTACCAACTATGTACAAGAATATAACTACTATAATACTGCTCCTATGTAGAAGAATATAACTACTATAATACTGCTCCTATGTACAAGAATATAACTACTATAATACTACTCCTATGTACAAGAATATAACTACTATAATACTGCTCCTATGTACAAGAATATAACTACTATAATACTGCTATGCACAAGAATATAACTACTATAATACTGCTCCTATGTACAAGAATATAACTACTATAATACTGCCCCCTATGTACAAGAATATAACTACTATAATACTGCTCCTATGTACAAGAATATAACTACTATAATACTGCCCTCCCTATGTACAAGAATATAACTACTATAATACTGCTCCTATATACAAGAATATAACTACTATAATACTGCTCCTATGTACAAGAATATAACTACTATAATACTCCTATGTACAAGAATATAACTACTATAATACTGCTCCTATGTACAAGAATATAACTACTATAATACTCCTATGTACAAGAATATAACTACTATAATACTACCCCTATGTACAAGAATATAACTACTATAATACTACCTCCTATGTACAAGAATATAACTACTATAATATTGCTCCTATGTACAAGAATATAACTACTATAATACTACCTCCTAAGTACAAGAATATAACTACTATAATACTACCTCCTATGTACAAGAATATAACTACTATAATACTACTCCTATGTACAAGAATATAACTACTATAATACTGCTCCTATGTACAAGAATATAACTACTATAATACTACCTCCTATGTACAAGAATATAACTACTATAATACTGCTCCTATGTACAAGAATATAACTACTATAATACTGCCCCTATGTACAAGAATATAACTACTATAATACTGCTCCTATGTACAAGAATATAACTACTATAATACTGCTCCTATGTACAAGAATATAACTACTATAATACTGCCCCCTATGTACAAGAATATAACTACTATAATACTGCCCCCTATGTACAAGAATATAACTACTATAATACTGCTCCTATGTACAAGAATATAACTACTATAATACTGCTCCTATGTACAAGAATATAACTACTATAATACTGCCCCCTATGTACAAGAATATAACTACTATAATACTGCTCCTATGTACAAGAATATAACTACTATAATACTGCTCCTATGTACAAGAATACAACTACTATAATACTGCCCCCTATGTACAAGAATATAACTACTATAATACTGCCCCCTATGTACAAGAATATAACTACTATAATACTGCCCCCTATGTACAAGAATATAACTACTATAATACTGCTCCTATGTACAAGAATATAACTACTATAATACTGCTCCTATGTACAAGAATATAACTACTATAATACTTCCGCCTATGTACATGTCGTTGTATCAGACAATATACTGTATAACATGACATATTACTATATACTGTATATAACTGACAACGTTCTTTGTAGATTTCCTTATTTCTCGGCGGAGCTGATTTGTCGCCATCATGGGGATAAAGACGGCATTACCGCACTATGAGCTCGGCTTCTACGCTCTGGTTGTCACCTGTGCTCTTGTTTACTCTTTCAATGGGATATTTGAAGCGTCTCGAGGTATTGCACCTTATGTATAAATCCATTATGACTGTAGGGGGCGCACTCTTCTATATTTTCCCCTGTTTACTATGTATAACGTCTTCCTATCTTGCAGATAACATGAACCGCAAATCATTCAGAGAAAATGTGAAATCGGGCTGGTATTACTTTGGGAGGAAAATGGTGAGAAACTGTAAAGCTTGAAGAGCCAGCAATGATAAGAGCGCCGCCTTGTGGCTGTATGAGCTGTGACGTTACAGTCTACTTACCTGTTACAGAAATATTGCATCATTTTTTATAGTTGCCTCCTTTGGATAGTCAGGAGTAATTTTCCCTAAAATAAAATTTTAGTTATATTTAGGAGCCTGGAAAAGCTGGGTGATAACACTCACCTATGTCATTTAATGTCTCATAGATTGTAAGCCCTTGCGGGCAGAGCCCTCTATCCCAATGTGCCAGCGATCACTGTTAGCATTTTGTGTACTGTATGTAAATCCTCAAATGTACAGAGCACCATGGAATTAATATAATAATGTACAGCACCATGGAATTAATATAATAATGTACAGAGCACCATGGAATTAATATAATAATGTACAGAGCACCATGGAATTAATATAATAATGTACAGCACCATGGAATTACTATAATAATGTACAGAGCACCATGGAATTAATATAATAATGTACAGCACCATGGAATTACTATAATAATGTACAGAGCACCATGGAATTAATATAATAATGTACAGCACCATGGAATTAATATAATAATGTACAGAGCACCATGGAATTAATATAATAATGTACAGCACCATGGAATTACTATAATAATGTACAGCACCATGGAATTAATATAATAATGTACAGAGCACCATGGGATTAATATAATAATGTACAGCACCATGGAATTAATATAATAATGTACAGAGCACCATGGAATTAATATAATAATGTACAGCACCATGGAATTAATATAATAATGTACAGAGCACCATGGAATTAATATAATAATGTACAGAGTACCATGGAATTAATATAATAATGTACAGAGTACCATGGAATTACTATAATAATGTACAGCACCATGGAATTAATATAATAATGTACAGAGCACCATGGAATTAATATAATAATGTACAGCGCCATGGAAATAATATAATAATGTACAGCACCATGGAATTAATGATGCTATATAAATAAGTAATAATAATAATATAATAATAATGTCACCTTCATGTATTAACGAGCCCTGGGGTGACATCTTGTGATTCTTGCAGGACGCTGCGGACTTCGAGTGGGTCATGTGGTTCACAACGTTCAGGAATTATATACTTTTTGCGCTCAGTGGACACGTCATCTTTGCTAAGATCTTTTCCCTCATCATCCCTCAGGTCAGTCAATTTATATGATATAGAGACAAAAAGCCTCCATTATATTTCTGATACAGAGCTCCAAATCCCCAGCTCACACCCTCATAGTCATTAATATACATTACAGTTCTTGCTGTCTGCAATCACCACTATAGGGAGCTCACTACATACAGATTATACAGTCACCACTAGAGGGAGCTCACTACATACAGATTATACAGTCACCACTAGGGGGAGCTCACTGCATACAGATTATACAGTCACCACTAGGAGGAGCTCACTACACACAGATTATACAGTCACCACTAGGAGGAGCTCACTACACACAGATTATACAGTCACCACTAGGAGGAGCTCACTACATACAGATTATACAGTCACCACTAGGGGGAGCTCACTACATACAGATTATACAGTCACCACTAGAGGGAGCTCACTACATACAGATTATACAGTCACCACTAGGAGGAGCTCACTACATGCAGATTATACAGTCACCACTAGGGGGAGCTCAATACATACAGATTATACAGTCGCCACTAGGAGGAGCTCACTACATACAGATTATACAGTCACCACTAGGGGGAGCTCACTACATACAGATTATACAGTCACCACTAGGAGGAGCTCATTACATACAGATTTTACAGTCACCACTAGAGGGAGCTCACTACAGATTATACAGTCACCACTAGAGGGAGCTCACTACATACAGATTATACAGTCACCACTAGAGGGAGCTCACTACATACAGATTATACAGTCACCACTAGAGGGAGCTCACTACATACAGATTATACAGTCACCACTAGGAGGAGCTCACTACATACAGATTATACAGTTACCACTAGAGGGAGCTCACTACATACAGATTATACAGTCACTACTAGATGGAGCTCACTACATACAGATTATACAGTCACCACTAGGGGGAGCTCATTACATACAGATTATACAGCCACCACTAGGGGGAACTCACTACATACAGATTATACAGTCACCACTAGGAGGAGCTCACTACATACAGATTATACAGTCACCACTAGATGGAGCTCACTACATACAGATTATACAGTCACCTCTAGGGGAAGCTCATTACATACAGATTATACAGCCACCACTAGGGGGAACTCACTACATACAGATTATACAGTCACCACTAGAGGGAGCTCACTACATACAGATTATTCAGTCACCACTAGAGGGAGCTCACTACATACAGATTATACAGTCACCACTAGAGGGAGCTCACTACATACAGATTATACAGTCACTACTAGAGGGAGCTCACTACATACAGATTATACAGTCACCAATAGATGGAGCTCACTACATACAGATTATACAGTCACCACTAGGGGGAGCTCACTACATACAGATTATACAGTCACCACTAGGAGATGCTCACTACATACAAATTATACAGTCACCACTAGGGGGAGCTCACTACATACAGATTATACAGTCACCACTAGGAGGAGCTCACTACATACATATTATGCAGTCACCACTAGGGGGAGCTCACTACATACAGATTATACAGTCATCACTAGGAGGCGCTCACTACATACAGATTATACAGTCACCACTAGGAGGAGCTCACTACATACAGGTTATACAGTCACCACTAGGGGGAGCTCACTACATACAGATTATACAGTCACCAATAGGAGGAGCTCACTACAAACAGATTATACAGTCACCACTGGGAGGAGCTCACTACATACAGATTATACAGTCACCACTAGAGGTAGCTCACTACATACAGATTATACAGTCACCACTAGGGGAGCTCACTACATACATATTATACAGTCACTACTAGAGGGAGCTCACTACATACAGATTATACAGTCACCACTAGAGGTAGCTCACTACATACAGATTATACAGTCACCACTAGGGGAGCTCACTACATACATATTATACAGTCACTACTAGAGGGAGCTCACTACATACAGATTATACAGTCACCACTAGAGGGAGCTCACTACATACAGATTATACAGTCACCACTAGGAGGAGCTCACTACATACAGATTATACAGTCACCAATAGATGGAGCTCACTACATACAGATTATACAGTCACCACTAGGGGGAACTCACTACATACAGATTATACAGCCACCACTAGGAGGATCTCACTACATACAGATTATACAGTCACCACTAGGAGGAGCTCACTACATACAGATTATACAGTCACCAATAGATGGAGCTCACTACATACAGATTATACAGCCACCACTAGGGGGAACTCACTACATACAGATTATACAGCCACCACTAGGAGGATCTCACTACATACAGATTATACAGTCACCACTAGAGGGAGCTCACTACATACAGATTATACAGTCACCACTAGAGGGAGCTCACTACATACAGATTATACTGTCACCACTAGGGGGAGCTCACTACATACAGATTATACAGTCACCACTAGATGCAGCTCACTACATATAGATTATACAATCACCACTAGGAGGAGCTCACTACATATAGATTATGCAGTACAAAACCATAAGAAATCATTACAACCTGTAGTCCTTGCCGCCAGGAAGCTCCTAAAATACTCTGTGTTGCTGGATCATGCTCCTTTGACTATGTAACGCACAGACTGTAACCTCTCAGAAGATCCGCATACTCAGTTTATTAAATACTCTGTACTGCTTTGGAGAGACCATACTACCTATTGTCACATCACATGAACAGACAGGACCCTCCCCCTCTCCTCAACTCCTCTGTGCTGCTGTTCTGACATGTCTTGTTGCTGTCTTCTTTGCTCCTCACAGCACAGGTCCTGGGTGTACATGATCTATGGCATACTGACTGTGCTGACCATCATGGGCAGTAACTACCTGATGCTGATCCTGTCGCACTGCCTCCTCCTCTACACTGTGTCGCTGGTAAAACAGAAGTGGCTCTGCTTCGCCGCCGGCCTGTGCAGTCTCGCATCCTTCAAGGTGGAACCATTCACCTCTTGGCAAGTATGTTTTCTGAGCTACAGGAGCAGCTATGATAAAATCACAGGGGCATTAGAAGTGTAAATCCCAGCATAATGGTGTAGTGTGAGGCCCTATGGGCAGAACATTAGGGGGCAGTAACGGGAAATATGCAATATCCTTCATAGACGCAGGGGTAAATGATAACATTCTATCTGCCTGCTGCCACCACAAGGGGGAGCTATGGACATGCAGGTACTGCAACTACCATTAGGAGGAGCTATGGAGATGTAGGTACTACAGACACCACTAGAGGGAGCTATGGACATGTAGGAACTGCAGCCTCCACTAGGGGAGCTATGGAGATGTAGGTACTGCAGCCACCACTAGGGAAAGATATGGTTATGCAAGTTGTGCAGCCACCACTAGGGGAGCTATGGACATGCATATTCTGTTGCTACCACTAGGGGAGGGTATGAACATGTAGGTACTACAGCCACCACTAGGGTGCTATGGAGATGTAGGTAGTGCAGCCACCACTAGGGAGCTATGGAGATGTAGGTACTGCAGCTACCACTAGAGGGAGCTATGGACATGCATATTCTGTTGCTACCATTAGGGGAGGGTATGGACATGTAGGTACAGCAACTACAACTAAAGGGAGCTATGGATATGCAGGTACTGCAGCTGCCACTAGGGGGAGCTATGGACATGCAGAGACTGCAACTGCATTACATTTACCCTGTAGCATGGCAATTGTAAGCTATTCTAAGAGCATGCTAGGGTTTGTAGTTCTACACTATGCTTACATCATGCCATTCCTTACTATACTTATAAGCCTTTGGTACACGATATCTCCGGACGCTTTTGCCCCTGGCGTATCACAGATTCTGGGTGGAGTAGTGGCATATTACTGAGCTAATGCAGCAGAGTCTCAGGAATACAGAGACACCGACACACAGTTCCAAATCTCCTGCTTGAGAAAATTGTGACTACCATCATTCACCACTAGAGGGTGCTCAGGAGCTGACTGCATACTGTGCTATTATTGAGTCCGATGTACCACCAGTCTGCAGTCAGCTCCTGAGCTCCCTCTAGTGGAGGCCGCAGGAAGACAACATATTATCATGTAAAAAGTCAATGCAGGGAATTTGGAGCTTTGTCTCAGAACATGTAAGCTACGGCCACCATAAAGATCTATTAAGAAACTTGTCAGCACAGAATTTTGGTTATATTTAGAATATTGAAAAAGCAAAGATCAGTTGCATTGCCCCATGTCTTGTGCTGTTTCTACCACCAGGGGGCAATCTGATTGCAGCTGTATAGGACACCCATTGATTTGAACAGGAGCTGCATACAGCTTGCCCTCTAGTGGTGGCAGGCAGTAATGCTCGTTGTCCTGTAGTTACACCAGCGGTGACCGATTGTGTTTTTGTGCTTCTTACAGACTGGTTTTGTCTCGGGAACTTTCACCCTCCAAGAAATCCTCTTCTACGGCGGCAGCGGCTTCACCATAATGCGCTGCATGAGCTTCGCCCTGGAGACCTGCGACCGCAAAGAGGGATTTTACTCCCCCTTCCAGCTCCTCAAGTATAACTTCTACCTCCCCTTCTTCTTTTTCGGCCCGATTATGACCTTTGACCGGTTTTGCGAGCAGGTGAGACAAGACGGTAATAATCCTGCTGTGAAAAAGTATGTGCCCCCCTCCAGATGGGTTTTATTTTGGCCTATTTGTCACACCCCCTTTCCATAGACTCACGGGGACCAAAACTTTCTGTCCCAGTGTGAAAAAGTATTTGCCCCCCCACCTAATACTTGGTTGTGTCTAACAAGATGTTTCCGTTTACCGGAGATGATTTTTGTTACTTTGTTACCGGACAAATTCTTGAAAACGTTTTGTCGACTTTTTGCCTTTTGCCTCCCCAGGTGAGCAGCAGGAGCCTGGCCCGTAAGGACAACGAGATGAGGAGCATCCGGGTGCAGGCGCTGGTCCACGTGCTGGTCATCCTCCTGGTGGACGTCTTCTTCCACTTCCTCTACATTCTCTCCATCCCGTCAGACTTGAAGCTTCTGAAGAAAGTTTCGGACTGGTCCTTGGGTGAGTCCATGTTTATGTTTTTAATTTTTTTGGATTTGAATCCAGATAAAATTTCAAAAATTTTCAAACATTTCTGAAAAACAATATTTGAAATATTGTGCAAAAATTGTCATAATGGACAAGATTGAAACCTGCTGATGCCATTTTTTTGTGGGGGAAGGCGGAGCATAGTAGAAATTATTAGTAAATCCTGCCAATCACTACTGATCAGCATAGGTGTGAGGATATTATAGGGTCAACCTGAAGGGGAAGGTCAAAAACCCTTCTGTCTTCAGTATCACCACTAGGGGGAGCTGACGGCATTTGTAGTTATAGCGTGGCCTCTGCCCTCTAGTGGAGTTTTATCATTCAGCATGCACTGAGCGCCCCCTTGTGGTGGCTGTAGGTAGCCAGAATTTTTAACACTTAAAGGGTTACTCCTATTATACAAAGTTGTATATGTCATCACTTTCTGAGACCCCCACCTATAATATTCTATAACACCGCACTGTGATTTTCCTGGCAGCCGGATTGGCGTATTCTAACTTAGTCTATGACTGGGTGAAAGCCGCCGTGATGTTTGGGGTTATTAACACCATCTCCAGACTGGACCATCTGGACCCACCACAGCCGCCCAAATGTATCACCATGCTCTACGTCTTTGCCGAAACGTAAGTCCCCAAAAACTCGACTCTACAGTCATGGCCAAAAGTTTTGAGAATGATACAAATATTAATTTTTACAAAGTCTACTGCTTCAGTTTTTCTAATGGCAATTTGCATATACTCCAGAATGTTATAAAGAGTGATCAGCTTAACAGCAATTACTTGCAAAGTCAATACTTGCCTAGAAAATGAACTTTATCCCCCAAAACACATTTCAACATCATTGCAGCCCTGCCTTAAAAGGACCACCTAACATCGTTTCAGTGATTGCTCCATTAACACAGGTGTGGGTGTTGATGAGGACAGGGCTGGAGATCAATCTGTCATGATTAAGTAAGAATGACACCACTGGACACTTTAAAAGGAGGCTGGTGCTTGCCATCATTGTTTCTCTTCTGTTAACCATGGTTATCTCTAAAGAAACACGTGCAGTCATCATTGCACTGCACAAAAATGGCCTAACTGGGAAGAGTATTGCAGCTAGAAAGATTGCACCTCAGTCAACAATCTATCGCATCATCAAGAACTTCAAGGAGAGAGGTTCCATTGGTGCCAAAAAGGCTCCAGGGCGCCCAAGAAAGACCAGCAAGCGGCAGGACCGTCTCTTAAAAGTGTTTCAGCTGCGGGATGGGGCTACCAGCAGTGCAGAGCTTGCTGAGGAATGGCAGCAGGCAGGTGTGAGTGCATCTGCACGCACTGTGAGGCGGAGACTCTTGGAGCAAGGCCTGGTCTCAAGGAGGGCAGCAAAGAAGCCACTTCTCTCCAGAAAAAACATCAGGGACAGACTGATATTCTGCAAAAGGTACAGGGAGTGGACTGCTGAGGACTGGGGTAAAGTCATTTTCTCTGATGAATCCCCTTTTCCATTGTTTGGAACATCTGGAAAACAGCTTATTCGGAGAAGAAGAGGTGAGCGCTACCACCAGTCTTGTCTCATGCCAACTGTAAAGCATCCTGAAACCATTCATGTGTGGGGTTGCTTCTCAGCCAAGGGAATCGGCTCTCTCACAGTCTTGCCTAAAAACACAGCCATGAATAAAGAATGGTACCAGAATGTCCTCCAAGAGCAACTTCTCCCAACCGTCCAAGAGCAGTTTGGCGCTCAACAATGCCTTTTCCAGCATGATGGAGCACCTTGCCATAAAGCAAAGGTGATAACTAAATGGCTCAGGGAACAAAACATAGAGATTTTGGGTCCATGGCCTGGAAACTCCCCAGATCTTAATCCCATTGAGAACTTGTGGTCAATCATCAAGAGACGGGTGGACAAACAAAAACCAACAAATTCAGACAAAATGAAAGCATTGATTCTGCAAGAATGGACTGCTATCAGTCAGGATTTGGTCCAGAAGTTGATTGAGAGCATGCCAGGGAGAATTGCAGAGGTCCTGAAGAAGAAGGGTCAACACTGCAAATATTGACTTGCTGCATTAACTCATTCTGTCAATATAAGCTTCTGTTACTCATAATATGAATGCAATTCTATTTCTGTATGTGATAAATACATCTGACAAACACACATAAAAACCAGAGCGCAGCAGATCATGGGAAAATAGAATATTTGTGTCATTCTCAAAACTTTTGGCCATGACTGTACACTTAATCCTCATTGTAAAATATTTTGGATGTCAAAGGGCGTGTATACTTTTGCAGCCAATTTTTTATGGCTCCATTGCTTTTAAAACAACATATAAAGCAACTTTGCAAATAGTTTGGATTAAATATCTCCTATCGTTCTGAGTATACAGCTGTCATGGAGACCTATGTGTTTCCATGGCTACAGACTACAAACAAACCCTGTGTAGTCAGATCCTACATTTTAGACTACAGACAGTATCAGATTGAAAACAGTATGTTATGGCCCTGGACTTGTTGTGAGTCTGTATCCACAGGGACACATGGTCCGACATCGGTGCTGTGTACACAAAATGATAAGAGAGATAGTTATTATTTTAATTAATTTCTGCAATTAAAACTTGTTGCAAAAGTATTCACACCCATACACAAAGGGTATGTGACATATCCACCTCCAAATAGGTGCGGTCACATGATACTTTTGTTCCAATGAAGTGTGCACCGGAGGACATGTGACTCGGCTTGTACATTATATCTTTATTATGACACAGTTCACACATCTGTCCAGTTCATTGATTTTTTTTTTGATTTTACAGACACTTTGACCGGGGGATTAATGACTGGCTCTGCAAGTGAGTATCAGCGCAACGTCAGCCGTAACGGATCAGTAATGAAGTTTATTATATGATTATTATAGTCACGAGTCATTAGTCTTCTAGTAATACTATGAATAATATAAGATAATATTACACAGGAGGGATTGCTTGGAGTGGCCACTAGGGGGAACTCCGTGTATAAAGATTTGTAGTGCGATTCTCCAGGTCACTGCCGGCTATTACCTTTAATGAATTATTAATAAAAGAAAATGAATAAATTCTGATAATAAATTGTAACTGATATCATATCCCATCCCCCAATACAGATACGTCTATGACTACCTTGGCGAAGGTCATGATAATATAAAGAAGGAACTGATGGCCACGATAGCCACATTCTTGGTGACCACTCTATGGCTCGGACCATGTGAAATAGTCTATATATGGTCGGTCTGCAACTGCTTTGGTCTGAATTTTGAGTTATGGGTTCAGAAGTTTTTTGAGCTAAAACCATTTGCTAGCTTTGAGGTAAGTAAAAAGGAAGTCTGTGGTTACTAATATATAATAAGTAATATAATACTGCCCCCTATGTCCAAGAATATAACTACTATAATACTGCTCCTATGTACAAGAATATAACTACTATAATACTACCTCCTATGTACAAGAATATAACTACTATAATACTACCTCCCATGTACAAGAATATAACTACTATAATACTACTCCTATGTACAAGAATATAACTACTATAATACTGCTCCTATGTACACGAATATAACTACTATAATACTGCTCCTCTGTACAAGAATATAACTACTATAATACTGCTCCTATGTACAAGAATATAACTACTATAATACTGCCCCCTATGTACAAGAATATAACTACTATAATACTGCTCCTATGTACAAGAATATAACTACTATAATACTGCTCCTATGTACAAGAATATAACTACTATAATACTGCTCCTATGTACAAGAATATAACTACTATAATACTGCTCCTATGTACAAGAATATAACTACTATAATACTGCTCCTATGTACAAGAATATAACTACTATAATACTGCTCCTATGTACAAGAATATAACTACTATAATACTGCTCCTATGTACAAGAATATAACTACTATAATACTGCCCCCTATGTACAAGAATATAACTACTATAATACTGCTCCTATGTACAAGAATATAACTACTATAATACTGCTCCTATGTACAAGAATATAACTACTATAATACTGCTCCTATGTACAAGAATATAACTACTATAATTCTACTTCTATGTACAAGAATATAACTACTATAATACTACCTCCTATGTACAAGAATATAACTACTATAATACTGCTCCTATGTACAAGAATATAACTACTATAATACTGCTCCATTGTACAAGAATATAACTACTATAATACTGCCCCTATGTACAAGAATATAACTACTATAATACTACCTCCTATGTACAAGAATATAACTACTATAATACTGCCCCCTATGTACAAGAATATAACTACTATAATACTGCTCCTATGTACAAGAATATAACTACTATAATACTGCCCCCTATGTACAAGAATATAACTACTATGATACTACTCCTATGTACAAGAATATAACTACTATAATACTGCCCCCTATGTACAAGAATATAACTACTATAATACTGCCCCCTATGTACAAGAATATAACTACTATAATACTGCTCCTATGTACAAGAATATAACTACTATAATACTGCTCCTATGTACAAGAATATAACTACTATAATACTGCTCCTATGTACAAGAATATAACTACTATAATACTACCTCCTATGTACAAGAATATAACTATTATAATACTGCCCCTATGTACAAGAATATAACTACTATAATACTACTCCTATGTACAAGAATATAACTACTATGATACTACTCCTATGTACAAGAATATATCTACTATAATACTGCCCCCTATGTACAAGAATATAACTACTATAATATTGCTCCTATTTACAAGAATATAACTACTATAATACTGCTCCTATGTACAAGAATATAACTACTATAATACTGCTCCTATGTACAAGAATATAACTACTATAATACTGCCCCCTATGTACAAGAATATAACTACTATATTACTGCTCCTATCTACAAGAATATAACTACTATAATACTGCTCCTATGTACAAGAATATAACTACTATAATACTGCCTCCTATGTACAAGAATATAACTACTATAATACTGCTCCTATGTACAAGAATATAACTACTATAATACTACCTCCTATGTACAAGAATATAACTACTATAATACTGCTCCTATGTACAAGAATATAACTACTATAATACTGCCCCCTATGTACAAGAATATAACTACTATAATACTGCCCCCTATGTACAAGAATATAACTACTATAATACTGCTCCTATGTACAAGAATATAACTACTATAATACTGCTCCTATGTACAAGAATATAACTACTATAATACTGCCCCCTATGTACAAGAATATAACTACTATAATACTGCTCCTATGTACAAGAATATAACTACTATAATACTGCTCCTATGTACAAGAATATAACTACTATAATACTACTATGTACAAGAATATAACTACTATAATACTGCCCCCTATGTACAAGAATATAACTACTATAATACTGCTCCTATGTACAAGAATATAACTACTATAATACTGCTCCTATGTACAACAATATAACTACTATAATACTACCTCCTATGTACAAGAATATAACTACTATAATACTGCCCCCTATGTACAAGAATATAACTACTATAATACTACCTCCTATGTACAAGAATATAACTACTATAATACTGCTCCTATGTACAAAAATATAACTACTATAATACTGCTCCTATGTACAAGAATATAACGACTATAATACTGCTCCTATGTACAAGAATATAACTACTATAATACTACTCCTATGTACAAGAATATAACTACTATAATACTACCTCCTATGTACAAGAATATAACTACTATAATACTGCTCCTATGTACAAGAATATAACTACTATAATACTGCTCCATTGTACAAGAATATAACTACTATAATACTGCCCCTATGTACAAGAATATAACTACTATAATACTACCTCCTATGTACAAGAATATAACTACTATAATACTGCCCCCTATGTACAAGAATATAACTACTATAATACTGCTCCTATGTACAAGAATATAACTACTATAATACTGCTCCTATGTACAAGAATATAACTACTATAATACTACCTCCTATGTACAAGAATATAACTATTATAATACTGCCCCTATGTACAAGAATATATCTACTATAATACTGCCCCCTATGTACAAGAATATAACTACTATACTATTGCTCCTATTTACAAGAATATAACTACTATAATACTGCTCCTATGTACAAGAATATAACTACTATAATACTGCTCCTATGTACAAGAATATAACTACTATAATACTGCCCCCTATGTACAAGAATATAACTACTATATTACTGCTCCTATCTACAAGAATATAACTACTATAATACTGCTCCTATGTACAAGAATATAACTACTATAATACTGCCTCCTATGTACAAGAATATAACTACTATAATACTGCTCCTATGTACAAGAATATAACTACTATAATACTGCTCCTATGTACAAGAATATAACTACTATAATACTGCCCCCTATGTACAAGAATATAACTACTATAATACTACCTCCTATGTACAAGAATATAACTACTATAATACTGCCCCTATGTACAAGAATATAACTACTATAATACTACTCCTATGTACAAGAATATAACTACTATAATACTGCTCCTATGTACAAGAATATAACTACTATAATACTGCTCCTATGTACAAGAATATAACTACTATAATACTGCTCCTATGTACAAGAATATAACTACTATTATACTGCCCCCTATGTACAAGAATATAACTACTATAATACTACTCCTATGTACAAGAATATAACTACTATAATACTGCCCCTATGTACAAGAATATAATTACTATAATACTGCCCCCTATGTACAAGAATATAACTACTATAATACTACTCCTATGTACAAGAATATAACTACTATAATACTTCCCCTATGTACAAGAATATAACTACTATAATACTGCTCCTATGTACAAGAATATAACTACTATAATACTACCTCCTATGTACAAGAATATAACTACTATAATACTACCTCCTATGTACAAGAATATAACTACTATAATACTACCTCCTATGTACAAGAATATAACTACTATAATACTGCTCCTATGTACAAGAATATAACTACTATAATACTACCTCCTATGTACAAGAATATAACTACTATAATACTGCTCCTATGTACAATAATATAACTACTATAATACTGCCCCCTATGTACAAGAATATAACTACTATAATACTGCCCCCTATGTACAAGAATATAACTACTATAATACTGCTCCTATGTACAAGAATATAACTACTATAATACTGCCTCCTATGTACAAGAATATAACTACTATAATACTGCTCCTATGTACAAGAATATAACTACTATAATACTGCTCCTCCTATGTACAAGAATATAACTACTATAATACATATATTGCTGGAGTTTGGTAATTGTGGGCGGAGTTTCACATCCTCTTCTGTTCTATATGTTTTGTTTTTTCAGGCTAAGCTGCCTGAGTCCATGTCAAGAAGAATGCGAGGTATATTTGGTGCTGCTAACTTCTGGGCTATTATCTTATACAACATCTTAGCCCTAAACAGTCTGGACTTTGCTTTGCTGGTGGCTAAGAGGATCCTCATAACAGGTAATAATCAGATAATGGAGACAGCAAATTGCTAATGTGTACAGGGCCCAATCTAAGGATAACATTACCCAGATAGTAAACCACCAGAATAAGTAGAGAATGCACTGAGATTTGAACACTGAGTCTTGTAGAATAGTGAGTGCAGCTCTGGAGTATAATACAGGATGTAACTCAGGATCAGTACAGGATAAGTAATGTAATGTATGTACACAGTGACTGTACCAGCAGAATAGTGAGCGCAGCTCTGGAGTATAATACAGGATGTAACTCAGGATCAGTACAGGATAAGTAATGTAATGTATGTACACAGTGACTGTACCAGCAGAATAGTGAGTGCAGCTCTGGAGTATAATACAGGATAGAACTCCAGGATCAGTACAGGATAAGTAATGTAATGTATGTACACAGTGACTGTACCAGCAGAATAGTGAGCGCAGCTCTGGAGTATAATACAGGATGTAACTCAGGATCAGTACAGGATAAGTAATGTAATGTATGTACACAGTGACTGTACCAGCAGAATAGTGAGCGCAGCTCTGGAGAATAATACAGGATGTAACTCAGGATCAGTACAGGATAAGTAATGTAATGTATGTACACAGTGACTGTACCAGCAGAATAGTGAGCGCAGCTCTGGAGAATAATACAGGATGTAACTCAGGATCAGTACAGGATAAGTAATGTAATGTATGTACACAGTGACTGCACCAGCAGAATAGTGAGCGCAGCTCTGGAGTATAATACAGGATGTAACTCAGGATCAGTACAGGATAAGTAATGTAATGTATGTACACAGTGACTGTACCAGCAGAATAGTGAGTGCAGCTCTGGAGTATAATACAAGATGTAACTCAGGATCAGTACAGGATAAGTAATGTAATGTATGTACACAGTGACAGTACCAGAAGAATAGTGAGCGCAGCTCTGGAGTATAATACAGAATGTAACTCAGGATAAGTAATGTAATGTATGTACACAGTGACTGTACCAGCAGAATAGTGAGCGCAGCTCTGGAGTATAATACAGGATGTAACTCAGGATCAGTACAGGATAAGTAATGTAATGTATGTACACAGTGACTGCACCAGCAGAATAGTGAGCGCAGCTCTGGAGTATAATACAGGATAATATGTAGTGACTGTTTGTGTAGAATACTTCTATATGTGTGCAGAGTGGGAATATTATGTATCTATTATTGTGTATAGTTATTCTGGTCATTTTAGTTTGCGGACACTAGGGGGCAGGATAGTTCCAGACAATTATTTGTCTTTTCCTCTTCTATATAGATGACGTTCCATTATGTGATGTCACTTCTATTCCGGCTTTCCTTCCATGTGTTACTTTGTAGTACTTGAGTTCTGCTTTATATACATCTTTAGATGGAGTTTCTCTTATATAAAACCTCCGGACTTGTTCACTATTTTATTCATTTTTAGTACAGTCACAATTCTTTGTTATATCTTTCATAGTTTTACATATTTATAGTGATAGTTGCCCAGATCCCTCAAATAGACATAAATTCCAGGATAATATTCTGACTATCTGTAGTCCCCACTAGGGAGCGCTCAGAAGCTCATTGTAGACTGTGTTTACACAAGTAATAACGCAATATGCAGTAAGATCTTGAGCTCCCCCTAGTGGTGGCTTCAGGAAGTCAGAATTATAGTATAAATCACTGATGATTGCTGTGCCTAAAGTAGCACAACTGCAGTGTAAAGCATGGCAGGCAGCGGGGGCAGCACAGATCTCTGGGCCTCTATTGAGGCAGGACATACCACAGATGTGACAGGCCATGCCGCTCAGCTGGAGTCAGTGGGGCCCTAACCAAGCACAGCTAAAGAGCAACCAATACCTAAGAGGTCCACATAATAGCAGAGCGGTGGTTGGTGTATGTGACCCCTGACCCCTGACCTTGCCTCTTCTGTCTTTCAGGCTTCCCGGTCAGCACCTTGTCCATCTGGTTTGTGACTTACTGCGGAGTTCAGCTCATCAAGGAGCGGGAGCGAGTCCTGGCCATAGAGGAGGAGAGCAACGAGAAACTGAAAGCCGCCTGACCCCCCAACCAAAGACCCCAGACCCCGACCCCATAGATCAGTGCTACAGGCCGCCCCCTGTGCTGGAGCCGCCAAACAGCCTAGAGCCAATAAATATTTTATATAAGGACGGATCTTATCATTTGGTATCACCGGGACGAATCGCCATACAATGGAACAGTCTGAAACATTGTAACTCACTTTGTGTTCTATTTTCTTCTCACAGCTGAGGGTTTGCTACAGCTGTATCCAGTCTAGACAATCCCATGTGATACATTTTACCTGCGCAGATACATTGTAACAAACTATCAGGACAGAAGAGACCTTTGTGCTGCTCACAGTGGATTGTCTACACCAGATACAATTGTAACAAACCCTCAGCTGTGAGGAGACGACCCTGACCCAAGTCACTTCACCTCCTGCATGAAGATTGTCGGCCATCTCTCCATGATGAATCATCGCCACAGGGAATTCAGAAGTTATTCTGTGTTACGTTATGTCCTCTACTCCGATCACATCCAGAGCTGCACTTACAATTCTGCTGTGTGCCACCAGAGATCAGCACTGAGCAGACTGACAGGGCCCTAAGACACTGGGCTGCACTGCATTGCAGGAGATGTAGAGTCTCCCCAATAATGTTCTTAGGGTGTATAGAAGATATCCACCAGCAGGGGGCGCCAGTGTTATTGCTATCAGGGGAAGTCAAGCCCTGCTGCCAGGAAATAAGCAAAATTGTATATGCAGCTTTGGATGTGACTGGAGTATAATACAGGCTCAGTATCAGTGCACAAGTATTCGTGATTGACATAAAACCATTTATAACAACTTTACTGATCTTACACTGATCCTGAGCACCACAGAAGTATTTATATACACAAGTCACATCCAAAGCTGCATCCAAAACAGCAGATCCTTTAGGTACTGTGAGGTGTAGGGTGCGGCCTCCCTGGATCTGACCTGCCATGCACATCGTCACTGTCACCGCCTCATCTCTGGCCTTCCTCGGACCACTGTATAGCAGGAACACCCCACAAGATCCACCATTTTGGAACAGACGGTCGTCTGATCCTTCCGAAATCAGCAAGTTTGGCTAACTAATGTTACGGCCTTAAGCAGGAAGAAATGTGTCCTCAGAATTCCCTGCAGTTGAATTTCAAGTAGAAATGGGAAAAATTTTGAATGCAGCTCTGGGTGTGACTGGAGTATTAGAGAGGGTAAAAACTTAATGGGAATGTGACGCCAGTATATGCGATACGTGCAGATAAGATGTGACATCACCTATTGTGACTGCTGTATTCTGTGTCTTAACTACACGATCGCGGTGATCATCAGCGTGCAGTAAGTGAGGTGACTGCTGCAAAGAAATCTACAGAAAATAGGAAGTCTCCGCATATTATATGGCCTAGTGGACAATTTCAGAACTGCAGGACTTTTAGGAATTTTTTTAAATATTGGTAATGACCTTGAAAAATTTTACAAATAACACCAAAAGTTCAGTAAAAATATGTTTAACATAAACATAAAAAAAAAGTCATTTTCTGGCGACACATTGCCTTTAAGAAAATATTTGCATTAATAATGAATTATGTAGTCTCCAGTATACGGCGTACACTCAGGATACAGCGAGTGTCGTCGTTGGATTCGGAAATGAGCAGAATTCTGAATGCAGCTCTGGATGTAACTGGAGTATAACACAAGATCCATTAATAATCAGGGCTTCATTCACTCCTTATGTAGAGTCCAGTATACGGCGTATACCCAGTGGGGTGCTGCTGGGTACAGCGGGGGTGTTGGTGGCGCCATCATGTGCCCGCTATATAAGAGGATTAGACAGTGACAGACACAATGTATCAGCCTGACAGAATAGAGTATATATAGAGTGAGCGGGGGAGGGGATCTACGGACGAAAGGTCACAAGTCACAGCTGCCGGGAGCCCTCAGAGCGGACAAGGACCCGACGTCAGCTCAGGCCACGGTCAGTCCAGAGGAGTCCATACAAGGCCTGGCCACAGATCACACTAAGGCCTAGTTCACACTGCCTGCAGATGCTGCGAGCTCGGGTTATTAGGGTAGGATACAAAGCGTATAATACCGCCATACTGATAGGATGACACCTGCCATATGTCACCTATATCATACCCCGGGCTCCGGTACACACGAGACATCCCATATGACAGCGTGAGTCACCACAAAGGGTTAACACGGTACAAGGCGCAGATGATGTCGCCGGCACATCCAGGACTATGTACAGTTCACACACTGCGTCGTCTCTGGCGGGTCAGGTTTCCTCCATTGTCTGGCTATGGTGTTACTCTGCGGCTTTCCCTCCGCCCCATATCGGCCTCGCGGGGGCCGCGCTCAGCGTCACAGTCCCTCGGTTTGCATGGGCAGGTCTCTGACAACTCTGACCCATAGCATCTGGCACAAACTAGCCACGCCCCATTTATGAAGCCACACCTCCTCCTGTAAAGTAAACATGCCACTGCGCTGGCCACGTCACATAAGATACTACACAGATTATGCCACTGGGACTCTGGATGGTCACCCTTTATTTTGGGAGTATGACCTAGAAGACTGTGTATAGACCCCCCCAGGGGACCTGATGGAGAACGTCACCTCACTGTCACCTCTGGCAGGGCGACTTTAGCCATAGGGCAAACAGTTCACCTATATCGGGTCCTATGGAAGTGGGGCCCCATCTCATTAAGGGGCCATTGTAGTGTGCAGGGCATTATACTATGGGGGCCATTGAAGGATCATTATATTATGGGGGGCCACTAAGGGGGCATTATATTGTGTGGGGGCCACTAAGGGGGCATTATATTATAGGGGGCCACTAAGGGGGCATTATATTATAGGGGACCACTAAGGGGGCATTATATTATGGGGGGCCACTAAGGGGATATTGTACTGTGGGGGGCCATTAAGGGTGCATTATATTATGGGGGGCCACTAAGGGAGTATTATATTATAGGGGGCCACTAAGGAGGCATTATATTGTGGGAGCCACTAAGGGGGCATTATATTATAGGGGACCACTAAGGGGGCATTATATTGTGTGGGGGCCACTAAGGGGGCATTATATTGTGGGGGCCACTAAGGGGGCATTATATTATAGGGGACCACTAAGGGGGCATTATATTGTGTGGGGGCCACTAAGGGGGCATTATATTATAGGGGGCCACTAAGGGGGCATTATATTATGGGGGGCCATTAAGGGGGTATTATATTATGGGGGGCCAGTAAGGGGGCATTATATTATAGGGGGCCACTAAGGGGGCATTATATTATGGGGGGCCACTAAGGGGGCATTACATTATGGGGGACAACTAAGGGGGCATTATATTATAGGGGACCACTAAGGGGGCATTACATTATGGGGGACAACTAAGGGGGCATTATATTATAGGGGACCACTAAGGGGGCATTATATTATGGGGGGCCACTAAGGGAGTATTGTACTGTGGGGGGCCACTAAGGGGGCATTATATTATGGGGGGCCACTAAGGGGGTATTGTACTGTCGGGGGCCACTAAGGGGGCATTATTATTATTATGTTAGGGCACAAAGGGGCATGATAGGAATGGAGGGCATAGCAGGGCCCCCCTGCTGCAGCGCGCCTAGCTATGTGTAAGTGGTGGTGATGGGAGGGTTATTATCACTTATAAAACCTTTGCCCCAGGCCCACCAATGTACGGCCCTGGCCCCTGGTCATCACCTCTGCTACGCTGTCATCTGGAGCTTGTCTAGGTCTTGGCCCCCCTTCCGTACAGGCCCCCTGTCCCTATACCTGGCCCTGGATCCTGCTGGGTCTAGCTCCCCCACATACCCCCAGGCAGAGCTGTACATGACACCCCTGGCCCCTGCACCACAACTAAGTCAGGGCTCCGAGCCCCTCCATTATATAACCTCCCCTGGCCCCGCCTAACAGTCACATGGGCTGGGCACACAGAAGCTGACTATAGTAATGGTGTAACATCCCCATCTATTGACCAGATCAGGCAACTACACCCACACCAGGACACTACATGTAACATCCTGCCCATACAGATCATATACAGGAGAGGGACAACAGGGGGCGATCAAAGGGCCAGAGCATTTCTCCAATCAGAGGGGTCTGCTCCCATCCCTAAAGCCCAACTTTGACCTGAATTATGTTCAAAATTTGCATTCATTTCATGAAATATATTAACAATATTTTTATTAAACATTTAATAAATACTTTTATTCCCCATGAAATAACAATTCTGGATCAGGAGTTTGTTTTATACCTGCTTGCTGCCATTCCTCAGTTATTCTTCCTGGAAATTTATAAAGAAATTGACAGCTGGGTGTTACCAGTTGGAGGTGTGTCCTTGCACAATCTTACTGTGTAGGGACACGCCCTTTCGACAATGGGAAAGGTCACACCCAGTTGTTAATTTACTTGTACATTTCTAGGAGGAATAACAGAGGAACGGCACTTTGCAGAGTTATAAGAAATGATAATACAGGTCAGGAGAGGAGGCCGATACTCTCTACAGTGAATGCAAGAAAGCGCTGCAGGGAAAACCGTTGCAGTAATGCATTGTGGGTTTTCCCGCAGCGCTTTTCACAGGAGGTTTCCTCTGCGGACTTTCTGCTTCCATTATATCTATATTGTTATTGATGGTCTATCCTCAGAATAAATCATCAATAAGAGATCAGTGCCTCCCCGCTGATCAGCTGTATGAAGGGGCTATGGCGCCTCTTTATATCACACGCTGTCTGTTTATAGTGACCGTGTGATGTCATTCCAGCCTTGTCACATAGATGTGTATAGGACGAGGCTGTAGTTACATGACATGGCCGCTATGAGATGACACTATGTAAACAGAGAAGGGGTCACGGCGCTTACACAGGGACCACGGTTCATTCAAACAGCTGATCCTCGGGATCTGGGGTATTGGAATCCCAATAATTTTACTAATTTTACCTTTTTTTTTTACCTTTTTATTAGGAAACACCTGGGACATTATTAATAAGGGGCACTATTTATACAGGGTACACACGGACATTATTAATATAAAGATACACTTGGGGGTATTATTCATTATAGGGGGTTATATTATATATTGTATAATTGGGGTAGCAGCAGGATGGGGGTGCAGGTGAGGACAATGTGGGTCGGTGCCTGGAAAAGTGAGGAGCCAAAGATGTCTGTGCTGCAAACTTTACAGAGACTGGAAGAAGTGGTCATGGCCGTCCAGATACAAGAGATGCGGGTTGTGAAGGATTAGTCAGAGACGTCACCGGTAAGTCACTAAATGTCACTGCCCTGTATTCACCTAAATGGTCTGCAGAGCCCTGTGTAGAGCCGCTATATACCACTATACACTCACCGTATACTGATAGTATCGGTATACCTAAGTTGGGGTCCACTTGGACATGTCCGCCCCCCCTGTGCTGATCCTCTAGCTACGCCTCTGGCAGGGGTTTCATTAACCCTTGTATTCCAGTTTGCTGTTGTCAAAAAGTCACAGATCTTGGTGTGACCAGGTTTGTGCAAACTTTTGCACTACTCATGCACTTTTCTGAAAAGTGAAAGGGGCGGAGCTTGCACAGCTGACACCTGTATTATAATAAGGAATGAGAATCCTTTGTGGTTTGCAACAGTTGCAGTTTGTTTTGTGCCCTGTAGATGGGGCTGCAGAGTAACATTAGAATGAAAATGTAACCAGTAGGGAAGTTGTAGCAGATGTGCACATAGAGGGAGACCCCACAACAAGACCCCCAATACTACCGCAGACGCCCTATTATAGCCCCCCTTACATGGTCACCTGGTTCCTGGGAAGGGGCACAGCAAATGAAAGTGGACTGTAAAGTTATCCCTCTGGGTCCTAGTGCAGGGTGCAGGGTGCAGGGTGCAGGGTGCAGGATGCAGGGTGCAGTGTGCAGGGTGCAGGGTGCAGGGTGCAGGATGCAGGGTGCAGTGTGCAGGGTGCAGGGTGCAGGGTGCAGGGTGCAGTGTGCAGGGTGCAGGGTGCAGGGTGCAGTGTGCAGTGTGCAGGGTGCAGGATGCAGGGTGCAGTGTGCAGGGTGCAGTGTGCAGGGTGCAGGGTGCAGGGTGCAGGGTGCAGGGTGCAGGGTGCAGGGTGCAGGGTGCGTCACAACCCAGTAAAGTCAGAAGGTAGGAATATAGACTGATCTGGGGTCTGTATATTGATATTGGAGTTTATAAAATATTTCACCTCTCCCTTTTATATGAGCCAGGTCCTACAAAAAGATGACGGGCGCACGAGACTCACACCCCTACACAAGCTGCACCGATGATCACCTTGTAACCCCAGCATTGCTACAGGAGGGGGCGACATCGGCAGAACCACAATGAGAATACCAAGTAGAGGGTTTGGCTCTGAGTTTTTACATCCTGGGCTAATAGAGTAATGGCCCACACTATAGCGGTGCCCCGACTGTATGTGCCAGTGACATATACTGTAGCCATGTACACAAAATACAACCGCCCCCTCTTCCTTGGGTGACCCTACTCCACAAATAAAAGCTCCACTAATAGGGAGGGGGAATCTGCTATATGGAAGGGGTGACTTCAGTCTGTGACCAGATACACGATGTATGATGAGTCAGGTGTGGCCGCTCACTATGTATTACACTACAGGCGGGCGAGGCCGGATCCAGGCCGGGTAACCTGAGAGCCATCTGTAGTGTGAACCATTCCCTAGAGCTGATCTAACAACTAAGAATAGACGGCAGCTGAACATAGCAGAGGCCTGAGCGCGACAGTATACATAGAGGGTACATAGAGGGTGCGGGGAGCGTCACCGATATATCCAGAGAGACCAGAACATCCTGTAACTCCCTAAATACTGTATATAACGTCATATACTATACTGCACATATGACTACACTGAGGAGACCTGTACAGGGGGGAGCAGTATTATAGTAGTTATATTCTTGTACATAGCAGCAGTATTATAGTAGTTATATTCTTGTACATAGCAGTAGTATTATAGTAGTTATATTCTTGTACATAGGAGTAGTATTATAGTAGTTATATTCTTGTACATAGGAGCAGTATTATAGTAGTTATATTCTTGTTCATAGGAGTAGTATTATAGTAGTTATATTCTTGTACATAGGAGCAGTATTATAGTAGTTATATTCTTGTACATAGGAGTAGTATTATAGTAGTTATATTCTTGTACATAGGAGCAGTATTATAGTAGTTATATTCTTGTACATAGGAGCAGTATTATAGTAGTTATATTCTTTTACAAAGGAGTCAGTATTATAGTAATTATATTCTTGTACATAGGGGGCAGTATTATAGTAGTTATATTCTTGTACATAGGAGGTAGTATTATAGTAGCTATATTCTTGTACATAGGAGGTAGTATTATAGTAGTTATATTCTTGTACATAGGAGGTAGTATTATAGTAGTTTATATTCTTGTACATAGGAGCAGTATTATAGTAGTTATATTCTTGTACATAGGAGTAATATTATAGTAGTTATATTCTTGTACATAGGAGCAGTATTATAGTAGTTATATTCTTGTACATAGGAGCAGTATTATAGTAGTTATATTCTTGTACATAGGAGGTAGTATTATAGTAGTTATATTCTTGTACATAGGAGCAGTATTATAGTAGTTATATTCTTGTACATAGGAGCGGTATTATAGTAGTTATATTCTTGTACATAGGGGCAGTATTATAGTAGTTATATTCTTGTACATAGGAGCAGTATTATAGTAGTTATATTCTTGTACATAGGGGCAGTATTATAGTAGTTATATTCTTGTACATAGGAGCAGTATTATAGTAGTTATATTCTTGTACATAGGGGGCAGTATTATAGCAGTTATATTCTTGTACATAGGGGGCAGTATTATAGTAGTTATATTCTTGTACATAGGAGTAGTATTATAGTAGTTATATTCTTGTACATAGGAGCAGTATTAGAGTAGTTATATTCTTGTACATAGGGGCAGTATTATAGTAGTTATATTCTTGTACATAGGAGTAGTATTATAGTAGTTATATTCTTGTACATAGAGGGCAGTATTATAGTAGTTATATTCTTGTACATGGGGCAGTATTATAGTAGTTATATTCTTGTACATAGGAGTAGTATTATAGTAGTTATATTCTTGTACATAGGAGCAGTATTATAGTAGTTATATTCTTGTACATAGGAGGTAGTATTATAGTAGTTATATTCTTGTACATAGGAGTAGTATTATAGTAGTTATATTCTTGTACATAGGGGGCAGTATTATAGTAGTTATATTCTTGTACATAGCATTATTATAGTAGTTATATTCTTGTACATAGAGGGCAGTATTATAGTAGTTATATTCTTGTACATAGGAGCAGTATTATAGTAGTTATATTCTTGTACATAGAGGGCAGTATTATAGTAGTTATATTCTTGTACATAGGAGCAGTATTATAGTAGTTATATTCTTGTACATAGGAGGTAGTATTATAGTAGTTATATTCTTGGACATAGGAGCAGTATTATAGTAGTTATATTCTTGTACATAGGAGCAGTATTATAGTAGTTATATTCTTGTACATAGGAGCAGTATTATAGTAGCTATATTCTTGTACATAGGAGCAGTATTATAGTAGTTATATTCTTGTACATAGGAGCAGTATTATAGTAGTTATATTCTTGTACATAGGAGCAGTATTATAGTAGCTATATTCTTGTACATAGGAGCAGTATTATAGTAGTTATATTCTTGTACATAGGAGCAGTATTATAGTAGTTATATTCTTGTACATAGGAGCAGTATTATAGTAGCTATATTCTTGTACATAGGAGCAGTATTATAGTAGTTATATTCTTGTACATAGGAGCAGTATTATAGTAGTTATATTCTTGTACATAGGGGGTAGTATTATAGTAGTTATATTCTTGTACATAGGGGCAGTATTATAATAGTTATATTCTTGTACATAGGAGGTAGTATTATAGTAGTTATATTATTGTACATAGGAGGTAGTATTATAGTAGATATATTCTTGTACATAGGAGTGGTATTATAATAGTTATATTCTTGTACATAGGAGGTAGTATTATAGTAGTTATATTATTGTACATAGGAGGTAGTATTATAGTAGATATATTCTTGTACATAGGAGTAGTATTATAGTAGTTATATTCTTGTACATAGGAGTAGTATTATAATAGTTATATTCTTATACATAGGGGGTAGTATTATAGTAGTTATATTCTTGTACATAGGGGCAGTATTATAGTAGTTATATTCTTGTACATAGGAGCAGTATTATAGTAGTTATATTCTTGTACATAGGGGCAGTATTATAGTAGTTATATTCTTGTACATAGGAGTAGTATTATAGTAGTTATATTCTTGTACATAGGAGTAGTATTATAGTAGTTATATTCTTGTACATAGAGGGCAGTATTATAGTAGTTATATTCTTGTACATGGGGCAGTATTATAGTAGTTATATTCTTGTACATAGGAGTAGTATTATAGTAGTTATATTCTTGTACATAGGGGGCAGTATTATAGTAGTTATATTCTTGTACATAGGAGCATTATTATAGTAGTTATATTCTTGTACATAGGAGTAGTATTATAGTAGTTATATTCTTGTACATAGGAGTAGTATTATAGTAGTTATATTCTTGTACATAGGGGGCAGTATTATACTAGTTATATTCTTGTACATAGGAGCAGTATTATAGTAGTTATATTCTTGTACATAGGGGGCAGTATTATAGTAGTTATATTCTTGTACATAGGAGCAGTATTATAGTAGTTATATTCTTGTACATAGGAGCGGTATTATAGTAGTTAAATTCTTGTACATAGGGGGCAGTATTATACTAGTTATATTCTTGTACATAGGAGTAGTATTATAGTAGTCATATTCTTGTACATAGGAGTAGTATTATAGTAGTTATAGTCTTGTACATAGGAGCAGTATTATAGTAGTTAAATTCTTGTACATAGGAGCAGTATTATAGTAGTTATATTCTTGTACATAGGAGCAGTATTATAGTAGTTATATTCTTGTACATAGGGCAGTATTATAGTAGTTATATTCTTGTACATAGGGGCAGTATTATAGTAGTTATATTCTTGTACATAGGAGCAGTATTATAGTAGTTATATTCTTGTACATAGGAGCAGTATTATAGTAGTTATATTCTTGTACATAGGGGCAGTATTATAGTAGTTATATTCTTGTACATAGGGAGCAGTATTATAGTAGTTATATTCTTGTACATAGGAGCAGTATTATAGTAGTTATATTCTTGTACATAGGAGCAGTATTATAGTAGTTATATTCTTGTACATAGGAGCAGTATTATAGTAGTTATATTCTTGTACATAGGAGGTAGTATTATAGTAGTTATATTCTTGTACATAGGAGCAGTATTATAGTAGTTATATTCTTGTACATAGGGGGCAGTATTATAGTAGTTATATTCTTGTACATAGGAGCAGTATTATAGTAGTTATATTCTTGTACATAGGAGTAGTATTATAGTAGATATATTCTTGTACATAGGGAGTAGTATTATAGTAGTTATATCCTTGTACATAGGAGTAGTATTATAGTAGTTATATTCTTGTACATAGGAGGTAGTATTATAGTAGTTATATTCTTGTACATAGGAGCAGTATTATAGTAGTTATATTCTTGTACATAGGAGCAGTATTATAGTAGTTATATTCTTGTACATAGGAGCAGTATTATAGTAGTTATATTCTTGTACATAGGGGCAGTATTATAGTAGTTATATTCTTGTACATAGGGGGCAGTATTATAGTAGTTATATTCTTGTACATAGGAGGTAGTATTATAGTAGTTATATTCTTGTACATAGGAGCAGTATTATAGTAGTTATATTCTTGTACATAGGAGGTAGTATTATAGTAGTTATATTCTTGTATATAGGGGCAGTATTATAGTAGTTATATTCTTGTACATAGGAGGTAGTATTATAGTAGTTATATTCTTGTACATAACACAATGCTACTATTTACTCTTTAAGTTAATTATACGATACAGTAGTCTCTGAAGATCACACTTGGGGCAGCTTTATATTGACCCTCTGAATTCCTCCTTTCCAGAGTCTGACATGATTTGTTTCTGGAGCCTTCTTCATCCCTTTCTGTAGTCCTGACATTTCTCTTTTAGACTTCATTAATAATCTGACGGGTGAGCGTGATGAATCTTTTTAGATTTTGATTTGATAAGATGGATAAAATCTTCTGATTCATTTCACCATCAAAATTTGTGACAGTTTTTCTTGGAAGCGAGGAGCAGGAGTTCCTTGAGTGATGAGTCACGCTTGGATGGGCCAGGTCTGGTGCCCCCACATACAGCTGTTCCTCTTCTCGTCCAATGTGTCACGTCAAGGTGGTGATCACATTACATTTAGGATCCCACCGCTTTGTAATGTTGTTACTATATATAGGGAGCAGCTGAGCTAAGTCAGCTGTAATAGCAAGACTTCCAAATACTGGGTGGTGGTGTATCAGGTTGTGAGAGAGGACGTCTCTTTCTTCTGAGACTTATTCACAATACTAGACCAGGTTCGGTGGTCAAAGCAGAAGTTCTTTGCCCCAAAATGACGCTTTCCGTGCAGCAGAATGAAGAGCAGAGACTCTACCAGCAAACACTGCTTCAAGATGGTCTCAAGGATATGTTAGACAATGGCAAGTTCATAGACTGCATCTTGAAGATAAAGGGAAAGGAATTTCCATGCCACCGGTTGGTCTTGGCAGCTTGCAGCCCTTACTTCCGAGCCATGTTCCTCTCAGAATTAGAGGAGAGCAGAAAAAAGGAAATTGACTTGGAAGATGTCGATCCTGAGGTGATGGGAAAGATTCTTCATTACATCTACACTTCTGAGATTGAGATTACGGAGAAAAATGTCCAGGATATCTTCTCTGTGGCCAATATGTTCCAGATCCCATCCATATTCACAGTATGTGTCTCCTTCCTCCAGAAGAAGTTGTGTCTTAGTAACTGCCTGGCAATCTTCCGGTTGGGTCTCATGTTGGATTGTCCTCGCTTGGCTGTCTCCGCTAGGGACTTCCTTTGCGATCGTTTCAACCTAATTGCCCGAGATGAGGAGTTCTACCAATTGTCCCCTGATGAACTCATTGCCATTATATCTAGCGACTCCTTGAACATTGAGAAGGAAGAGGAAGTCTTCGAGATTGTCATGAAGTGGGCTGCCAAGGATAAAGAAAAACGTGGCAAGGCTCTGCCAGTCATCTTTGAAAGTATTCGCTTCCGTCTCATGCCTGAGGACTACATCAAGAACAAAGTAGAGAAACATGAGTTGATTAAATCTAACCCTGAAGTCGTGAAGAAACTTGAAATGGTCAAGGAGGCCAAAGGAGGCAAACTACCAGTGGTGAAGAAGAAGAAATCTGGAAAAGGACAGGACAAGGATGGGGAGAAGGTAGTCAATGGAAATGTTGAGGAGGAAGAAGCGGATGAAGAAGCCCTACCCGGAATTCTGAATGATACTTTGAGATTTGGAATGTTCTTGAAGGACCTGATCTTCATGATTAGTGACACAGGGGCGGTTGCTTATGATCCCAATGCAAATGAGTGCTTCTTTGCTTCTCTTTCGGCTCAAATCCCCAAAAATCATGTCAGCTTGGTAACAAAGGAGAACCAAGTCTTTGTGGCTGGTGGACTTTACTACAATGAGGAAAACAAAGATGATCCACTGAGTTCTTACTTCCTTCAGGTAACCACAACTATATGCTTATCTATGTTCTGTAGAAAATAACCGCTCTCAGGGTGACGTACTGTCATACATGTGCAGACCACTGAACCAACCCAAGACGCAGAGGTCAATGGCCAAAAAGCCGAACCTTAGTAGAGGAGTCATGTTCTCCAACTAGTCCATGAAAAGTCCTAGTATTAATAACAGTCAGTAAAGCTTGATATTGCAATAAGTTCTTCACAGACTATTATATATTTATTTTTGTATATAGTGATATGGACCGTGCTGGTATAACCTGGGTATCTCCTGTATAATTATATATGTACAGCTGGTATAAGCTGGGTATATACTGTATATAATTATATATGTACAGCCGGTAAAACCTGGGTATCTCCTGTATATAATTATATATGTACAGTCGGTATAACCTGGGTATCTCCTGTATATAATTCTATATGTACAGCCGGTATAACCTGGGGATCTCCTGTATATAATTCTATATGTACAGCCGGTAAACCTGGGGATCTCTGATATAACCTATATGTACAGCCGGTTCCTGGGGATCTCCTGTATATAATTATTATATGTACAGCCGGTATAACCTGGGTATCTCCTGTATATAATTATATATGTACAGCTGGTATAACCTGGGTATCTCCTGTATATAATATATATATGTACAGCTGATATAACCTGGGTATCTCCTGTATATAATTATATATGTACAGCTGGTATAACCTGGGTATCTCCTGTATATAATTATATATGTACAGCCGGTTTTAACTTGGGTATCTCCTGTATATAATTATATATCTACAGCTGGTATAACCTGGGTATCTCCTGTATATAATTATATATGTACAGCTGGTATAACCTGGGTATCTCCTGTATATAATTATATATGTACAGCTGGTATAACCTGGGTATCTCCTGTATATAATTATATATTTACAGCCGGTATAACCTGGGTATCTCCTGTATATAATTATATATGTACAGCTGGTATAACCTGGGTATCTCCTGTATATAATTATATATGTACAGCCGGTATAACATCGGTATCTCCTGTATATAATTATATATGTACAGCTGGTATAAGCTGGGTATCTCCTGTATATACTTATACAGTATATGTACAGCTGGTATAACCTGGGTATCTCCTGTATATAATTATATATGTACAGCAGGTATAACCTGGGGATCTCCTGTATATAATTATATATGTACAGCTGGTATAACCTGGGTATCTCCTGTATATAATTATATATGTACAGCCGGTATAACCTGGGGATCTCCTGTATATAATTATATATGTACAGCCAGTATAACCTAGGTATCTCCTGTATATAATTCTATATGTACAGCCGGTATAACCTGGGGATCTCCTGTATATAATTATATATGTACAGCCGGTATAACCTAGGTATCTCCTGTATATAATTCTATATGTACAGCCGGTATAACCTGGGGATCTCCTGTATATAATTATATATGTACAGCCGGTATAACCTGGGGATCTCCTGTATATAATTATATATGTACAGCCGGTATAACCTGGGTATCTCCTGTATATAATTATATATGTACAGCCGATATAACCTGGGTATCTCCTGTATATAATTATATATGTACAGCCGGTATAACTTGGGTATCTCCTGTATATAATTATATATGTACAGCTGGTATAACCTGGGTATCTCCTGTATATAATTATATATGTACAGCTGGTATAACCTGGGTATCTCCTGTATATAATTATATATGTACAGCCGGTATAACCTGGGTATCTCCTGTATATACTTATATATGTACAGCTGGTATAATCTGGGTATCTCCTGTATATAATTATATATGTACAGCTGGTATAACCTGGGGATCTCCTGTATATAATTATATATGTACAGCTGGTATAACCTGGGTATCTCCTGTATATAATTATATATGTACAGCCGGTATAACCTGGGGATCTCCTGTATATAATTATATATGTACAGCTGGTATAAGCTGGGTATATACTGTATATAATTATATATGTACAGCTGGTATAACCTGGGTATCTCCTATATATAATTATATATTTACAGCCGGTATAATCTGGGTATCTCCTGTATATAATTATATATGTACAGCTGGTATAACCTGAGTATCTCCTGTATATAATTATATATGTACAGCTGGTATAACCTGGGTATCTCCTGTATATAATTCTATATGTACAGCTGGTATAAGTTATACATCTTCTTGTATATAGTGATATGGGCCATGCTGGTATAATCTGGGTATCTCCTGTATATAATTATATATGTACAGCCGGTATAACCTGGGGCTCTTCTGTATATAATTATATATGTACAGCTGGTATAACCTGGGGATCTCCTGTATATAATTATATATGTACAGCTGGTATAACCTGGGGATCTCCTGTATATAATTATATATGTACAGCCGGTATAACCTGGGGATCTCCTGTATATAATTTTATATGTACAGCTGGTATAACCTGGGGATCTCCTGTATATAATTATATATGTACAGCCGGTATAACCTAGGTATCTCCTGTATATATTTATATATGTACAGCTGGTATAAGTTATACATCTTCTTGTATATAGTGATATGGGCCATGCTGGTATAACCTGGGTATCTCCTGTATATAATTATATATGTACAGCTGGTATAACCTGGGTATCTCCTGTATATAATTATATACAGTCATATGAAAAAGTTTGGGCACCCCTATTAATCTTAATCATTTTTAGTTCTAAATATTTGGGTGTTTGCAACAGCCATTTCAATTTGATATATCTAATATCTGATGGACACAGTAATTTTTCAGGATTGAAATGAGGTTTATTGTACTAACAGAAAATGTGCAATATGCATTAAACCAAAATTTGACCGGTGCAAAAGTATGGGCACCTCAACAGAAAAGTGACATTAATATTTAGTAGATCCTCCTTTTGCAAAAATAACAGCCTCTAGTCGCTTCCTGTAGCTTTTAATCAGTTCCTGGATCCTGGATGAAGGTATTTTTGACCATTCCTCTTTACAAAACAATTCCAGTTCAGTTAAGTTTGATGGTCGCCGAGCATGGACAGCCCGCTTCAAATTATCCCACAGATGTTCAATGATATTCAGGTCTGGGGACTGGGATGGCCATTCCAGAACATTGTAATTGTTCCTCTGCATGAATGCCTGAGTAGATTTGGAGCTGTGTTTTGGATCATTGTCTTGCTGAAATATCCATCCCCGGCGTAACTTCAAATTCCTCACTGATTCTTGTACATTATTCTCAAGAATCTGCTGATACTGAGTTGAATCCATGCGACCCTCAACTTTAACAAGATTCCCGGTGCCGGCATTGGTTATACAGCCCCAAAGCATGATGGAACCTCCACCAAATTTTACAGTGGGTAGCAAGTGTTTTTCTTGGAATGCTGTGTTTTTTGGACGCCATGCATAACGCCTTTTTGTATGACCAAACAACTCAATCTTTGTTTCATCAGTCCACAGGACCTTCTTCCAAAATGAAGCTGGCTTGTCCAAATGTGCTTTTGCATACCTCAGGCGACTCTGTTTGTGGCGTGCTTTCAGAAACGGCTTCTTTGGCATCACTCTCCCATACAGCTTCTCCTTGTGCAAAGTGTGCTGTATTGTTGACCGATGCACAGTGACACCATCTGCAGCAAGATGATGCTGCAGCTCTTTGGAGGTGGTCTGTGGATTGTCCTTGACTGTTCTCACCATTCTTCTTCTCTGCCTTTCTGATATTTTTCTTGGCCTGCCACTTCTGGGCTTAACAAGAACTGTCCCTGTGGTCTTCCATTTCCTTACTATGTTCCTCACAGTGGAAACTGACAGGTTAAATCTCTGAGACAACTTTTTGTATCCTTCCCCTGAACAACTATGTTGAACAATCTTTGTTTTCAGATCATTTGAGAGTTGTTTTGAGGAGCCCATGATGCCACTCTTCAGAGGAGATTCAAATAGGAGAACAACTTGCAATTGGCCACCTTAAATACCTTTTCTCATGATTGGATACACCTGGCTATGAAGTTCAAAGCTCAGTGAGGTTACAAAACCAATTTTGTGCTTCAGTAAGTCAGTAAAAAGTAGTTAGGAGTATTCAAATCAATAAAATGATAAGGGTACCCAAATTTTTGCACCGGTCAAATTTTGGTTTAATGCATATTGCACATTTTCTGTTAGTACAATAAACCTCATTTCAATCCTGAAATATTACTGTGTCCATCAGTTATTAGATATATCAAATTGAAATGGCTGTTGCAAACACCCAAATATTTAGAACTAAAAATGATTAAGATTAATAGGGGTGCCCAAACTTTTTCATATGACTGTATGTACAGCTGGTATAACCTGGGTATCTCCTTATATAATTCTATATGTACAGCTGGTATAACCTGGGTATTTCCTGTATACAATTATATATGTACAACTGGTATAACCTGGGTATCCCCTGTATATAATTATATATGTACAGCTGGTATAAGCTGGGTATATACTGTATATAATTATATATGTACAGCTGGTATAACCTGGGTATCTCCTGTATATAATTATATATTTACAGCCGGTATAACCTGGGTATCTCCTGTATATAATTATATATGTACAGCCGGTATAACCTGGGTATCTCCTGTATATAATTATATATGTACAGCCGGTATAACTTGGGTATCTCCTGTATATAATTATATATGTACAGCTGGTATAACATGGGTATCTCCTGTATATAATTATATATGTACAGCTGGTATAACCTGGGTATCTCGTGTATATAATTATATATGTACAGCCGGTATAACTTGAGTATCTCCTGTATATAATTATATATGTACAGCTGGTATAACCTGAGTATCTCCTGTATATACTTATATATGTACAGCTGGTATAACCTGGGTATCTCCTGTATATAATTATATATGTACAGCTGGTATAACCTGGGGATCTCCTGTATATAATTATATATGTACAGCTGGTATAACCTGGGTATCTCCTGTATATAATTATATATGTACAGCCGGTATAACCTGGGGATCTCCTGTATATAATTATATATGTACAGCTGGTATAAGCTGGGTATATACTGTATATAATTATATATGTACAGCTGGTATAACCTGGGTATCTCCTGTATATAATTATATATTTACAGCCGGTATAATCTGGGTATCTCCTGTATATAATTATATATGTACAGCTGGTATAACCTGAGTATCTCCTGTATATAATTATATATGTACAGCTGGTATAACCTGGGTATCTCCTGTATATAATTCTATATGTACAGCTGGTATAAGTTATACATCTTCTTGTATATAGTGATATGGGCCATGCTGGTATAATCTGGGTATCTCCTGTATATAATTATATATGTACAGCCGGTATAACCTGGGGCTCTTCTGTATATAATTATATATGTACAGCTGGTATAACCTGGGGATCTCCTGTATATAATTATATATGTACAGCTGGTATAACCTGGGGATCTCCTGTATATAATTATATATGTACAGCCGGTATAACCTGGGGATCTCCTGTATATAATTTTATATGTACAGCTGGTATAACCTGGGGATCTCCTGTATATAATTATATATGTACAGCCGGTATAACCTAGGTATCTCCTGTATATATTTATATATGTACAGCTGGTATAAGTTATGCATCTTCTTGTATATAGTGATATGGGCCATGCTGGTATAACCTGGGTATCTCCTGTATATAATTATATATGTACAGCTGGTATAACCTGGGTATCTCCTGTATATAATTATATATGTACAGCTGGTATAACCTGGGTATCTCCTTATATAATTCTATATGTACAGCTGGTATAACCTGGGTATTTCCTGTATACAATTATATATGTACAACTGGTATAACCTGGGTATCCCCTGTATATAATTATATATGTACAGCTGGTATAAGCTGGGTATATACTGTATATAATTATATATGTACAGCTGGTATAACCTGGGTATCTCCTGTATATAATTATATATTTACAGCCGGTATAACCTGGGTATCTCCTGTATATAATTATATATGTACAGCCGGTATAACCTGGGTATCTCCTGTATATAATTATATATGTACAGCCGGTATAACTTGGGAATCTCCTGTATATAATTATATATGTACAGCTGGTATAACATGGGTATCTCCTGTATATAATTATATATGTACAGCTGGTATAACCTGGGTATCTCGTATATATAATTATATATGTACAGCCGGTATAACTTGAGTATCTCCTGTATATAATTATATATGTACAGCCGGTATAACCTGAGTATCTCCTGTATATACTTATATATGTACAGCTGGTATAACCTGGGTATCTCCTGTATATAATTATATATGTACAGCTGGTATAACCTGGGGATCTCCTGTATATAATTATATATGTACAGCTGGTATAACCTGGGTATCTCCTGTATATAATTATATATGTACAGCCGGTATAACCTGGGGATCTCCTGTATATAATTATATATGTACAGCTGGTATAAGCTGGGTATATACTGTATATAATTATATATGTACAGCTGGTATAACCTGGGTATCTCCTGTATATAATTATATATTTACAGCCGGTATAATCTGGGTATCTCCTGTATATAATTATATATGTACAGCTGGTATAACCTGAGTATCTCCTGTATATAATTATATATGTACAGCTGGTATAACCTGGGTATCTCCTGTATATAATTCTATATGTACAGCTGGTATAAGTTATACATCTTCTTGTATATAGTGATATGGGCCATGCTGGTATAATCTGGGTATCTCCTGTATATAATTATATATGTACAGCCGGTATAACCTGGGGATCTTCTGTATATAATTATATATGTACAGCTGGTATAACCTGGGGATCTCCTGTATATAATTATATATGTACAGCCGGTATAACCTGGGGATCTCCTGTATATAATTATATATGTACAGCTGGTATAACCTGGGGATCTCCTGTATATAATTATATATGTACAGCCGGTATAACCTAGGTATCTCCTGTATATATTTATATATGTACAGCTGGTATAAGTTATACATCTTCTTGTATATAGTGATATGGGCCATGCTGGTATAACCTGGGTATCTCCTGTATATAATTATATATGTACAGCTGGTATAACCTGGGTATCTCCTTATATAATTCTATATGTACAGCTGGTATAACCTGGGTATTTCCTGTATATAATTATATATGTACAGCTGGTATAACCTGAGTATCCCCTGTATATAATTATATATGTACAGCTGGTATAACCTGGGTATCTCCTGTATATAATTATATATGTACAGCTGGTATAACCTGGGTATCTCCTTATATAATTCTATATGTACAGCTGGTATAACCTGGGTATTTCCTGTATACAATTATATATGTACAGCTGGTATAACCTGGGGATCTCCTGTATATAATTATATATGTACAGCCAGTATAACCTAGGTATCTCCTGTATATAATTCTATATGTACAGCCGGTATAACCTGGGGATCTCCTGTATATAATTATATATGTACAGCCGGTATAACCTAGGTATCTCCTGTATATAATTATATATGTACAGCCGGTATAACCTGGGGATCTCCTGTATATAATTATATATGTACAGCCGGTATAACCTGGGGATCTCCTGTATATAATTATATATGTACAGCCGGTATAACCTGGGTATCTCCTGTATATAATTATATATGTACAGCCGATATAACCTGGGTATCTCCTGTATATAATTATATATGTACAGCCGGTATAACTTGGGTATCTCCTGTATATAATTATATATGTACAGCTGGTATAACCTGGGTATCTCCTGTATATAATTATATATGTACAGCTGGTATAACCTGGGTATCTCCTTATATAATTCTATATGTACAGCTGGTATAACCTGGGTATTTCCTGTATACAATTATATATGTACAGCTGGTATAACCTGGGGATCTCCTGTATATAATTATATATGTACAGCCAGTATAACCTAGGTATCTCCTGTATATAATTCTATATGTACAGCCGGTATAACCTGGGGATCTCCTGTATATAATTATATATGTACAGCCGGTATAACCTAGGTATCTCCTGTATATAATTCTATATGTACAGCCGGTATAACCTGGGGATCTCCTGTATATAATTATATATGTACAGCCGGTATAACCTGGGGATCTCCTGTATATAATTATATATGTACAGCCGGTATAACCTGGGTATCTCCTGTATATAATTATATATGTACAGCCGATATAACCTGGGTATCTCCTGTATATAATTATATATGTACAGCCGGTATAACTTGGGTATCTCCTGTATATAATTATATATGTACAGCTGGTATAACCTGGGTATCTCCTGTATATAATTATATATGTACAGCTGGTATAACCTGGGTATCTCCTGTATATAATTATATATGTACAGCCGTTATAACTTGAGTATCTCCTGTATATAATTATATATGTACAGCCGGTATAACCTGGGTATCTCCTGTATATACTTATATATGTACAGCTGGTATAACCTGGGTATCTCCTGTATATAATTATATATGTACAGCTGGTATAACCTGGGGATCTCCTGTATATAATTATATATGTACAGCTGGTATAACCTGGGTATCTCCTGTATATAATTATATATGTACAGCCGGTATAACCTGGGGATCTCCTGTATATAATTATATATGTACAGCTGGTATAAGCTGGGTATATACTGTATATAATTATATATGTACAGCTGGTATAACCTGGGTATCTCCTGTATATAATTATATATTTACAGCCGGTATAATCTGGGTATCTCCTGTATATAATTATATATGTACAGCTGGTATAACCTGGGTATCTCCTGTATATAATTCTAATGTACAGCTGGTATAAGTTATACATCTTCTTGTATATAGTGATATGGGCCATGCTGGTATAATCTGGGTATCTCCTGTATATAATTATATATGTACAGCCAGTATAACCTGGGGATCTTCTGTATATAATTATATATGTACAGCTGGTATAACCTGGGGATCTCCTGTATATAATTATATATGTACAGCTGGTATAACCTGGGGATCTCCTGTATATAATTATATATGTACAGCTGCTATAACCTGGGGATCTCCTGTATATAATTATATATGTACAGCCGGTATAACCTGGGTATCTCCTGTATATATTTATATATGTACAGCTGGTATAAGTTATACATCTTCTTGTATATAGTGATATGGGCCATGCTGGTATAACCTGGGTATCTCCTGTATATAATTATATATGTACAGCTGGTATAACCTGGGTATCTCCTTATATAATTCTATATGTACAGCTGGTATAACCTGGGTATTTCCTGTATATAATTATATATGTACAGCTGGTATAACCTGGGTATCCCCTGTATATAATTATATATGTACAGCTGGTATAACCTGGGTATCTCCTGCATATAATTATATATGTACAGCTGGTATAAGCTGGGTATATACTGTATATAATTATATATGTACAGCTGGTATAACCTGGGTATCTCCTGTATATAATTATATATTTACAGCCGGTATAATCTGGGTATCTCCTGTATATAATTATATATGTACAGCTGGTATAACCTGAGTATCTCCTGTATATAATTATATATGTACAGCTGGTATAACCTGGGTATCTCCTGTATATAATTATATATGTACAGCTGGTATAACCTGGGGATCTCCTGTATATAATTATATATGTACAGCTGGTATAACCTGGGTATCTCCTGTATATAATTATATATGTACAGCCGGTATAACCTGGGGATCTCTTGTATATAATTATATATGTACAGCTGGTATAAGCTGGGTATATACTGTATATAATTATATATGTACAGCTGGTATAACCTGGGTATCTCCTGTATATAATTATATATTTACAGCCGGTATAATCTGGGTATCTCCTGTATATAATTATATATGTACAGCTGGTATAACCTGAGTATCTCCTGTATATAATTATATATGTACAGCCGGTATAACCTGGGGATCTCCTGTATATAATTATATATGTACAGCTGGTATAAGCTGGGTATATACTGTATATAATTATATATGTACAGCTGGTATAACCTGGGTATCTCCTGTATATAATTATATATTTACAGCCGGTATAATCTGGGTATCTCCTGTATATAATTATATATGTACAGCTGGTATAACCTGGGTATCTCCTGTATATAATTCTAATGTACAGCTGGTATAAGTTATACATCTTCTTGTATATAGTGATATGGGCCATGCTGGTATAATCTGGGTATCTCCTGTATATAATTATATATGTACAGCCAGTATAACCTGGGGATCTTCTGTATATAATTATATATGTACAGCTGGTATAACCTGGGGATCTCCTGTATATAATTATATATGTACAGCTGGTATAACCTGGGGATCTCCTGTATATAATTATATATGTACAGCTGCTATAACCTGGGGATCTCCTGTATATAATTATATATGTACAGCCGGTATAACCTAGGTATCTCCTGTATATATTTATATATGTACAGCTGGTATAAGTTATACATCTTCTTGTATATAGTGATATGGGCCATGCTGGTATAACCTGGGTATCTCCTGTATATAATTATATATGTACAGCTGGTATAACCTGGGTATCTCCTTATATAATTCTATATGTACAGCTGGTATAACCTGGGTATTTCCTGTATATAATTATATATGTACAGCTGGTATAACCTGGGTATCCCCTGTATATAATTATATATGTACAGCTGGTATAACCTGGGTATCTCCTGCATATAATTATATATGTACAGCTGGTATAAGCTGGGTATATACTGTATATAATTATATATGTACAGCTGGTATAACCTGGGTATCTCCTGTATATAATTATATATTTACAGCCGGTATAATCTGGGTATCTCCTGTATATAATTATATATGTACAGCTGGTATAACCTGAGTATCTCCTGTATATAATTATATATGTACAGCTGGTATAACCTGGGTATCTCCTGTATATAATTATATATGTACAGCTGGTATAACCTGGGGATCTCCTGTATATAATTATATATGTACAGCTGGTATAACCTGGGTATCTCCTGTATATAATTATATATGTACAGCCGGTATAACCTGGGGATCTCCTGTATATAATTATATATGTACAGCTGGTATAAGCTGGGTATATACTGTATATAATTATATATGTACAGCTGGTATAACCTGGGTATCTCCTGTATATACTTATATATGTACAGCTGGTATAATCTGGGTATCTCCTGTATATAATTATATATGTACAGCTGGTATAACCTGGGGATCTCCTGTATATAATTATATATGTACAGCTGGTATAACCTGGGTATCTCCTGTATATAATTATATATGTACAGCTGGTATAAGCTGGGTATCTCCTGTATATACTTATACAGTATATGTACAGCTGGTATAACCTGGGTATCTCCTGTATATAATTATATATGTACAGCAGGTATAACCTGGGGATCTCCTGTATATAATTATATATGTACAGCTGGTATAACCTGGGTATCTCCTGTATATAATTATATATGTACAGCCGGTATAACCTGGGGATCTCCTGTATATAATTATATATGTACAGCTGGTATAAGCTGGGTATATACTGTATATAATTATATATGTACAGCTGGTATAACCTGGGTATCTCCTGTATATAATTATATATTTACAGCCGGTATAATCTGGGTATCTCCTGTATATAATTATATATGTACAGCTGGTATAACCTGAGTATCTCCTGTATATAATTATATATGTACAGCTGGTATAACCTGGGTATCTCCTGTATATAATTCTATATGTACAGCTGGTATAAGTTATACATCTTCTTGTATATAGTGATATGGGCCATGCTGGTATAATCTGGGTATCTCCTGTATATAATTATATATGTACAGCCGGTATAACCTGGGGATCTTCTGTATATAATTATATATGTACAGCTGGTATAACCTGGGGATCTCCTGTATATAATTATATATGTACAGCTGGTATAAGCTGGGTATATACTGTATATAATTATATATGTACAGCTGGTATAACCTGGGTATCTCCTGTATATAATTATATATGTACAGCTGGTATAACCTGGGTATCTCCTTATATAATTCTATATGTACAGCCGGTATAACCTCGGTATCTCCTGTATATAATTATATATGTACAGCCGGTATAACTTGGGTATCTCCTGTATATAATTATATATGTACAGCTGGTATAACCTGGGTATCTCCTGTATATAATTATATATGTACAGCTGGTATAACCTGGGTATCTCGTGTATATAATTATATATGTACAGCCGGTATAACTTGAGTATCTCCTGTATATAATTATATATGTGCAGCCGGTATAACCTGAGTATCTCCTGTATATACTTATATATGTACAGCTGGTATAACCTGGGTATCTCCTGTATATAATTATATATGTACAGCTGGTATAACCTGGGGATCTCCTGTATATAATTATATATGTACAGCTGGTATAACCTGGGGATCTCCTGTATATAATTATATATGTACAGCTGGTATAAGCTGGGTATATACTGTATATAATTATATATGTACAGCTGGTATAACCTGGGTATCTCCTGTATATAATTATATATTTACAGCCGGTTTAATCTGGGTATCTCCTGTATATAATTATATATGTACAGCTGGTATAACCTGAGTATCTCCTGTATATAATTATATATGTACAGCTGGTATAACCTGGGTATCTCCTGTATATAATTCTATATGTACAGCTGGTATAAGTTATACATCTTCTTGTATATAGTGATATGGGCCATGCTGGTATAATCTGGGTATCTCCTGTATATAATTATATATGTACAGCCGGTATAACCTGGGGATCTCCTGTATATAATTATATATGTACAGCCGGTATAACCTGGGAATCTCCTGTATATAATTATATATGTACAGCTGGTATAACCTGGGGATCTCCTGTATATAATTATATATGTACAGCCGGTATAACCTAGGTATCTCCTGTATATATTTATATATGTACAGCTGGTGTAAGTTATACATCTTCTTGTATATAGTGATATGGGCCATGCTGGTATAACCTGGGTATCTCCTGTATATAATTATATATGTACAGCTGGTATAACCTGGGTATCTCCTTATATAATTCTATATGTACAGCTGGTATAACCTGGGTATTTCCTGTATATAATTATATATGTACAGCTGGTATAACCTGAGTATCCCCTGTATATAATTATATATGTACAGCTGGTATAACCTGGGTATCTCCTTATATAATTCTATATGTACAGCTGGTATAACCTGGGTATTTCCTGTATACAATTATATATGTACAGCTGGTATAACCTGGGGATCTCCTGTATATAATTATATATGTACAGCCAGTATAACTTAGGTATCTCCTGTATATAATTCTATATGTACAGCCGGTATAACCTGGGGATCTCCTGTATATAATTATATATGTACAGCCGGTATAACCTAGGTATCTCCTGTATATAATTCTATATGTACAGCCGGTATAACCTGGGGATCTCCTGTATATAATTATATATGTACAGCCGGTATAACCTGGGGATCTCCTGTATATAATTATATATGTACAGCTGGTATAACCTGGGTATCTCCTGTATAATTATATATGTACAGCTGGTATAACCTGAGTATCTCCTGTATATAATTATATATGTACAGCTGGTATAACCTGGGTATCTCCTGTATATAATTCTATATGTACAGCTGGTATAAGTTATACATCTTCTTGTATATAGTGATATGGGCCATGCTGGTATAATCTGGGTATCTCCTGTATATAATTATATATGTACAGCCGGTATAACCTGGGGATCTTCTGTATATAATTATATATGTACAGCTGGTATAACCTGGGGATCTCCTGTATATAATTATATATGTACAGCTGGTATAACCTGGGGATCTCCTGTATATAATTATATATGTACAGCCGGTATAACCTGGGGATCTCCTGTATATAATTATATATGTACAGCTGGTATAACCTGGGGATCTCCTGTATATAATTATATATGTACAGCCGGTATAACCTAGGTATCTCCTGTATATATTTATATATGTACAGCTGGTATAAGTTATACATCTTCTTGTATATAGTGATATGGGCCATGCTGGTATAACCTGGATATCTCCTGTATATAATTATATATGTACAGCTGGTATAACCTGGGTATCTCCTTATATAATTCTATATGTACAGCTGGTATAACCTGGGTATTTCCTGTATATAATTATATATGTACAGCTGGTATAACCTGGGTATCCCCTGTATATAATTATATATGTACAGCTGGTATAACCTGGGTATCTCCTGCATATAATTATATATGTACAGCTGGTATAAGCTGGGTATATACTGTATATAATTATATATGTACAGCTGGTATAACCTGGGTATCTCCTGTATATAATTATATATTTACAGCCGGTATAATCTGGGTATCTCCTGTATATAATTATATATGTACAGCTGGTATAACCTGAGTATCTCCTGTATATAATTATATATGTACAGCTGGTATAACCTGGGTATCTCCTGTATATAATTCTATATGTACAGCTGGTATAAGTTATACATCTTCTTGTATATAGTGATATGGGCCATGCTGGTATAATCTGGGTATCTCCTGTATATAATTATATATGTACAGCCGGTATAACCTGGGGATCTCCTGTATATAATTATATATGTACAGCTGGTATAACCTGGGGATCTCCTGTATATAATTATATATGTACAGCCGGTATAACCTAGGTATCTCCTGTATATATTTATATATGTACAGCTGGTATAAGTTATACATCTTCTTGTATATAGTGATATGGGCCATGCTGGTATAACCTGGGTATCTCCTGTATATAATTATATATGTACAGCTGGTATAACCTGGGTATCTCCTGTATATAATTATATATGTAGAGCTGGTATAACCTGGGTATCTCCTTATATAATTCTATATGTACAGCTGGTATAACCTGGGTATTTCCTGTATACAATTATATATGTACAACTGGTATAACCTGGGTATCCCCTGTATATAATTATATATGTACAGCTGGTATAAGTTATACATCTTCTTGTATATAGTGATATGAACCATGCTGGTATAACCTGGGTATCTCCTGTATATAATTATATATGTACAGCTGGTATAAGCTGGGTATATACTGTATATAATTATATATGTTCAGCTGGTATAACCTGGGTATCTCCTGTATATAATTATATATTTACAGCCGGTATAACCTGGGTATCTCCTGTATATAATTATATATGTACAGCTGGTATAACCTGGGTATCTCCTGTATATAATTATATATGTACAGCTGGTATAAGCTGGGTATATACTGTATATAATTATATATCTACAGCTGGTATAACCTGGGTATCCTCTGTATATAATTATATATGTACAACTGGTATAAGTTATACATCTTCTTGTATATAGTGATATGGGCCATGCTGGTATAACCTGGGTATCTCCTGTATATAATTCTATATGTACAGCTGGTATAAGTTATACATCTTCTTGTATATAGTGATATGGACCGTGCTGGTATAACCTGGGTATCTCCTGTATATAATTATATATGTAACGTTGGTATAACCTGGGTATATCCTGTATATAATTATATATGTACAGCTGGTATAACCTGGGTATCTCCTGTATATAATTCTATATGTATAGCTGGTATAAGTTATACATCTTCTTGTATATAGTGATATGGGCCATGCTGGTATAACCTGGGTATCTCCTGTATATAATTATATATATACCGTTGGTATAACCTGGGTATCTTCTGTATATAATTATATATGTACAGCTGGTATAACCTGGGTATCTCCTGTATATAATTATATATGTATAGCTGGTATAACCTGGGTATCTCCTGTATATCATTCTATATGTACAGCTGGTATAACCTGGGTATCTCCTGTATATAATGATATATGTACGGCTGGTATAACCTGGGTATCTCCTGTATATAATTATATATGTACAGCCGGTATAACCTGGGGATCTCCTGTATATAATTATATATGTACAGCTGGTATAACCTGGGTATCTCCTGTATATAATTATATATTTACAGCTGGTATAACCTGGGTATCTCCTGTATATAATGATATATGTACAGCTGGTATAACCTGGGTATCTCCTGTATATAATTATATATGTACAGCTGGTATAAGCTGGGTATATACTGTATATAATTATATATGTACAGTTGGTATAACCTGGGTATCTCCTGTATATAATTATATATTTACAGCCGGTATAACCTGGGTATCTCCTGTATATAATTATATATGTACAGCTGGTATAACCTGGGTATCTCCTGTATTTAATTATATATGTACAGCTGGTATAAGCTGGGTATATACTGTATATAATTATATATCTACAGCTGGTATAACCTGGGTATCCTCTGTATATAATTATATATGTACAGCTGGTATAAGTTATACATCTTCTTGTATATAGTGATATGGGCCATGCTGGTATAACCTGGGTTTCTCCTGTATATAATTCTATATGTACAGCTGGTATAAGTTATACATCTTCTTGTATATAGTGATATGGACCGTGCTGGTATAACCTGGGTATCTCCTGTATATAATTATATATGTACCATTGGTATAACCTGGGTATATCCTGTATATAATTATATATGTACAGCTGGTATAACCTGGGTATCTCCTGTATATAATTCTATATGTATAGCTGGTATAAGTTATACATCTTCTTGTATATAGTGATATGGGCCATGCTGGTATAACCTGGGTATCTCCTGTATATAATTATATATGTACCGTTGGTATAACCTGGGTATCTTCTGTATATAATTATATATGTACAGGTGGTATAACCTGGGTATCTCCTGTATATAATTATATATGTATAGCTGGTATAACCTGGGTATCTCCTGTATATCATTCTATATGTACAGCTGGTATAACCTGGGTATCTCCTGTATATAATGATATATGTACGGCTGGTATAACCTGGGTATCTCCTGTATATAATTATATATGTACAGCCGGTATAACCTGGGGATCTCCTGTATATAATTATATATGTACAGCTGGTATAACCTGGGTATCTCCTGTATATAATTATATATTTACAGCTGGTATAACCTGGGTATCTCCTGTATATAATGATATATGTACAGCTGGTATAACCTGGGTATCTTCTGTATATAATTATATATGTACAGCCGGTATAACCTGGGGATCTCCTGTATATAATTATATATGTACAGCCGGTATAACCTGGGTATCTCCTTTATATAAGTATATATGTACAGCTGGTATCAGTTACATAGTGATATATATTCTGTATAATGCAGTAGAACTGTGTACAGTATGGCGGTGTCTTCTCTTATGTGATGGGTGGTTATTAGTAGTTGCTTGCTCAGCGTTCACACTGGTAGGGTTGGCTGTCACACATCATACCTGGCTCCCTGCCCTCCCTCACACTGGATTCCTCCTATCATCATGTTTAAAGGACCCATTCAGCTTTTTTTGCAGCGGGTGGGGGCGCGGGAGTAACAAGACATCAGGCGACCTCCTGAAATAGCTGAGATGAGGGCCAGTGATGGGGCCGCTGGCAGGAGATGGCTGCTCAGTCACAGATCTGTACTGCTGTGTAAGAGTGTGATATGAAGGGGTTAACCTCCAGGCGGTCTGTGCCAAATAATCAGGATATTTGCCAAACTACTGAAATCCTGGAAGGAGAAGCGCTGAGCGATAAGTGAATCACCCAGAAACCAGAAGACATGGCAGGCGGGGCAGGGAGTGAGCGGGGCAGTCACAGCAGGTGTCCGGGCGCTGCCCCACCTAAAAGGGGTGATCCATAACAGCGACAAATGAATATTTCTGTATACCGCCAAATAATTTGTCAGAATCAGCTAGAGTACGGTTTATGGGAAAATCCCCGGAGTCTATGGCAGAGAAGGAATTCATTTGTCCATACCTGGAGTTCAGTAGGTAACTTACCCCTCCAGAGTCCAGCACTGTCTCTGTATAAGGAAGACAGAGACTAAAATGGGCACAGACTGCTCCCCATATCCCTGCCCCTCACATAGACTGTATTATAGTAGTTATATTCTTGTACATAGGGGCAGTATTATAGTAGTTATATTCTTGTATATAGGAGGTAGTATTATAGTAGTTATATTCTTGTACATAGGAGCAGTATTATAGTAGTTATATTCTTGTACATAGGAGCAGTATTATAGTAGTTATATTCTTGTACATAGGAGTAGTATTATAGTAGTTATATTCTTGTACATAGGAGTAGTATTATAGTAGTTATATTCTTGTACATAGGAGGTAGTATTATAGTAGTTATATTCTTGTACATAGGAGGCAGTATTATAGTAGTTATATTCTTGTACATAGGGGCAGTATTATAGTAGTTATATTCTTGTACATAGGAGCAGTATTATAGTAGTTATATTCTTGTACATAGGGGTAGTATTATAGTAGTTATATTCTTGTACATAGGGGCAGTATTATAGTAGTTATGTTCTTGTACATAGGAGCAGTATTATAGTAGTTATATTCTTGTACATAGGAGCAGTATTATAGTAGTTATATTCTTGTACATAGGAGCAGTATTATAGTAGTTATATTCTTGTACATAGGAGCAGTATTATAGTAGTTATATTCTTGTACATAGGAGCAGTATTATAGTAGTTATATTCTTGTACATAGGGGGCAGTATTATAGTAGTTATATTCTTGTACATAGGAGCAGTATTATAGTAGTTATATTCTTGTACATAGGAGGTAGTATTATAGTAGTTATATTCTTGTACATAGGAGGTAGTATTATAGTAGTTATATTCTTGTACATAGGAGCAGTATTATAGTAGTTATATTCTTGTACATAGGAGCAGTATTATAGTAGTTATATTCTTGTACATAGGAGCAGTATTATAGTAGTTATATTCTTGTACATAGCAGCAGTATTATAGTAGTTATATTCTTGTACATAGCAGCAGTATTATAGTAGTTATATTCTTATACATAGGAGGTAGTATTATAGTAGTTATATTCTTGTACATAGGAGCAGTATTATAGTAGTTATATTCTTGTACATAGGAGGTAGTATTATAGTAGTTATATTCTTGTACATAGGAGCAGTATTATAGTAGTTATATTCTTGTACATAGGAGTAGTATTATAGTAGTTATATTCTTGTACATAGGGCAGTATTATAGTAGTTATATTCTTGTACATAGGAGCAGTATTATAGTAGTTATATTCTTGTACATAGGAGTAGTATTATAGTAGTTATATTCTTGTACATAGGAGCAGTATTATAGTAGTTATATTCTTGTACATAGGAGCAGTATTATAGTAGTTATATTCTTGTACATAGGAGCAGTATTATAGTAGTTATATTCTTGTACATAGGAGTAGTATTATAGTAGTTATATTCTTGTACATAGGAGCAGTATTATAGTAGTTATATTCTTGTACATAGGAGCAGTATTATGGTAGTTATATTCTTGTACATAGGAGGTAGTATTATAGTAGTTATATTCTTGTACATAGGGGCAGTATTATAGTAGTTATATTCTTGTACATAGGAGCAGTATTATAGTAGTTATATTCTTGTACATAGGAGCAGTATTATAGTAGTTATATTCTTGTACATAGGAGGTAGTATTATAGTAGTTATATTCTTGTACATAGGAGGTAGTATTATAGTAGTTATATTCTTGTACATAGGAGCAGTATTATAGTAGTTATATTCTTGTACATAGGATGTAGTATTATAGTAGTTATATTCTTGTACATAGGAGGTAGTATTATTGTAGTTATATTCTTGTACATAGCAGCAGTATTATAGTAGTTATATTCTTGTACATAGAAGCAGTATTATAGTAGTTATATTCTTGTACATAGGAGTAGTATTATAGTAGATATATTCTTGTACATAGGAGCAGTATTATAGTAGTTATATTCTTGTACATAGGAGTAGTATTATAGTAGTTATATTCTTGTACATAGGAGTAGTATTATAGTAGTTATATTCTTGTACATAGGAGCAGTATTATAGTAGTTATATTCTTGTACATAGGAGGTAGTATTATAGTAGTTATATTCTTGTACATAGGAGCAGTATTATAGTAGTTATATTCTTGTACATAGGAGCAGTATTATAGTAGTTATATTCTTGTACATAGGAGGTAGTATTATAGTAGTTATATTCTTGTACATAGGAGGTAGTATTATAGTAGTTATATTCTTGTACATAGGAGCAGTATTATAGTAGTTATATTCTTGTTCTTGTATATATCGGTAGTACCTTTTAGCAGTTTTGCTTTAATACATATAAGGAGATTTATTCTGTATGTCTTGTGTTTGTTCTTTTAGTTTGATCACCTGGATTCTGATTGGCTGGGGATGCCGCCCGTCCCTTCTGCTCGGTGTCTCTTTGGCCTTGGAGAGTCTGAGAATTCCATTTACCTGATTGGTGGGAAGGAGTTGAAGGAGGGAGAGCAGACACTGGATTCAGTTATGTGTTATGACCGGCCGTGAGTTCTAATATTATCATATAAGAATTATATTTGTGTGATTTGTGCATATATATATATATATATATATATATATATATATATATGTGATAAGATGGTGGAAGGGCAGATGGTAATATCAGGGGCCACAGAAGTAAAATGACTTGGTGTGGCTTTTTACTGTAGGTTTTCTATGCTATTGCCTTGTTTTTGGGGTGATCATTATAGGATTTGTATTGCTATTCCTTCACCCTATTGAATAATTAGCCATTGTGACAGCAGCGCCTCCAGGTGGATGGTTACTGTAGCATCAAGCAACCCTTCAGTCAGTATACACCTGAATAATTGGTGTATTGACACTGTCCATTCTGTGTATATTGTGATGGATACACCTAAATAGTTACTTGATGGACCCCAAAGGGATACACAGATTACATTGGTCACCCCTGGGACACACATCAGAGGAATCTGTATTTCTTGGGAAATCCTACATTGTACACTGCAAAAATTCTACAAACTGACCCTAACACAAAAGACCTATCTTGACCATACCTATAGCAAATCCTAGCCGTAACACTTAATAAAGCGACATCTGCTGGTGGACATGAGGTAGTGCATGGCCTTTAAAATGCTGCAAAGTAAAAAACAATGAACTTATCATCTAAGCAAACAAATATAACAGTCTAAATAAAATGTATACAATAAATTTTGTATAGTGGTGAACTCTTCTTATTTTGCTTCCTTCCTGCAGGTCATTTAAGTGGGGGGAGTCTGACCCATTACCCTACGAGGTGTACGGCCATGCTGTGGTGTCTCATGAAAACCTGGTCTATGTCATTGGAGGGAAAGGCTCTGACAAGTGAGTATGACATCATATATATATATATATATATATATATATATATATATATATATATATATAGGATCTGTATAGAAGCCCCTCTTAAGGTTGATCCTGTGGTAAGGATTTTAGTCTATGTCAATGTTGTGATTTATTAGTGTAAAGTGACATCTTCTGCTCCCCCTTACCTGTCTGCATGCTCTTTCAATGCTCTCAATCACCCTCTAAACAATAAGAGATATACAATATATAGTAAAGTATTTGTAGGGTAAGGAGGGGGATGCAGCTGCAGTTCTGTGCTTTGAGTGTCAGCTATGAGAGGGGGGAGAGAGCAGCGAGGGAGAGAGATGTGTTTAGTTGAGACCACACAGCACTCAGCAGGCATGATGTGTAATCTGGGCAATTATAGACAACCATAGGGAAGGGAAAACCCAAAATCTGCAGGTTACACAAAATTTTGGCTGTTCTACATACAGTATACATCAATAGGGGAGTCTCTGTTTTGTAATAATCATATAAACTGCTTAAGTTTTAAACCACCTGTTAGAAGAGCATCTCCCTATGGTAACACTTCCTGTCAATTTGCTCAGGCACTTGAGTGTTTTCATACCATATGTCCTTTCTAGCTTCTGATTTTTGACCTTATGATATCACTGAGCTTGCAGAGCCCCGTGACAGGAAGTGCTGTCATAGGGACACCGACAATGTAGATCAATAGAGGACAGAGAGGCGACTGATGTGTTTTTAATTTAGTAGACGTCTCTTTCATGGGGGAATTGTTTTTGTGGCGGACGCCTCTTCCCTCCCATTGAATGTCACGTATTTGATCTGCCTTCATTTCAGGAAATGCCTGAACCGTGTGTGTGTTTACAACCCCAAGAAGTTTGAGTGGAAGGATCTGACCCCTCTGAAGACGGCCCGCTCACTGTTTGGGGCCACACTTCACAATGGGAAAATCTATGTGGCCGCAGGAGTCACAGACACGGGCCTGACCAGCTCCATAGAGGTCTATGATACCAAAGCTAATAAGTGAGTAGTAGATGCCACGGCGTTCAGGGCGGTGGTCTAGGACAATATGGGGTCAATGTCATCATCATTGGTGGTCTAGGGCAGGAAGGGGTAAATATATATATAAATCGCCTTTAAACATTGGCTTTAAGTTCCAATTATTAATTTTTATTTTGTGTTCTATGTTTTTTGCCTTTAAGGCTAAGGCGCCACAAAGAGAAACGCAGTAAAAAATGTTGTGAAAAAGTGCAGCAAAAATACATCACGTTTTTTCCTGCATTTTTTCATAGATTTTTTATTTTTTTTTGTGTCTTTCCTTCCCGTTATCTCAATCACTTTGCTGGTATTGTAAAATGCAACGTTTTTTCCGCTCAGTTTCCGCAACGCGAGGCCTTAACCTTAAAGCCAATATGTGAATCTAAATCATCTCTTATGTCACAGATGGGAAGATTTTACCGAATTCCCACAAGAACGCAGCTCCCTCAGTCTCGTCAGCATGGCCGGGACGCTGTTTGCCTTAGGTGGATTTGCAACAGTGGAAAGTGAGACTGGAGAACTCGTACCGACCGAGCTGAATGATATCTGGAGGTGAGAACGTGAAAGTAGCTGATAGAACATAGGTATCCTGTAATCTGTATGTATATACTGTATGTAATTATATATGTACAGCTGGTATAACCTGGGCATCTCCTGTGTATAATTATATATATATATACAGCTGGTATAACCTGGGTATATAATTATATATGTACAGCCGGTATAACCTGGGGATCTCCTGTATATAATTCTATATGTACAGCCGGTATAACCTGGGGATCTCCTGTATATAATTCTATATGTACAGCTGGTATAACCTGGGTATCTCCTGTATATAATTATATATGTACAGCTGGTATAACCTGGGGATCTCCTGTATATAATTATATATGTACAGCCGGTATAACCCGGGTATCTCCTGTATATAATATATATGTACAGCCGGTATAACCCGGGTATCTCCTGTATATAATTATATATGTACAGCCGGTATAACCCGGGTATCTCCTGTATATAATTATATATGTACAGCCGGTATAACCCGGGGATCTCCTGTATATAATTCTATATGTACAGCCGGTATAACCCGGGGATCTCCTGTATATAATTCTATATGTACAGCTGGTATAACCCGGGTATCTCCTGTATATAATTATATATGTACAGCCGGTAAAACCTGGGGATCTCCTGTATATAATTATATATATATGTACAGCCGGTATAATCTGGGTATCTCCTGTATATAATTATATATGTACAGCCGGTATAACCTGGGTATCTCCTGTATATAATTATATATGTACAGCCGGTATAACTTGGGTATCTCCTGTATATAATTCTATATGTACAGCCGGTATAACCCAGGGATCTCCTGTATATAATTCTATATGTACAGCCGGTATAACCCGGGGATCTCCTGTATATAATTCTATATGTACAGCCGGTATAACCTGGGTATCTCCTGTATATAATTCTATATGTACAGCCGGTATAACCCGGGGATCTCCTGTATATAATTATATATGTACAGCCGGTATAACCCGGGTATCTCCTGTATATAATTCTATATGTACAGCCGGTATAACCCGGGGATCTCCTGTATATAATTCTATATGTACAGCCGGTATAACCCGGGGATCTCCTGCATATAATTCTATATGTAGAGCCGGGATAACCCGGGGATCTCCTGCATATAATTCTATATGTACAGCTGATATAAGTTATACATCTCCTGTATATAGTGATATGCCATGCCGGTATAACCTGGGTATCTTCTGATTTTTAGATACAATGAGGATGAGAAGAAGTGGGAAGGAATTCTCAGAGAGATCCGTTATGCCTCCGGCGCTACGTTCCTGGCCGCTCGTCTTAATATTCTCAGACTAACAAAGATGTGAATCCACTGATGTCCAGATGCTGGGATGTGACGTCTTACATGACAAGTGGCAGGAATAGAAGAAATGGTAGAAGACTTATATTCAATGATCCAAAGTTGTGTCAATGAAAGTGAAAAGGAGCGGGGACATTTAAAGGGGCAGAAGCTTTTTATTTTCCATCCTTGTTACACAGTTTGCCGTGTTCCAGAACGTGCTATATAAGGACTATATTTGAGGGGGATCGATCCCGAAAGAGAAGCGCCACATTTTATAGAAGACTTTTCCATCCAGCCTCTTGCGGTCACATGGTACCGGTCCAGAGTGTTCTAGATCAAACATCAGGACCGATCACGACCTTCCTTTCTTTGTGTTTAACATGGGTAACATTTCTACTAAAAACATTGTGCAGTTTTCTAATACCACTTATATCTTCAGGGAGGGGGGCTGTAGAATTTTGATAGAAAAATTTCTACTAAAAAAAAGTGTTAAAAAAAAAGTAATTTGTTTTCTTCCTTTTTTTTTTCAGCTCTTGCTTTTCTGTCCTTTTTTGCCCTCTGGTCAGTTTATATTTTTGACCAGAGGTGGCAGTATAGGGCAGATGAACTGGACGTGGTCTTCTGCCTCAAATTCTCCTCCAAATACTGACCCTATGGAGTCGGAGAGTGGGTGCCGCGCTCCGGCTTTCTGCGAGTATTTGCACGCCGAGTGGCGTCACCGGCAATGGGGATTATTGAGTTTTCTACTGGAGGCGAATTCCAGCCAGTTTTTCCTCTGTGTGAACCTGGCCTAATAGTTGATGGTACCGGCGAAGCACAGATCGTCACCCACTGCCCTGACTACTTTTACAATGGATAAGCGTGCTCAGTGCAGTTGTCACTTCTTTTTCGATGACAGTCAAGTTATCAGACACATTAAACATGACATTTTTTGGGAGGGGTCCATACGATTATTTCTTGCAGGGTCAATCTGTGCCACGTCGGGCCTACTTACAAGATTTGTTGCACAGTTATATTTCTTGCCGCTTCGTCACGTGGCACAGTAACCCATATCAGACATCTAATTTGGAAGCCGTCCACATATTTACTTCTTGCAGTCCCAATTACATGTAGAGAACATTTACAGGAAATGTATCACACCACCCACACGTCCCAGTACTAAAACCTGCTGGAAAAATCTGCTAAGTCTGTGCTTGTTCCTATCTGGACTCTTCTTCCCTCTCCATAGACTTCTATGTAACTTGAGCTCTTAGTGAATCTTCAGTAAGTACTTGTCTGGCACTGAATTGAGTAATTTACCAGGCACGAGAGGAGCAGAGAAGAGCATAAAGATATTACAAGCTCTTATCAAAGAAAAAGGTTTCTCCCTCAGATTACCAGCTCCTCAATTCACTGGATGCAGGTGCCAGTACATAGAAGTCCATGGAGAGGGAGACACAGGGGGTACCAAGCCTGTTGAAGAGACCCAGCTTGTATGAAGTCTTACAGGCAATGCTTTAAGGGTTTTAAAATTGACCAAAATCAGGTCTAGGACATAAAAGGGACTCTAGTGACACCTACTGAATGTATCTAGCCAGTAAATCAATGGCGGGCCTAGAGAACAGCCTGATGAAGGGCAAGGACCCGAAACAGATGTCTACAGATGGGTGTCTGGACTTGGCTAGAATCCCTAGTCATGTTTTGAGGCTCTTACATAGGTTGCACTTACATGGTAGCTTCTTAGATGTGGCCCCAGAGACAATTTTCTTCCTTCTTGAAAACAAAGTTGCAGCCTACAATACTAAACTGCATTGTGCACAATACTCAAGTCTTACGCGACACCCTATTAGCACTGAAATGGTACCGCTCAAGGTCATTTGGTCCAATACAGAGTATTCAGCACACAATTTACCAACATATTAAAATTGGGAACATATTGTCCAGGAATTAGACCCACCTGTCCCTAGCACTCCGTTGTCCGTTTGGTCTTGTGCAATGCCCTGGTTGTTGGAAGTCCTGTGCTCACCGAGACTGATCAGTGGTCATTGGAGAGGGACTAATGACATCACTCACACACGTCTCTGGTTCCTTGGATGAAGTCACTGACTGGTCATGTGGTGTGTAGGAATTCCAGCAACAAAGGACACGTTCATTTGGCTCTTGGAGAGGGACCAACAACATCCCTAACGAGAACCGAATGGACAGGTCCTTGTTGCCGCAAGTCCTGCACCCCACATGACCAGCCAGTAGTCCCTCTGCAGGTGGCTGAGGCCACTGATCAGTCTCACTAGATGTTTAGGACTTCTAGTAACAAGGACATTGCACAAGACCGAATGGACAATGGAGCACCAGGCAAAGGAGAGTATTATTTGTATGTTACATCTCACCTTGCTTGCACAGGGATCTGTCTAGTTCCTGGACAACCCCTTTAAGTTACAGTAGTAGGGATGATTCCAGAGAGGTAGCGAGGCTACAACGTGGGGGAAAAAAAAAAAAAAAAAAGTCACAAATTTTCAAATGTAGTTTTTATTTTGTCAAAGAACTTTTATAGCTACTTAAAAAGGAGAGAACATTTTGTTTTGTTTTTTTTCAGATTGGCAATAGGTAAGTGGTTTAGATTCCAAAATCCCCACATTGATCTGTCTAAAGTTGTGCTCTGGACATAGAGTTGATATCACTAACACTTTCTACAACTACGTTGCGGATCTTCTACCTCTTCTAAATGTCTTTCCACTTGATAGCACTAGAAGACATGAAAACCGTAATGTCCAATAATACAGTGAGACAGCAAAAAGCTGTAGATAGAAGCAGACGATATCGTGAAAAAAAAAAAAAAAGTTCCGTACAGTAGGGAAATATTCACAAAATGTCTCTTTCCGACCATACCTATAGTGTTGCTGAGAGTTTATCTACAAAGAAGGAAGTTGAAAGCTAAAACGTAACGCCGTGGCGAGTTCCTTCCAAACTTGCTCCCAGAATGCTTTGCATTCGGTTACGCCGAGTGTCCTAGGACCAGCTTGTAAAGCGCTGAAGGTGCGGAGTGTTGGTGCTCCATGTTGCTAGAAAACATGTCGCCCACCCAGACTGGCCTGCGTCGGGCAAGGCACGGTTACGCTGGATAGGCGTGTACACTATCACAACTGTCCTACACAATTCGGGACGGACCTCCGACATGCAGAGTCTCATGAACGCCCTTCCCGAGCAGAAGAAAACGGTGCTGGGGTCTCCAATTGCTTATTTTCCAAGAGAAACCAAAAGGTCTGACCTTACAAATTTCAGAAAACGAGGACCAAAAACAAAAAATTAAAATTTAAAAAGAAATTGGCAGCTTGAAGCCAGAAACACATGACAGTTTGACAGAGAGGGAGGAGCAAGACCTTGCTTTCCAGCACTGCTGTGATACCAATTAATAATCAGCTTACAGGTGAACCAGACAATATTTACATAGGAAACCCACCATCATGGCATCCATAATCAGGGTCAAAAACAAAAAATTTTTTACAATGATTTACCCGTACCCCAAAGGGGTCCTGCAAATACAATAGTGCAACAGAGATTAGTGCTCTCCAACAGTTACCAACCCCAACCTGGCTTCATAGGGTGTCACATTAAAACCAAAAAAAATTAAAGGAATGGTCTCCTCTCGCATTCACTCTAAAACGGGGCAAAGATTGGATTCTGAATGTTGGCCTCAGTGTCAGGAACAGTACAAGATCTCTGAACGGCGCTCTGTTCTCAACCGAGGTCACATTTGTGGCATTTCAAAATTTTCTTTCAAAAATACTGGGGGGAAATTTTTTGAATTAATTTCTCTGGAGTTTGCATAATTTGCACCAAATGTCACACATTGTTTGACAAATTTTGGCCCATCTAGAAGTCTAACCCTTCTGTCCTGAGAAGTTTCTACACCGCCCACTCACTGGAGTGAAGGTTCGACAATTTTCGTGACGTCACAGGTGATAAATCCAGAGTACAGACGGCTAAACACACTTCAGAACTGATAGAACATGGAAAAACTCCCCAAATTTTTGCGCAAATTAACTCAGTCGCAACTCATTTTGTGACTATTTACACAAACATTCTGGAGGGCAAGGCTTCGTAAATTTTCCCTGTTCAATTTTTGGGGTGGTCACACCATAGAAAGTGATGGTATGTGGTAGTAAGACCTTTCTGGTAGCAATATTACCAGATGTGGGAACTGCAGCACAGCCTCACTTACTTGATCCCTGACCCCCTTTACAAGATGGGACTACCATATTACATGAGACGAGGGGGAAGAATTTTCATTGCACAATAAAACAGACACGTTTATCAGCCTGTTATAGTCTCATTAGTCATAATAATATATATATATATATATATATATATATATATATATATATATATATATATATATATATTATATATATGTGCAGTACCACTAAAGGCCAGTGGGCGGTGTAGTGTGCTTAATCTACGGGCAGCATTTTGGACCAAAACATTAAAGATGTGACTAAATCTGCATTTAAAGTTTACACAACAAAAAAAAAAAAAAAAAAAAAAAAAAAAAATGAAGAGGACGAAAACATTCATGATATGTATGAATAATAAAGTTATAACACGCACAGCGTAGCGAACGTATTTAGAAGAAGCCGGCAAGAGACAGCAAGTTGGGAACTCTAGCTTTGGCCGGCTACACGTGTCTGTATTACAGCCACAACCTATGGCCCCGCTAAGCCGAACTTGGACCACTAATGGGTCAAGAACAACCATCGGGGTGAAGTGCCCGGGGGTATAATAAGGGGGCTAAAACGCGAGTGTATTACAGAAACGGGAAACCGACCTTTTAAAGTGACGAGTGACAAATGCACTGTGGTGATTCCTATAGGAAGGGTCTCTTCAAAAACACTATACAAAGTCATCGTCCCGACAACTTGACCCAGCCACACTGTGATAGGAACTAAACACACACAAAAATACATATTAAAAAAACAAACAAACACACACATGATGCAAAATTGAACAAAGTGGCCGCCCATATGAAAATAAGGGTGTTCACGGCTTATGGGGTCCCAGGATAGCCAGATGCAACAAGCCCCCTACCTCATGTCCAAGAAATGATTCTCTCTCACTTATCGGGCTCTTTCCCTCCTAAACTGACAACCTGAAATTGTTGCTGAATCTGTCTTGGTCTCGAGATGGACTGCAGCTCACAGAAGGATCAAAATTACAGTTGTCCTTAGTCTATGAAAAGGGGAAAAGAAGAGTGACAGAGCAGAGATACAGGCAAACTAGGGCTGCAGCAACTAATAGTAAGTTTTCTATCTCACCCCAAGTGCTTTATTCACATCAATACTGCTCGGTACTTCTCTATAGTGTCCTATATGGTGCTGCTTTGGAGTGAGTGAGGGAGTCAAGGAGCAAAATCTCCCGTTTTCCCCCCATGTGCTGTCTATAGGAGACATCGTAACCCCTAGTCTGCAGGCACCAGCTCAGGGAGAACTGGGAATTAGAGAGGGAACATGGAAGAGAGAAAACTGCAGAAATAGTGTTACTCCTCATGTACGCAAACATGGCAGCTTATCCTAAAAAGTCATCCGAGAGGTTAGGTATGCTTAAAGCGGGTGAATGTAAGGTGACCAGGCGGCCATCTTTAATTTTTTTTTTTTTAACACAATAGAGAAAACATACAATGAAGTCGTGTCCAACTACGTGGTCTCCTTTTAGATCCCGCCCACCATATGTGACGTATGTGTCCTATATAGGTCACCCTTAACACTGTATATTCAGCACCTGTACCGGGGCCATCACTCCTATCATTATTGCATACGAGATCCCTGAAAAATATTTCAAAAAGTGACAATGGGGACTTTGGTATTTTCGTCATTGTGACAACTGAAGCAAACAAAGGTGCTTGAGGAGCGAAATCATCCAAATCGCTAAGGAAGCTTAAAGGAATTGCAGGAATTCAGAGCAACACAAAAGGCCGGAGTCACCCAAACATACAAAAATGCAATGTCCGGATGTGCGGGGTTTGCTAGAGAGACCCCGGGTCATAGCTTAGTGAGCTTGTAAAGGTGCGTAACAGGTAAACCCTCATGCACATGGACACATCGCATCTCCATATTGTACCCACAGAGGTCTATAAGGGCAAATGGGGTGACATGGCAACTACTGGTGTGTGACTACCAATGTAAGTGCCACCAACCTTCCACTGCCATTATACCACTGCTGGGGCAAATAGTGGGGCAAGTCTCCACTGTCACCGTGTAAAGGATTTACTATTATATATTGCTTAAAATGGGGGGAAAAAAAAATAAAAAAAATTCTATTTTTTGTACACAGCTCCAATGCAGCAGACCTATCCATCAGTGGTCTCGGCCTAGTGTGTAGTTTGACATTACAGTCATGTGACACCTATCTACCCCTGTTTGACAGGCCGTAGAAGAGCGGGAGGTGCCCATAAGCTCTTAAGAGTTTTTGGCTTACAGCTATCCCTCCTGACCCCCCCCATAACATTATCATAGGGAGAGGCCCTATACACAGATAGTTGTCTGGTCTCACCACTAGGTAGGTTCAGATAACTAATGTGTATGACTGCAGGATCAGACTACACAGGGTCTGTTTGTAGTCTGTAACCATGGAAACACATAGGTCAGTACAGGAGCTGTAAATAGAAATGGTAGGTTTTGATAAAACTCATTTTCAAAGCTTTTTGCTCTTCAAATTTGAACATTAAAAACCACAATTGATCGCAAAAATGTACACACCCTTTAGAGTATACCGCCACTCATAAAACCTCTCGTTATAAATGACTGGTACAGGTGAAGAAACTTTGTAGTATCTTATTAAAGAGAGGTGTCCTTCCCCATTTATTGGCTGTTCTCAATTTTACATAATTTTTTCCTTCTGTTCCAGTCATATCTGTTTTTAGCCTCAGACACAGAAGTCTACGGAGAAGGGAGGGCGAGGAGGAGGAGGAGGAGGAGGAGGAGGGAGGCTGCCGCCGGCAGATTTATTACCTCTATGCAATGATAGAGTCTTATATTAAAATTCAAGAGTCATAAGAGCTCCCCTCAGAAACCAAGAGTGTCTTTTCCAGCAGCCCTTCATCCTCTCCATAGAGTTCTATGTAAAAAAGTAACTTAGTTTTGACAGATGGAGAAGAAAACAGATCTCTTTAATAAGATATATTACATTGTTTCTTACATTCACCTGTACTATTCATTTATGAGGTTTTATAATAGGAGGTTCACTTTAAAGAATTCATTATTACCCAGTACACCCATCTGTAGGTAACAGATAATACTCTCTGCCACAAAGTGCTCAGGAAAAATGGCTCCGCCTCCTAATGTGGCAGCCATTTTTTTACACCTACCATTCCACATGATATTAGAGAAACACGGGACTCGCACAGCTTAGACCGGAATTACACAAACACACAGCAAATCACAAGGTTTGTGTAGTGACCACTAGAGGGAGCTCTGGAGGTTACGGCACTCTGTTTGGAGTAAGCGCCTTCGCACCACCTAGTGGTGACTGTGTGCATTACTAATCAGACTTCACCCACAGCAAGGACCATGACAGGCAATGGACACAGACTACCATAAGTGCAATGGTTCAAGGGTGTCCTAGTGCCAGATACTGTAATAAATATAGCCCCAAACCAGAACATAATGAATGCACCTATTCTGTAAATTGGGCCAATATATAATGATAATCTGGGAATTATGGAAATGTAAAAAAAAAAATATATATATATATATATATATATATATATATATTCAGGCTTGAGTCTTGTTTGTGTTTTTTTTTTTTTTAAACTAAATACTTTAAGATTTTTTTTTATTTTATTCATTTTCCCTGTCACTATAATATAATAATGATAAAAAAAAAAAAAAAAGTACTAAGTCCTCAACTTTTAACTCTGGTCACTAAGCCTAACTATAGACAGAGACTTGCCAAATCAGTATGGGATTTCTTTGCAGCAGTCACCTAATTTTCATCACCGATGTGATTACAATAGAAAACACCTCTGCAGATACCACTGAGCCATCATTACGGACCAGGTCTAGAAAACTCTCCTATAGACCTCAATGAGTCTGCTCTAGAGTATTACTGTCTATGGCCATGACTGTGCTGTAAAGCAGATCACTAAATGCTGTTAGAGCAAAGGAGAAGCTCAGACAAGATGGCCGCCCTCAATCATGGACAGAAAAAAAAAAAAAAAAAAAAAATTCTACAAGCAAAAATTATATTTATCTCTATACACTTTTAATAAATAAAAAAAATTATATATAAAAAATCCTTTTAAGCGGATAGAATGGATTTTTCCTTAGTTCTTTTTCTTGACTTGGTGATTCTGGTGATGAAGAAATTGGCCACTTAAAGAATATTGGCCCAGCCCACAAAATGGCTGCCTCCATGAACCTCTATTGCAACTGGACAATTAAAAAAAAAAAAAAAAAAAAAAAAAAAACACAAAATGGAGGATAAAACAACCATCTAAGGCCAAGTAATGATATGGTGGTCACCCAGACAGGAAGAGACACTTCCAACACAACACACAAAGCCTGAAGAAGGGCGAGGAGAGAAATAAACATGGACGCTACAACAGTATGTATTGCAGAAGACACTTTACAAATGCAGGGAATAAGATGGCGTCAGATTTTAACAGGAAGCAATGGGTGCATCGGAAAAGGATTCCCTCAGGTATTTGTAGTCATTTCCTGTGTGATAGACTTGTAGAATCAGACTACGACTACAGCAATGTGCTGCATGGGTTAGAGGTCCCACAGACAGCAAGAGAGCGTTACTTTCTAAGGCTCTATTCACATTACGCCTGAGCCTACCATCAGAGGTAGATGCGAGGAGGATTTCTGACATATACCTTCAATGGGAGGCGGTGATATATGCCGCTATCCGGTGGAATATGGTGGCAACTGGACCCCATAGAGACAGAAAACCTACATGTGATATGTAACTAATGTGAACACAGCCCAATATGCCTTCCCACTTAGATCGAGGAGAGAAACATGTCCTGCATATCGTAGAGAAAGCTTCCTTGGTTCCAAACACTTCCCCTTCAGGAGGCGCCTCTGCCTGATTTTGGCTTCGGGATAACCCCTTAAACTAGGACTTATTCTAACCGCCTCTTATGGTTAATTTTAGGGAAACTCAAATTTTAGGCCAAAAAAAAAAACAAACAAAAAAAAAAAACACTGTAAAAATGAATGTAAAAACATCAAAACTTGAAAATAAATCCTATTTATGTAACAGGAACAGACTCCGTCCATATCAACCACACATACGAAAAACAAGGCATCAGACATGATGAAATGTCGCGGACACAGTCAATATGGCGGCCACCTCCATGAACCATTTTGTTTTTTTTCTGGGTGCACTGGCTTATTAAGCCAACGTACAGATTGGGAGGTGAAGCAGCTTCTATATTATCAGCTAATATCGGCTTCACCGGGATGCGCCGGATTAGGCAGGGCTGCCTAGAATTCGTCACTACGACACAAGACGCAATTGCCTGACAGGACTTCCTGCGTCTTCCATGAGCTTCGACGACCACATGGGGAACCTTCTACCCCTCACAAGTGAGGCCCGGGCCATCTGTGCACATCTATGACCTCTGAGCTACGGTGCAATTGGTGCACTCGGACAGTTTCACGTGAGAATAAAACATGATATAAAGTTAAAACAAAAAAAAAAAAAAAAAAAAAAAATAATATAGGAATTTCCCATATTAACATTAATATGTACTAAAAACACAGAGCACAGTAGCGAGAATCTGCTTGTAGCACTTTGTCCTCACCATTGTATCTTAATGCTGCAAGCATGTGCAAGAAGAGCGCAACGATGGCGGGTGAAGAGCCGGGACGTCTGTCTCCTCCCCCTCCATCACATCTGAACAGAGACGGACAAACGTTTAGAAAAGGAAAAACAATGAATCGGCCATGATGCCACAGCGTTGTCTTGGAGGCGGGAGGGAGCACTTCAGAACGGTCGGCCCAGTCTTAGCTTGGTCTAGTTGGTGTTAGAGTTTATACGGCCAGCGGGGAAGAGCGGGGGCGGAGGAGGCAGGTGGTGAGATGGCGGAGGCATGCTGTGCGGGGAGGGAGTGGAGGAGGGGCAGGGAAAGGGGATGCTGAGGCAAGGTAGGGGAGAGGCCGGGGCTGGACTGGCTCGGTGAGTTGCCGCTGTGTGAGGAGGCGGAGAGGCTCGCCACTGTGCCGGGACTCCCGGGAGTGGGGGGGTTCCCGCCTTGGAAGCACTTTTCCCTGTGAGCTTTGAGCATGTTGGAAAATCGGAAGCGCTGACCGCATACGCTACAGGGGTACGGCTTCTCTCCGGTATGTGTCCGGCGGTGGCGCTTCATGTTAGGCCGACTGGTGAAACTTTTGCCGCAGATCTCGCAGATGAAAGGTTTCTCTCCTGAAGGGAAGAAAACGAGAAGTTAAAGCCAAGTCACAGGGAAAACAGGCACATTCTTAGGCGATGTTCACACAGCACAATTTGTTGAAGCTAGAAAAAGAATAAACTGCCCCCCAGGGGCCCGGAGGAGGAGGAGCAGCACAGGGCCAGGGGCTGCCCCCCCCGGAGGAGGAGGAGCACAGGGGCAGGGGCTGCCCCCCCGGAGGAGGAGGAGCACAGGGGCAGGGGCTGCCCCCCCGGAGGAGGGAGGAGCACAGGGGCAGGGGCTGCCCCCCCGGAGGAGGAGGAGCACAGGGGCAGGGGCTGCCCCCCCGGAGGAGGAGGAGCACAGGGGCAGGGGCTGCCCCCCCGGAGGAGGAGGAGCACAGGGGCAGGGGCTGCCCCCCCGGAGGAGGAGGAGCACAGGGGCAGGGGCTGCCCCCCCGGAGGAGGAGGAGCACAGGGGCAGGGGCTGCCCCCCCGGAGGAGGAGGAGCACAGGGGCAGGGGCTGCCCCCCCGGAGGAGGAGGAGCACAGGGGCAGGGGCTGCCCCCCGGAGGAGGAGGAGCACAGGGGCAGGGGCTGCCCCCCCGGAGGAGGAGGAGCACAGGGGCAGGGGCTGCCCCCCGGAGGAGGAGGGGCACAGGGGCAGGGGCTGCCCCCCGGAGGAGGAGGAGCACAGGGGCAGGGGCTGCCCCCCGGAGGAGGAGGAGCACAGGGGCAGGGGCTGCCCCCCGGAGGAGGGAGGAGCACAGGGGCAGGGGCTGCCCCCCGAGGAGGGAGGAGCACAGGGGCAGGGGCTGCCAGAGCAGGCCTCAGTGGAGGATGAGGTTTGGGGGTGCTGGAGCAGAGGGGCAGGGGGTGCCACTGAGGAAAAGGATTGGAGGGCAGGTGTGCCAGAGCGGGCCACTGAAAAAAAGAGAAAGAGAAACTGGAGCCGAGTGTGCTACTGAGGAGGAGAAGTGGAGGATGGGGGTGCAACTGAGAAGGAGTGGGGGGCGGGGGTGCTGGAGCAGGTCACGGGTCATAGACAATAAGGTGCGGGGTCGGTGATCACCTCTGCACACTATACAGACATTACAGTGGCTGACGGTCGTCCTCTATATGTAATGCTGCAGCGTCCTCTTTGTCATTACAAAAATTCTGCATAAAATGAGCAGACAAGGCAGAGCAGGAGGAGCAGGAGGCCACGGTGCAATATATAGCACAGAACCTGCCACCTCTGCCCTAGAAAACTCCTCACATCACAGGGAACGAGCACAATGCAGCGAACGCGCCGCCATCTAACAAAAGAGGAGATGAATGGGGGTTATTAAGATCATATTTCTATATAAAGGTCACGCTAATCCCACCCTCAGGCGACTCCCTGTCCTCATTAGACAGATGCTCGCTCGCTGCCGAGCAAGCGACCGCACAGGAGCGTACCATCCTGCAAGACTGCGGGGTTTCTATACAATCACAGCATTTATAATATACATTACTGTAGGACGTAGCCTGAAAGAGAACAGAATACAAGGCGTTATATCAGAGGGGCCGAACACAGCGGGAACATGCAGCTTAATACGTGACTATAGCAGGGCTGATACAGGGGTAACTGAGCAGTACAAGGGGGCAGAATCCTACAGTAGATTTGATAAGGGTCCAGATCAGTATTGTACAATGGGGCAGTACTCAGGTATGTCCAGAAGTCACAGAGATTGCTGCAGAATAAATCTATCATGTAGATGCTTCACATCTAGTGAGCGGGGCGGTTAGGGACATGGACATCGCTTCCTCTAAGCTGGAGAATATACAACCGCATGAAATATATTAAAAGGTACCGCACCCCTATAAATAGCGCAAAGCAGGCAAATACAGAGTGCCACATGGCAATTCTCTTGGTCTAATGCACTGAAAGGGCATCTCTGGTGGCCAAGGGCTGTGAAGGGGTTTGTGTCAGCATCCCTGGTTGTCTAGGGTAATCAAACGGTTAAACAATCCTGGGAGGAAGGCACCATAAGCAGTAAGGGTAACAGCAGGCTGAACGATGACAGCTCCGCTTCCTGTTTCCACAATGCACTTGTCATAGCGAGGACTGTGCAGCTGTAGACTCAGGGCTGCACAGTTCTCTCTCTGATCAAGCGGATGAATCCAGGGTGCTTTCACCAGATCATAAGTGGGGCTCAGGGAGTATGCACGGGGCAAAATATACAAAAATAATGAAAAAGGTCAATTTTACACAGGGCTTTTAAAGCCATAAGCGAGGTAATAAGCTACATCATGACATTTCTTACCAGTATGGGTCTTCATATGTTCATCGAAATACTGTTTCATGTTGAAGTCTTTGCCGCACCACTGGCACATGAACTGCTTGTGTCCGATGTGTATGCTCATGTGCGACCGCAGCTGGTACTTGTACTGGAACCGCTCGTGGCAGTTCTGCCGGTAAAAAATAATTATATAATAATAATAATTATAATAATAATCTAATAATATATATATATATATATATATATATATATATATATATATATATATATATATAGACACACACACATATATTACTATGGGGAAGGTGTTGAAGACAGGGCCGAGATACAATGAAGTGCAACACCCAACAGGTGAGGACTAGATAAAAATTGTCAGTATTGCATGTTACAGCAAAGAAATTATTCATATTTTATAATAAAAAAAAACATTCATTTTCAAAAGAACAAAATTTTAGTATGGGAATGTGATGCATATTATTTAAAGGGGTTTTTGTAAGAGTTATCCTTAGGACCCCCGCTGATCAGCTGAAGAGACCACGGCACTCACAATCGCATTCAGTCATGTGGCACAGCAGCAGCTCAGTCGTGAACGAGACCAAGGTGCAATACCAAGCACAGCCCCCAGGTAATGTATGGTGCTGTCCTTGGTATTCAGTGAAGAGACTGCAGTCTCTTCAACTACCTGATCTGTGGCGGTTCCAAGTGGTAGAAGGGCAGGCAATTTTTGACTCCGGGAACTTCGGATTAAAAAAAACAAAATAAAAAATTTTATTTTTTTTGCTCGTAAAGATAAACTTGCTATTCTAAAAACTGTGCAACAGGTTCAGAAAAGGAGGAGTCCAGGCAAAAAAAAAAAAAAAAAAAAAAAAAGCGCTCCAGCAGCTTTTCCCGGGTATCTTCCGGAGATCTGCTGAAGCCGCTGATTAGCCTCAGCAGTCACGGGACCAATCAGTGAAGGACCTGCAATGTCACTACCTGTGACATCACGGGTCCTCTTCCTGAGGCCACTGATTGGCCTTCGGGGTCACGTGACCACGAAGGCCAGTCAGTGGAACTCCAGAAGAGACCTGGGAGAAGCCGCCAGAGCAGAAGAACCGTGACGTGGAGGAGGACACCCGAGCATCGGGGACAGGTGAGTATGCATTTTTTTTTTCCCAATGTGTATTTAAAAGTTAAAAGTGCTGTCCATTTTTGCCTGGACAACCCCTTTAAGCTGTGTAACCACTCTTCGAAAGGAGTCATTGAAAGGGGTTCTGTCCAGTAAGAGGCATCTCCTCAGAACATGCTGTCGAGTACTGATCGGAAGAATCTCTTTACAGGACGATGTTCTGTATAGTAAGAAGTTATATTTTACAACACCAACAGGAAGGAATTTGCAGTAATATGTGCAGTTATGAGGCAGTTTCCATACAGTAAAGGGTTCTCGGCAGTAAGTGCAGTAATGCTGGGAGGTTTATGTAGTGACATCTGCCCCTGCCATCTATAGTCAGAGGTGCCGATAGACATTAGATCAATAGAGAATACTGAGGGAAAGTAGTACTAGGCAAGCCAAATGTTACCGTCTGATATTCCTCAGGAAGAGAAGCTGTGCCAGAAGTATCTGACAAGGCGTCTATACCATGGCCCCCACGTGAGTGCATGTGTGTGGTGTTACAGAGGTCCGACAGCTGCGACTACCCGGACAGAGCACGGGGATCTATACAGTAAAAGGTACAATGGACTCTTAACAATAAGCAGTAATGCTAAGATGCAAGTTGTAATTTTGCCAAATGCCTACAGGAAAAATCTCCACAAACAATGAACGCCGGGGATCTCAGGAAGGTGTCCTTTACTGTAAGTGTGCATGAACTGCAATGCCTGACATCAGTAAGTGTAGGTATTGTCAAACCGCCAGAACTGCCTTTATAGCAAGATCAGACAGGCCGACCCATTGTAGGTAACAGAACAAGGGCGCTTAACCACTTCATGACCGCACACATTTTTGGTACATGAGCTTTTGAAGGCCAAATCGGGTTATTCAAATTTGTGTTTCCTTTTGGCGATACATAGGGCTTTATGTTTATGTAATGTCTTTTTCACATTTTTGTGATGTGGATGTGTTAGCGGAGTTTTATACCAGTGACAGCCTCCTGGTATACACCGCACAGCTGATCTGGGTCCACTAGGATACAGCAGCTCGGACAGTTCCCGCCACCCGACAGGTCACATGACCACTGCGCTGCCTCCTGGCGGGTCCCATAATTGTATACACAGCGCTCAGTGAACCTTGTGTATACAGTGACGGGGAAGGCAGGGGCTGCAATAAACCATCCTTACCTCCCGCTCGCTCTTGTGCTTCTAAAGGAAGGTGGTTAAAGTACATTAACCCCTTATCTCCTGACGGCAGGCAGCATGGACCCCGAACCTTTTTTTTGTGGCTCCTGCAATAGATCAGTCAGCCTGTGACTGAGCCGCTGCCTCCTGGCATGGCAGCCCCGCCAGCCTAGCAGACTTTATTAGGGGCCACAGTAAAGTAAAGGCTGTTAAACCACCATGTGAGCAAAATATCACAGTACCTGAGAACCAAAGCTCCCGAGTTATTAATGGGTTAAGATGCGTCAGATCTTTTGGCGTCTCACCTCACCTCACATTTAAAGGGTTTCTCCCCGGAGTGCTGCAGAGAGTGGACCTTCAGAGACATGCTGCGCTTGAAGGACTTCCCGCAGGTTTCACACGTGAATGGCATGTCCTTCGTGTGAGCTGTCAAAGTAGAAAGGACAATCATTATCTGCAGCCGAGAAGCTCAACTATTACCGCCATATAGTGCTGTGTAATCCTAAGATCAGAGTAAGCTCACAACACTGCCAGGGAGCGGGGTATGTGCTCCAGTGATGGGGATACAAGGCCCACCTCGCCTACGCTAGAGCTCTCATCCAAGATGGGGTCACCTACTGGGGGTAGTGAAGTCAATATCCGACCTTCTGACAGGCGATGCAATACAAGTTTAGATATAAACCAAGCCGGAGTCTGAGCCTCGGCTGCTCTGAGGATTTTGCCCTGGTGGTTTGCACAAGGAGAAACCAAGGACTAGCACAGGCCCACAGAACTGTCCTTAGAGGATGTCTAGAAAAATTTAAAGGGGTTGTGCCTTAAAGGACACTTATCCCCTATCCACAAGATCTGACTACTAGGTCCCCCAGCGATCAGGAGAACGGGCAGACAGATGTCCCCAATGCCTCCTCGACACTTGTGTGGTCAGTGTGCCATTCACCTAAATTACTCCCCCGACAGCGCCCGTAGCCCCATAGCAGTGAACGGATCACCGGTCACACATGCACACTGGCGCTCCATTCTCAAGGAAGAAGCATGGAGGGGGGACTTTTGGTTCCCCATTGTCCTGTTTGCTGGAGAAACCCATTGGTCAGACCCCCAGTTATCTGATAAGTGTCCTTAATGGCAAAACCCCTTTAAGCGTGATTCCGGGACATCTATTGATTACTTTTCCTTAGTAAAGGTTACCAATATATGATCAGTGAGGGGTCATACACCTGGGACCCCCACCGATCAGCTGATTGAAGAGGTTGTTGTGCTCACAAGCTCTGTGGCCTCTTTCCTACACCAATGATGTCATATTCATGGTCACATGCTACAGAAGCTGCTCAGTCCCATTCAAGTGAATTGAATTAGGCTGAGCTGCAATACGCCGCTGTGCTTGGTATTCAATAAAGAGGCCGCATTGCTTACTTGAACACTGCAGCCTCTTCTACCAGCTGATCTGCAGGGGCCCCAGATGTCAGACCCCACCAACCACATATTGAGGACCTAAGGTTAGGTCATCAGTAGGTACGTCCTGGAAAACCCCTTTAAAACAGGCCAGCTACATTTTCTTTTCTATTAACCAGAAGACGACCGGCACCATCTTTTTTCCTCCTAACCAGTTTTATTTTGGGGTAGCCATGTTTCCCAGTCATACAGGGGAAGGTTCTGTAGAGATCACTTCTCAGCAGTCATATTATCACAGACAGGATTACAATGACAAGTAACACCCATGTACAGATAAGACAGGACCCACCATTCACAGTAGGTGATCGTCGTGACCCTCCCCCTCACTTCACAGGTCACAGAGCATGCCCTCTAAGCCTGCCTATAGAAGATCAGTAAGTCATCTACAGACAGCAGGTCCCTGAGAAGTGTATGTCTGAAAGATGTTAACAGTAGCCCAGAGTATGATGGACACTTCCAAAACCATGTACCGAAGGCTGAGATTTAGGTACGACTCCTCGGACCCCGCCAGATTAGGAAATATTCGGGATTATAGGATCATCTGTGAGGAGTATACAAGCCAAAATTCTAAGGGTTAAGCACGTTCAAGAAAAAAAAGAGCAAAACTAAGACATCAGCACAAAATCTGCTGCGGCCGCTGCGTGTTTTAGTCGGAGAACTCCCGAATCGCTTCTCTGCTCCGGCTCTTGTGAGATTCCGCATTATATTGCAGCCTGAGCTGCCGGGTTATGTCAGAATACAGAAACTCTGCGCCCAATAACCCCGAGGATCTCCTCACAGGTCACAGCCTTGGCCTACACCAGGTGTGAGATCCCAGTGGAGAGCAGGCTGCCATCTGACCCATATCATACATCTGGGGTGACTGGACGAGGACTCTTCACGGGATCATTACTCACCGACCAGGTGCTTTCGTACGTGAGCCATGGTGTAGAACTTCTTTTCACAGATGTCGCAGGAAAATTTTTTCTCTGCATAACCGTGGACGATCTTATTGTGTTCATGAAGGGACCAGAGCTTCTTAAAGGTCTTACCGCACGTTAAACACTGCAAGACAAGGACAAGATGGTCATCAGGTGTCTCCACATTAAAAAAAGGATGTATATTAAACAAAATAGGAATTACAGTTTTTTTTTATTTTATTTTTCCTCCACCCACATCTCTGTAGTCGTAGTCAGGTGTTGCACATAATCCGTCAAACTTCTGTGTGCCAATTCAACCTTGAACTAAATGACTGGACGTCTTCAAGATAATATTTACAAAATACTGCAAATTAGAGAATGGAGGAGTTATGTAGTCAGCTGTTGGAGTATGCTGAGAGTTGTAGTCCTGCGGCATCCTGAAGACGACTGCTTTATTACAGACCGATCAGAGGTCACCTACCCAATTTAGGTCATTTCGGTACAACCCAAGAAACCAGGCGCAGGTCTGTGGACTGTCAGTACCCTCAGACTACACTGACGCGGGCTATCCTGGACCAGAATAGGGGAGACTTTAATGGTGACGTGTGTAAGGCCCCCATGTGCAGGCTGACTAGTCCACCTGACCTAGACTGCGCCACAGCCATGTGAAAAAGTTGGGACCCCCGGAGATCATTAAAACAAGGGTCCCTGTTCCTTCCTCATCCCGCAACCACAGTGGGGGCCATTTTGGCCCTCGGCCTCAGACACTATAGTAAATGGAGCGACAAAGGGTGTGCTTGCCTGCCACGTCAGGCACCCTCCTCACTTTGGTCATGACAGGAGATATAGGGGATTGGGACTCCTGTTTTTTGTGAATATTTAAAGGTCCCAGCTCAGGGAAGTTGTGTGGAGTCTTAATACAAAGACCGAAAGAGAAACAAATATCCTACAGTACCATGAGGTGTAATAAACCCATTATATCCTGCAATTTTCACTATGACCATAAAGCTTAACAATCAAATAACACTTGCTAATTCTGTAGGGTTTTCTTTGCAGTGGTCACCTCATTTACATCCCCAGATGAAGAGAACACCTCTACAGATAACACCACTGACCCATTTACTGACAACAGATGATGTCACAGCTTATTTCCGCCTCCTCCCTGCACAGAGCAGGTCTAGAAAACGCTCCCATAGATCTGTCGGCTGTAAAGCAGATCACTAAATGCTGTTAACATAGCAGAGGAGAAGCTCAGGCAAGATGGCCGCCCCCATGTCTGTTTCCAAGGCTACAGGGGGAGTTGTGTGTGTAGTCTAAGTGGGCCAATATAGGTGTAGAGAGATAAAACCAGTAGTGATAATAGAGACCGACAGATCTACAATGGGGCCCATCGCAACCAGATGCCCAGAAAGCAACTGGAAACTGACTCGTTGCTATGGGCAACTGCATGTTTTGTTTTGTTTTTTTTTTGTTTTTTTTTTTTTAAAATAAATTTCCCCCCTAAAACAAACCTCTAATGGGAACAAAACCTGAATTCCACCATGTTAGGTTTGTTTTTTTTTAGCTCATGACTTTGTTTCGTACTACAAATCACCACAAATAAACCCGAAAAAAAAAAAAAAAAAAAAAAGCGCCTGACTTTAGGAAACGTGACGTGCGGCCTGATTACCGGGAGACATATGGAAACAGATGGGTCTATGAGGACGTTTCATGGGACATTAGCGCTTCCTCTACACAAAATGAGCCTGCTCAATGAGGCAGCGAGCCGGACAGCAGATTGTGACCCACAGCAGAAAGTCATCTGTACGCAGCGCTCGTGTCCTTGAGCGAATCACAGGCTGGAGCGTGGGACTGGCCAGAGGACAGGATTGTTTTTTTTTTTTTTTTTTTTTTAATTATTTTTATATTACTAAATTCTGCTCCTATTACTTACGGAGCCTGAAAGCAGCCAGATCAGCTGATCAGTACGGGGTCTGGGTGTCGTGTGGAAAGGTCATCAGGGCCAGAAAGACCCTTTAATTGGGGGGGGGGGGGTTTCTCCAAGAACTTCATTTCTTGGTCAGAGTGGTTATGAAGTGTCCCTCTCTGGAGGACCTGACCACTGATTTAAGTGTACACAGTGTAATTTTCTGTTTGCCCTTTGGCGGCGCTGCAGAGAAAATGAACACTTCCTGCTGCCCACGCTGATCGCTGGAGGGCCTATTAGGCTTCTGTACATGGGTGCTTTGGAGGTCACTACTGTGCATGGCCGGCAGAAATCCTCCTGACTTGGACCTCCAAAATAGGTAAAAACATGATGTGGCCAATGTTAATAGAAAACGCCTAGTTCATCCATAAATCTGTGTAGTGGCCATCTTTTTTTTTTTTTTTTTTTTTTTTTTTTTTTTTGCAGACGAGACACTTTGTTTTCTAGTAAAATCACACGGCCACTTAAAATAAAAACCACAGTGCCACAAGTTACCCCAGTTTTCGGCTGTGTTAGAGCACCCGCATGCGTCGGTGCCCCTTCTGCCCCATGTACACAGGGAAGGGCTGGATTTTCTGGTCTGGATTGCCCCGTGTGAATGGGTCTATAATGAAGGTTTTGGTATGTACACTTGGGCCTTGTGTGGCTGGGATTAGGGTCTGTGTATGGATAGTAAAGGGCTTAGGCTGAAGTAAGATATGGGAATACACGGGGGGCCGCAAAAGAACCATCAAAGGATCGGGAGTAAAGTTAGCTCAACTCAAACCTGATGAGCAACTTCTACCGAAATACTATATGGAGAGGCGTCTTGTTGTTCTTCAGCTCATAAACCCTGAATTCAGCCCCAATGCCCCCAGCCCCGCGGCGCATTAGTGACATCACGAAAGGTTCTCCGGAGGTCACCGAATCCAACCTGGTCCAGTAAGAGGAGTCACTGAGTGCCAGGAGAACGTAACCTGTCTGACTACATTGTGCCAGCTGTGAAGCTTGGTGGAGAAGGGGTAATGCTATGGGGTTAGTTTTCAGGAGTTCAGTCCCAGCCCCTTGAAAGCAAGGACCATAAAGGCTTGGTTTGGGGGGGGTATACAGGTCAGTCAACCTCCTCCACACCACACCACACCACAGCCTCAACCCCAACCAACACCCAAAGGAAGACTTTAAATGGAGAGGTTGAGCCAGAACCTCCCAATTATCAACCTCAGGGTCTAATCTTCCCAATGAATTCCCACAGACAGCACCAAAAATACAGAGTCATACAAAAATGTCTCAACTAGTCACATGCCGCAAAATCAGAGCGACGTCCATGTCATCCACAGGCATCAGCAATCCTGCAGATCACAGAAAGAAGAAAAAGATCTGCCCGCCATAGGTCCCAACAGGCAGAAACAGAGCTAAAATCTCCATGGCCCCAACACAAAATTTGGAAGAGGGTCCCCATCTAAGTTTGTAATACTGATGTCTTATGAGGTATAGGGACTATTGGGCTCCCACAGGCACCAGGGCCTGTACTGCCCGCTACCTCTGCGCCCCCTATAGCTACGCTCATTATATATATATATATATAATTAGTGGGTACGGAAAGTATTCAGACCCCTTTAAATTTTTCACTCTGTTTCATTGCAGCCATTTGCTAAAAGCAAAAAAAGTTCCTTTTATTTCTCATTAATGTACACTCAGCTCCCCATCTTGACAAAAAAAACCAAAAAACAAAAACACAATATTTTTGCGAATTTATTAAAGAAAACCTGCAATCTCCCATGGCCATAAGTATTCAGACCCTTTGCTGTGACCCTCATATATAACTCACTGCTGTCCATTTCCTTCTGATCCTCCTTGAGATGGTTCTACTCCTTCATTGGAGTCCAGCTGTGTGTAATTAAGCTGATTGGACTTGATTAGGAGCGGCGCCCACCTGTCTATATAAGACCTCACAGCTCACAGGGCATGTCACAGCAAATAAGAATCAGGAGGTCAAAGGAACTGCCCAAGGAGCTCAGAGACAGAATTGTGGCAAGGCACAGATCTGGCCAAGGTTCCTAAGAGCGCAGCGGCCTCCATAATCCTTACATGGAAGAAGTTTGGGACGAGCAGAACTCTTCCTAGACCTGGCCGTCCGGCCAAACTGAGCAATGGTGGGAGAAGAGCCTTGGTGAGAGAGGTAAAGAAGAACCCAAAGATGACTGTGGCCGAGCTCCAGAGATGCAATAGGGAGATGGGAGAAAGTTCCACAAAGTCACTATCACTGCAGCCCTCCACCAGTCGGGGCTTTATGGCAGAGGGGCCCAAAGGAAGCCTCTCCTCAGTGCAAGACATAGAAAAGCCAAAAAACACATGAAGGACTCCCAGGCTATGAGAAATAAGATTCTCTGCTCTGAGGAGAAGACTGAACTTTGTGGCGTTAATTCTAAGCGGTATGTGTGGAGAAAACCAGGCCCTGCTCATCACCTGCCCAATACAATCCCAACAGTGAGACATGGCGGTGGCAGCATCATGCTATGGGGGACAGGACCACTGGTTGTAATTGTAGGAAAGATGAGTGCGGCCAAGTACAGAGAGATCCTGGAAGAAAACCTCTGCCAGAGTGCTCTGGACCTCAGACTGGGCCGAAGGTTCCCCTCCAACAAGACAATGACCCTAAGCACACAGCTAAAATAACAAAGGAACAACTCTGTGACCATTCCTGACTGGCCCAGCCAGAGCCCTGACCTCAACCCAACTGAGCATCTCTGGAGAGACCTGAAAATGGCTCCACCAACGTTCACCATCCAACCTGACGGAACTGGAGAGGATCTGCAAGGGAGAATGGCCGAGGATCCCCAAATCCAGATGTGAGAAACTTGTTGCATCATTCCCAAGAAGACTCCTGGCTGTACTAGCTCAGAAGGAAGCGGCTTCTACTCAGTACTGAGCAAAGGCTCGGAATACTTATGGCCATGGCAGATTTTAGTTTTTCTTTTTTAATAAATTTGCAAAAATATCTACATTTCTGTTTTTTTTCTGTCATGATGGGGAACTGAGTGTACATTAATGGGAAATAAAAGGAACTTTTTTGCTTTTAGCAAATGGCTGCAAACAAAGAGTGAAAAATTTAAAGGGGTCTGAATACTTTCCGTACCCACTGTATATGTTACTGTTAAAGTGCGAAATCAGTGAATGTGCACATTACCTAGGTAATCTGCAGATTAACTGATTTGCTCCGTTAAAGTGCAGAATCAGGAGTTTTGTGCACATTCACGGCTTGTGGATTGTTAAAGTTCGGAATTTGTTTCCATCGTAGTCCTGCTGTCCCTACTCCATCCACCTTTTCTCCCTCCACTGTTCGTCTTCTTTCGCCAGTGTCTCATCGTCACCGGTTGTGTTTTTTTTTTTTTTGTGTGTGTGTGTGTGTGTCACATATGTGTGCCCAGTGCGTAGCATAAGCTAAGACGGTTTGCTTTCAAAGCCCATTCAAGCAGCCAACTCCCTTTATTTTCTACAGACTCCCAGATAATCTTAAGGCTAAAGCCCCATGTAGCGGGCTACAGCTAAAAAACCTTGTACAAAAGACCACGGCAGAAAATCACTTTTTTCTGCAGCTTTTTCACAGAAAGCCCGCAGAGTTTTCCTCTGTGTATTTTGTCTCTATTATACCTATAGGGAAAACATCCGCGTTTCCGCTGGTATGATTTACAAAAGCGTGATGGTTTTGTAAATCGCACCATTTCCGCTGCCGATTTGTTTTCTGCAATGTGTGGATGAGATTAGCCAGAATCTCATCCATACGCAGATTGTATTCACAACGTGGGCCCCGGCCTAAAGGGGTTTTCCAGGACTTGCATATGGATGAGCTATCCTTGGGATAGGTCATCAAGATGTGATCAGTGGGTGTCCGACTCACGGCACCCCAACCAATCAGAGGCCACAGCACTCAAACGCTGCGGGCTCTTACCTGTGCTGATGACGTCATGTTCATTGCTCACATGGCCCAGCAGTAGCTTGGTCCTATTCAAGTGAATTGGGCTGAGTTGCAACACCAAAAACAACCACTATACAATGTATGGCGCTGACAGGTCATTCATATATAAGCCCTGGTAACCCCCCATAACAGGACAGATAACACTTCCATCCAAGCACAGAAGACAAAAATAGCCATAAAATTATATATATTATATACAGTCATGGCCAAAAGTTTTGAGAATGATACAAATATTAATTTTTACAAAGTCTACTGCTTCAGTTTTTCTAATGGCAATTTGCATATACTCCAGAATGTTATAAAGAGTGATCAGCTTAACAGCAATTACTTGCAAAGTCAATATTTGCCTAGAAAATGAACTTTATCCCCCAAAACACATTTCAACATCATTGCAGCCCTGCCTTAAAAGGACCACCTAACATCATTTCAGTGATTGCTCCATTAACACAGGTGTGGGTGTTGATGAGGACAGGGCTGGAGATCAATCTGTCATGATTAAGTAAGAATGACACCACTGGACACTTTAAAAGGAGGCTGGTGCTTGCCATCATTGTTTCTCTTCTGTTAACCATGGTTATCTCTAAAGAAACACGTGCAGTCATCATTGCACTGCACAAAAATGGCCTAACTGGGAAGAGTATTGCAGCTAGAAAGATTGCACCTCAGTCAACAATCTATCGCATCATCAAGAACTTCAAGGAGAGAGGTTCCATTGGTGCCAAAAAGGCTCCAGGGCGCCCAAGAAAGACCAGCAAGCGGCAGGACCGTCTCTTAAAAGTGTTTCAGCTGCGGGATCGGGCTACCAGCAGTGCAGAGCTTGCTGAGGAATGGCAGCAGGCAGGTGTGAGTGCATCTGCACGCACTGTGAGGCGGAGACTCTTGGAGCAAGGCCTGGTCTCAAGGAGGGCAGCAAAGAAGCCACTTCTCTCCAGAAAAAACATCAGGGACAGACTGATATTCTGCAAAAGGTACAGGGAGTGGACTGCTGAGGACTGGGGTAAAGTCATTTTCTCTGATGAATCCCCTTTTCGATTGTTTGGAACATCTGGAAAACAGCTTATTCGGAGAAGAAGAGGTGAGCGCTACCACCAGTCTTGTCTCATGCCAACTGTAAAGCATCCTGAAACCATTCATGTGTGGGGTTGCTTCTCAGCCAAGGGAATGGGCTCTCTCACAGTCTTGCCTAAAAACACAGCCATGAATAAAGAATGGCACCAGAATGTCCTCCAAGAGCAACTTCTCCCAACCGTCCAAGAGCAGTTTGGCGCTCAACAATGCCTTTTCCAGCATGATGGAGCACCTTGCCATAAAGCAAAGGTGATAACTAAATGGCTCAGGGAACAAAACATAGAGATTTTGGGTCCATGGCCTGGAAACTCCCCAGATCTTAATCCCATTGAGAACTTGTGGTCAATCATCAAGAGACGGGTGGACAAACAAAAACCAACAAATTCAGACAAAATGAAAGCATTGATTCTGCAAGAATGGACTGCTATCAGTCAGGATTTGGTCCAGAAGTTGATTGAGAGCATGCCAGGGAGAATTGCAGAGGTCCTGAAGAAGAAGGGTCAACACTGCAAATATTGACTTGCTGCATTAACTCATTCTAACTGTCAATATAAGCTTCTGTTACTCATAATATGAATGCAATTCTATTTCTGTATGTGATAAAAACATCTGACAAACACACATAAAAACCAGAGGGCAGCAGATCATGTGAAAATAGAATATTTGTGTCATTCTCAAAACTTTTGGCCATGACTGTACACACACATACGTAGACATAATTGTTGGTCCCTCCCTCGTTTAATGAAAGAAAAACCCACAATGGTCACAGAAATAACTTGAATCTGACAAAAGTAATAATATATAACAATTCTATGAAATGAACAAATGAAAGTCAGACATTGCTTTCCAACCAGGCTTCAACAGAGTTTTTAAAAAAAAGAAAACTCATGAAACAGGCCTGGACAGAAATGAGGGTTCCCTTAACTTAATATTTAGTTGCACAACCTTTTGAGGCAATCCCTGCAATCAAACGATTCCTGTAACTGTCAATGAGACTTCTGCACCTCTCAGCAGGGATTTTGGCCACTCCTCATGAGCAAACTGCTCCAGTTGTCTCGGGTGTGAAGGGTGCCTTTTCCAGACGGCATGTTTCAGCTCCTTCCAAAGATGCCAATAGGATTTAGGTCCGGGCTCATAGAAGGCCACTTCAGAATAGTCCAATGTTTTCCTCTTAGCCATTCTTGGGGTTTTTAGCTGTGTGTTTTGGGTCATTATCCTGTTGCAAGACCCATGACCTGCGACTGAGATCAAGCTTTCTGACACTGGGCAGCACATTTCTCTCTAGAATCCCTTGATAGTCTTGAGATTTCATTGTACCCTGCACAGATTCAAGACCCCCTGTGCCAGATGCAGCAAAGCAGCCCCAGAACATAACAGAGCCTCCTCCATGTGTCACAGTAGGGACAGTGTTCTTTTCAAGATAGGCTTCATTTTTCCGTCTGTGAACATAGAGCTGATGTGCCTTGCCAAACATTTCCATTTTTGTCTCATCTGTCCATAGGACATTCTCCCAGAAGCTTTGTGGCTTGTCAACATGTAGTTTTATATATTACTTTTGTCAGATTCAAGTTATTTCTGTGACCATTGTGGGTTTTTCTTTCATTAAACAAGGGGTAGAAACAATTTTGTCCACGTGTGTGTGTGTGTATATATATATATATATATATATATATATATATATATATAAAGCATTAGGTGCCCGCATCATGGGGGTCCCAGCTCTGGCCAAAAACATGCACCAAATCAGGTGTTACAATGTAAAGTGAACCTCCGATTATAAAACCATTACTACAGGGGAATAGGAGACACTGTAATACAGCTTAGTAAAGCCCTTGTATCCATATACAGCCGCACACAGAAGTCTATGGGGGGGGGGGGGGGGAGGCGCTGCTGCCATCTTCTTGCCTCCTATTGTACAGTGCTAGAGGGTTCGCTCTTGACTCTAATACAGATATCTTACTAAGAATAACAGAGCTGAAGGTGTAGATTTTCCACCAGTCTCCCCCCTCCATAGACTTCTATGTTAGAAGCCACTCAGCCTGGAGAAAGAAGCATTTTTCTTTAACATATATTAAAGTTTCTTATAGCCATCCAGACTATAACCTGAAGTGTGTTTTAAGAAAAGAAATCACAATCCACCACACCAAGTCTCAGGCTCTGTTCACACTCACTACACAGTACAATATTACAAGCATAAGGATAGGTTCACATGGTGGAATTTGTACAGGCTGAACAATTCTTCAGGAACTCAGAAGCGGATTCTGCCTTGTATACCCCATTGAAAACGAAGAAAAAAAAAAAAAATAATTTCAATTTGTAAGGTGGTTTCCAAGGGAAAAAAAAAAAAAAAGTTGGGAGGAATATTTGGAGTTGGGAAGAAATTTTTTGCCCAATGTGGTGTAGTTGGCGCCTCCTTCTGGATCATATGTCTTTATTCCACCCTATGACTATATACTGGTGGTACGGCACCCCTATGCCCTGACAAATACCACATATAATACCCGGCACCTGGTTAATGACCCTGCATAAGGTGGAGAGAGTGAACCAAAAGAACAGCAGGGGGAGCCGTAACAAGTATGTAACCGCAGGGGGCAATATGTGGACACAGGAGCAATGTCACATGACTACAACTGGAAGATTGTCTCATCTATTAAAAAGTTTATATATTCCTATAATTTCTGTTGTCTGTTCTTTATCCACGGCCAGTCTGCCGCACAAATAAATCAGACTCTTTTGCTGATTTCGGTCCAGGTCCCGGCTCTCTAGGATCTAAGGTTCTTGACATTTTCACAAAAACAAATCTAGCATCACTGACTTCCACATCAAGCACCGCCCTCCACATCACGTGACCTGTATTAGCCAATAGAAGCTCACAGGGTCATGCGTAGCCTCACTGACATACTCCATTACTAGAGGACTGCAGCAGTGGCTCCCTGTTCTCCAATATGTATATTTTATATTTCAGGTCACTACACTACGGTATTCATAGCCATAATATCACCACAAACAAGGCCTGTATTATATCAGTAGAAAAAAAAAAAAAAAAAAAAAAAAAAAAAAAAAAAAAAAAATCGGCCTTCATCAGTCTCCAGGATGTGACTGTTTTTATCCGCCAGTATCACACTGTGATCCCACATAGGACGGTCCAGTGGAGCGGTTGTCTATACCAACCACAGATTACTACTTTCATTTTCAAAGGGCTGTGGATGGGTGACATTGGACCGGTTGCTATGGGCAACTGCCTCATTTTTCTTTCACACCACATTAGATAATTCACATCTTATGGTTTCTGGCCATAGCTCTTAGAGAAGCCGCGCCTGCCAGGTGATCTTCATGAATTTGGCGGGATTGCTTGGACCCCGCACTCTTTAGTGTGTGTGTGTGTGTGTGTGTGATAATACTTTCAGAAATAGAAGGGTTAATAGTTTTTAAAAAATGTAAACCCCATCAATATTCGGTGTGACCTTTGTACTTCCCCTTCCATCAGTTCTTCTCGGTACTTGCAGACAGTATTTGGCAGGACTGGGCAGGGAGGTTGTTCCTGCCGCCATCTTGGAGAACTAAGCCCAGATCTTCTGTGGATGTTGCTTACTCCAATCCGTCTGTCTGGGATGACATGAAGAGACAGACTGGATGATGCTGAGATCAGGGCTGTGGGGGCCGGATCATCACTCCCAGGACTCCTCCTCCAAAGGGCAAAGGTCACACCAAATATTGATGGGATTTACATTTCTCTTTCCTCCTTTCATCGGGGCTCAGACTTCTGTCTTCTTGACATTGGCAGAGGAGAATCCGCTCAGACCCCCCCAACCTGTTTCCTATGGATTAGCATTGGAAGGACAAAGAGAACGGAGAGATTTACTCAGCTAAATGCACCTGAATTCCAGTTTCATTTGCACTTTTTTGAGTCTTGTTCACACGAGTGTGGGACTTCATGGAAGAATCGGCACGATTTAGTGGGAAAGAGCTGCGGGCTTTGAATGCACCAGAAATTTTTCCTTAAAACACAATCCCTTCAGTGACACAACCAATAATACTACAATACAAGTGATACAAGGAGAACCGCCTGCGTGCGATAAAACCTACTGAACACCCCATTCATGGACATATGACTGACCCCATTATAGTCAATAGGGTTCGTGTGTAATCGCTATCTTAGCGGTCTGCGCATCAGTTTTTCTGGTCCTCTGATGAACCAGAAAATCGGAAAGGTGGCGCTAATGTGAACCGAGCATCAACCAAGCAAAAACCACCAAGCAATCCAAAAAAATAAATAAATAAAAATAAAAACCCCACAAGCTAAAGGAAAAAAAAAAAAGAAAAACCACTGGTTCTGTGCAGAATCCAACAATACAGGCTTATAGAAAATCCGTAAATGCTGCAGTAATAATGTGTCGTTTTCTGGTTCGCGCTGTCGGCTTCTGCTCCATCTTTTGCAGATTTCACACTCTCAGATATTGAGTTACCGCATGGTTTATACTCCGGTCACATGCAAAGCAGCACGCACAGCACAGAGCTGGCAGACAGATCACTAAGGGTGGGTTCACACCTGCATTCCAGTCCGTCCGTTGCCAATCCAGTGAAAATCTCGGCGAACGGGATTGGCATCGGATACAGACCGGTCAGCAACGCATTGGTTAAAAACCCATTCATTTGAATGGGTTTTTAAAGCAATGCGTGGGTGTCCGATTGCACCCTCTGCGCTGCGAAGCCGTTTTTTTTTTCGGACACGAAGTCCTGTGTGTCCGACTTTGTTTCTGACGAAAAAAAAGGATTCGCAGCGCAGAGGGTGTAAGCGCACACCCACGCACTGCTTTAAAAACCCATTCAAATGAATGGGTTTTTAACCAATGCGTCGCTGACCGGTCTGTATCCGATGCCAATCCCGTTCGCCGAGATTTTCACTGGATTGGCAACGGACAGACTGGAACGCAGGTGTGAACCCACCCTAACAGATTGTCTGAGCTGCTGAATGTCAGTGTACCCGATAGCAAGAAAAATTATACCTGCAGCTTAGGGTGTGACTGGAGACAGCCTCAGTTGTATTATGCTGACGTGACTGTACATTATGAAGTCGCTCAGATATACCGCTACCATCTTACCTTCCAAAAGACAAGGAGCCGGCAATGATGCTTTGAGACAAGACTTACACCGTGCGGTAAGTGCGGAGCGAGACACTTACTTGTATATTCTTTTCACAGTCCGTCTGGTGGTGAAGCATCAACTCGCTCTCCAAAAGGAACCTCTTGCCACATTTATCGCAAATCCTCATGCGGCTGTGGGTGACGTTCATGTGCTTTTCCAGGTACCACCTATTATTAAAAACTCTAGGGCACTTCTTACACGGGAAGTGCTGCTTCTCATCAAATTTGGCCTTTTGCCCCAAAGCATCCTGTCCCTTCTTCTTCCGCCTCGCACCAGCTGCTCGGTTACGAGACCCTTTTGCCCCTTTCCTCAGCTTGGTAGACTCGTTTTCACTTGGCGACTTGCTCCCGTCTTCTGGGGAGTTTACATCTTTGGCTGTCTCTGCTAAGTCATCATTGTCCTTTTCCTCCTCCTCCTCTTCTTCCTCCTCCTCCTCTTCTTCCTCCTGGGGTTCTTCTATGTCTTCTTCACTTGGCAAGATGTCATCATCTTCATCCTCCAACATGTCAAGGAAGTCATCCTCCTCTTCCAGGCCTCCTTCTTCCTCGTTCTCATCATCTCCATCTTCTTCTGACCCCCGATCGTCCCCGTCGGATCGGTCTAGAAGAGCTACCGGGTCAGAACCCCCCTTCCCCTCAGTCCCTTTAGAAACATTTAGTGTCTGGTTATTTAAGTTGACCTCTACGATGATCTGCTCTCGGTTATAGGACTCTTGGCTCTCCATGTCCTCTTCCGAGTCTGCCCCTTCGATTTTACAGACCCGGGCCCCGCTCCTTTCCTCATCTTTGAAATACTGTTTCGGTGATGTGGCATTGGGCATGTGTCCTTTACTCACACTGTCCTCTACTCGAACAGAGTAGGGATCGTTCCCCCTCCCGGGCGTAAATTTTTGTGGGAGGTGCATCCACCTCTTGTTTTATCTCCCGATAGAACTGAGGTTGCATGACCGTGCTGGTTTCATTTCTATTGTCCTCTGTGTCCAAAATATCATTTGCCATGGACAGGTTCAAGGACCTGCTGTGTATGAGCTCCTGACATGACGTCACTATTTCGTTCATCTGTAAGACGGCGGCAGCGTTTAGTACATCCTGCACGTTGCAGCCGTTGACTAATAGCTTAGAGGTGTAGATGAAGTTGAGTATCTGCTGGAAACCTCGAGAGGTCAAGGCTTCCAGGGAAAGTTCCACCCGTTGGAGCTGCTTGTTTTGGGTGAAGAGAGAATGGAAGAATTGGCTGTAAGCAGCGAGGACGCCCTTGTGAGCGGGGAAGGTGCTCTTCTGCTGGACCAGTACGATGTCCACATCGCAGAGGTCGGGCTGAAACAGACGCTGTTCGTTGAGTCTGTCCATTAAACAGGTGAAGTGAAGGGCGACATCTTCCACTAGAGAGTACTCCGTGGAGGGGTAGTCCGTCGTCTTCTCAACTATCAACTGCGGAAAGATGAGAGAGAGAAAGTCAGTGTAGGAAAAGTTATGGGTCAAGCAAAACTACCAAAATTATGTGTCCGACAGATTAACTAAACTAGATTCAAAGAAGAGAAAGCATAAAAAGAAAAAAAAGTCTGCTCTTCATCTGTATCTTTTCTTGTGACTGGCACAAAACTTGCCCAAAAACTGCACGTGTGATTTCAGCCTCTTAGGCCCCTTGCAGACAACAGTGACTTGGGTCAGTGTGATATCTGGGGTTTTCCTGGCTAGCACACTGACCCATTCATCTCTGTTGGCCCACGCACATGACCATGAATTACACTGTCCCGTGTGCGGGCCGACAGACGGGCCACAAAACTCAGGACAGGTCCTATTCCTATTCACGGAAGCATGGCTGGTGCACGGGCGGCACACGGATGACATCTGTGTGCTGCCCGTGCCATTCAATCACAGCCTTAGACACAGTTCATGTTCTTAAAGCAAGTTCATACTTCAGAAAGTGCAGAAGACTCAGACGGACATCCGGCTCCCCAAAGCAGAGAATCAGTTTTCTGCCGCTGATCAGGCTCAGATGAAGCAGCGGGAAGTCTCGAACCACAGAATCCACGGCAAAATTAGCGGCAGATTCCACTGTGTGAACTGCCCCTAAGACTCCATGCCCACCAACGTATGTGTAACAACATATCAAACAGATCCAATAATCTCATTGGGTCCATGGGATTGAACTGCAAAAAAAAATGGAGCAGGTTTATGGTTCTATTCCTGTCCCGCGTTTGAGGTTTTATCCATTTATTCTATCGATAAGGTCTATGGAAAACACGGATCACACACGGACGTCCAGTCTGTTCCATTTTCACAGACCCTACAGTTGTGCATGGAACCAATGAAATTAAGGAGTCGTATGCTATCTAATATGGATCCATCTTAGCCCATGGATGGTCGTGCACATGGAGCCCAAGACAGTAGTCCTTAAAGGGTGCCTATGATTTTAGCAAGCTTCTGGCAGGTCATAGTGATGTCACACAATTTTTATATTATTATTGTGGGGGTTTAAGTGTGGAAACCATCACCAATTACTAAAATGTAGAGGAATACAGAGTCCCTTTGATCCAGTGACTGATGAGAGCCCCAGGACACGGGCGCTGACCAAAAAATTCTGACAACTCAGAACTTTGTTAAAATGAGAGATACACTTAAAAACATGAAAAGTGACATGCAAAAATAATACATGGTTGCTTACAATGCCCATGCCACATCTGTCCATGGGTTGTATAAGCTGCAGTACCACACACAACCTGTGAACAGGAGAGGCAGCGTGTCTGGAAGAAAGTACAACCCCATTCAAAAAAAAAAAAAAAAGCCTAAATTGTGGAAGAACTAAATCTTTTGATATCTATGGTCAATGTCTCACCCCAAGGCCACATGGTCAACCTATAACCAAGTTTTGTGGACAACATGGATTGCCAAGTGTTGACCAAGGACTGCGAAGACGGAGCCCCTGCGAGGCAACGCAGGACTTCATTGCCCTTAGTTCTCAGGTGGCTGAAATACAATCCAGACACGCCATCCCCATCCTCGTAATTCTGCGAGATTTACACACTATCCAGCTCTACAGGAACCAAGACATCAACCTACACAGATATCTATCCACCATGCCGAGGGTTAGAAAAAGGCTATTTTTTAACCCCAGAGGCAGCGCCCCTCTTGTCCACAGGCCATGCCTTGCATTTCAGCCCAATCCCAGGCAAGTGGAAGAGGCTGAGCTGCGATACCAAATGCAACCCATAGGCAAGAGTGGCGCTGTTCCTGGATCTTTTGGTTCGCCAGTTTAGATAAGATAGTTGCTAATGGGGCAAATCTCTACAATTCTACTACTCAAGGAACCTTTATGATCGAGAATGACCTGAGGACGACAGATGAGAGCAGATAAACTTCCCTGCAGCTGCTGGACCAGGCATTATCGCCATATCCTGTCAATGGAGAGACCAAACGAACGACGGCCATGACAACAGTCCCAGCACTCTATATGGTTATCACAATGAGAGAGGGGAGGGAGGGAATGCAGGGATAGGGACCGGCGACTTCTCTGCAATTCCTCCCACTAGTAAAGGGAATATGTCTAGTGATAGAACAAAACAAGGCCTCATGTACACAACCGAGTACGCAGCCCAAGGCTCTGCCAATGCTTCGCCCCGTTCCAATTAGAGAGTAGGCCCCAACCTGCTCTGCGATTATGGATTGGAACCTCCCACCGAAATTAAAGGAACGCAGGCGGCACGCTGAGGTTATCCGGGTGTCATTCAAGTGTCCTTGGAAAACACCAAAATATTACATTTTTTGGAAATATTGCATGTAAATGCCAAAAAGTATATACAGGATAGTGAGGCCTCGCGCTCGAGCACTGCAGGAAGACCTCTCCCAAATAATACAGACAGAAGGGACAAGCGATGGAAAGGATATTGTACCTCAAATAGGACAGACAGAGCAGATTTGCTGAACTTGCAGATTTCACAGTTTCGCAAATGAATAAGTTAACCCAGAACTTGCCCCTTCTGTGGGATATTACGATGGTGCCTGTACACGTAGTGGTGACGTGTCGCACCGCAGAGAGACTGCTTTAGGCTGAGGCCACATATATTGCAGAGAGGAGACAACGAGCAGGCCGAGGGGGTCTGACTTTAACGAAAGGCACTTGGATAACTTTAGAGGGCCTCCTGTCCTCCATTGATCACAACGTGGGGTTCGGCTCTGTTCCGTTGTCACAATCTGCAACACGTGGCCTCAGCCTTATTACAATTTCATTACCCGCTTTCTGCCCACATACCACCAGTAAGCTATATGGTTTCCCAGGGTTTCTCCAGTACAGGATGGATAATAAAACCCACAAGTCACCCATAGATCTGCCACGTCTCCCTACACATGGACATAATCTATACCTGCAGCTTCCCTTCTCCGTGCCAGGAGGGACGATGATCTATGTGAACCTCAAAAACACCCGATGCTTCTTCATCTGACTTCTTACTGGTACTAAATCTAAGTTTTTTGGCCCCCTGACCGCCAAGAACTATTGAGTAGCTCAATTTAGATTTACTAGGTTCAGCAAAATTTTGCAGATGTTCGGTCCCCGGGGTGCAGACAACGCAGATTAGTGAGTCAGGCCTGACACCCACAGAGCACTGTTATCATAACCAGGGGATGACCTCCATGTAGTCAGAGCATCTTCATTTCACTACTCCCATCCTCCAACCCCACCACAGCTGAGGAGTATGGTCGAGGGGCCCGAAGGTGAGAGGAGAGAACTGTACAAGGAGGTCAGACATGAGATGTAGGCCACGAGCAGGTGCGGGTCCTGCAGTTGGGTTTTCCTGTTGGTGCTCTCATCATTACTGTGAATGTCAAAAGCACAGCAGTCTAGTGGAGGACGAAAAAACAACTAATTCATGGTGGACACCTGCAAAAACCATTGAAAGTCTAAAAACATTTCATGGACCCATTGATTCAGGCCGGGCCATAGAAAGGACAGAAATGGAACCGGTCCTGAGTTTTGCCCCAGGTTCACAGCCCCATACATTGTCTTGTGTATAATGGGTAAGTGTACTGGCCAATAAAAACATGGCTACTACACAATGCATGACAATGTACGAGGCCATAGTAGCAGATGAGAGAGGCCTAAATAAAAGTAGGATAGAGGTACACTTAAAGAGTCCATGATCTGCAAATGCAGCCATAAGTTTATTGCTGGCCAAGGAGCTTCACATAAGGATCCTTACAGGCTGTAACTTGAAGGCTGTTTTTGAAAACCCCACCCTCATTATCCCAGAGCTGTGCTCCATCTGCTGGTGCAGTCACTGGTACATACATTACATTACTTATCCTGTACTGATCCTGGTTACATCCTGTATTATACTCCAGAGCTGCGCTCACTATTCTGCTGGTGCAGTCACTGTGTACATACATTACATTACTTATCCTGTACTGATCCTGAGTTACATCCTGTATTATACTCCAGAGCTGCGCTCACTATTCTGCTGGTGCAGTCACTGTGTACATACATTACATTACTTATCCTGTACTGATCCTGAGTTACATCCTGTATTATACTCCAGAGCTGCGCTCACTATTCTGCTGGTGCAGTCACTGTGTACATACATTACATTACTTATCCTGTACTGATCCTGAGATATATATTATACTCCAGAGCTGCACTCACTATTCTGCTGGTACAGTCACTGTGTACATACATTACATTACTTATCCTGTACTGATCCTGAGTTACATCCTGTATTATACACCAGAGCTGCACTCACTATTCTGCTGGTGCAGTCACTGTGTACATACATTACATTACTTATCCTGTACTGATCCTGAGTTACATCCTGTATTATACACCAGAGCTGCACTCACTATTCTGCTGGTGCAGTCACTGTGTACAAACATTACTTATCCTGTACTGATCCTGAGTTACATCCTGTACTGATCCAGAGCTGCACTCACTATTCTGCTGGTGAGTCACTGTGTACATACATTACATTACTTATCCTGTACTGATCCTGAGTTACATCCTGTATTATACTCCAGAGCTGCGCTCACTATTCTGCTGGTACAGTCACTGTGTACATACATTACATTACTTATCCTGTACCGATCCTGAGTTACATCCTGTATTATACTCCAGAGCTGCGCTCACTATTCTGCTGGTGCAGTCACTGTGTACATACATTACATTACTTATCCTGTACTGATCCTGAGTTACATCCTGTATTATACTCCAGAGCTGCGCTCACTATTCTGCTGGTACAGTCACTGTGTACATACATTACATTACTTATCCTGTACTGATCCTGAGTTACATCCTGTATTATACTCCAGAGCTGCGCTCACTATTCTGCTGGTACAGTCACTGTGTACATACATTACATTACTTATCCTGTACTGATCCTGAGTTATATCCTGTATTATACTCCAGAGCTGCGCTCACTATTCTGCTGGTGCAGTCACTGTGTACATACATTACATTACTTATCCTGTACTGATCCTGAGTTACATCCTGTATTATACTCCAGAGCTGCGCTCACTATTCTGCTGGTGCAGTCACTGTGTACATACATTACATTACTTATCCTGTACTGATCCTGAGTTACATCCTGTATTATACTCCAGAGCTGCGCTCACTATTCTGCTGGTACAGTCACTGTGTACATACATTACATTACTTATCCTGTACTGATCCTGAGTTACATCCTGTATTATACTCCAGAGCTGCGCTCACTATTCTGCTGGTACAGTCACTGTGTACATACATTACATTACTTATCCTGTACTGATCCTGAGTTACATCCTGTATTATACTCCAGAGCTGCACTCAATATTCTGAAGCGATTTATGTAGAATAATAAGTACAGACTATAAGGAGACACTTGTGGATGTTGCTTTATACATCCTATGAGGTCATCATACTGGCTGCCATGTTGTATTCAATGCGATAAATGGGAGGGGGGGAATTTAGGTGAATTTTCTCATAAGGAAGTGACACTTTTTTTAACCATACATTATTTTGATGAGGCCTCTCTGTATACCCTCCTGTAGGTGTCGGCTTTATCACCCCCCCCCCCCCCCCGATTTACGGTGCGCTCATCACATACAGTTCAGAGATTTTACTCTCCTATTAAACAAGCCATTTGCTTTTATTTCGGCAGCGCCCCCTACCCCCTCCTCCTGCTCTCCATCTCCCTGCACTGCTCTAATTAGACGCCTCGGTCATCAGGTCACCAGAGTAAGAGGAGACCATTCATCAGAAGTTACATTAGAGGACGGCAGTTCATGGAGAAGGCCAGGGAGGGAGCGACTGCTCCGGAGAGAGACAGCACAATAATTCTGCACTGGAGGCAACGCAGTAACAATGTAAAAATCGTAAAACTAAATGTCAGTGCATGAAGATATCAGCAAATACAAAAGGAGGAAGAGAAGTTCCTGGATAGACCAAGTCTGCCCTGAACCCCAAGACTGATTTATCTACAAAAAAATAAATAAATAAATAAAAATAAAAATTTATATAAAGCAACCCCTAACAGGACCCTTGAGCTCAACCAAATGGAAATTGCCAGGACAGAATTATGGAGTGCCCAAACTTTACTTGGTGCAGCGACCCCTCAACATCAAAGGATCTAGGGACATCTACAGGACTCGGCACAACCGTACATTACATAGTCACCTACTAATCTGAAGGGTCCGCAGGTAATACTACAACCTCCGGCAACAGGTAGCCATACTAGCCACTGAGCAGCAAATCTGCCCCCTCCTCCCATCCCACTTATATCCATTTAGGGGAAGGAGTGGTAGGGATTGTTCATATTGGGCCCCCTGGGGGTCAATAGGGAGCAACTGCATCAATAACACAAGGAACACAGAAAGTATCAATCAGCTGAATAAAGAGCACAGGACAACAACGTAACAACAACTACTCAATGAGGATACTACAGACATACAACACAACTGACTGTAATATAAATGTATCAAAGTATATATTATATACACACAGACAAAATGCAGAATATATAAACTGCTGAATAACTTCCTAAATACAATAAGTACTATACCCCAGAGCTGCGCTCACTATTCTGCTGGTACAGTCACTGTGTACATACATTACATTACTTATCCTGTACTGATCCTGAGTTACATCCTGTATTATACTCCAGAGCTGCGCTCACTATTCTGCTGGTACAGTCACTGTGTACATACAATACATTACTTATCCTGTACTGATCCTGAGTTACATCCTGTATTATACTCCAGAGCTGCACTCACTATTCTGCTGGTACAGTCACTGTGTACATACATTACATTACTTATCCTGTATTATACTCCAGAGCTGCGCTCACTATTCTGCTGGGACAGTCACTGTGTACATACATTACTTATCCTGTACTGATCCTGAGTTACATCCTGTATTATACTCCAGAGCTGCACTCACTATTCTGCTGGTACAGTCACTGTGTACATACATTACATTACTTATCCTGTACTGATCCTGAGCTACATCCGGTATTATACCCCAGAGCTGCGCTCACTATTCTGCTGGTACAGTCACTGTGTACATACATTACATTACTTATCCTGTACTGATCCTGAGTTACATCCTGTATTATACTCCAGAGCTGCGCTCACTACTCTGCTGGTACAGTCACTGTGTACATACATTACTTATCCTGTACTGATCCTGAGTTACATCCTGTATTATACTCCAGAGCTGCGCTCACTATTCTGCTGGTGCAGTCACTGTGTACATACATTACATTACTTATCCTGTACTGATCCTGAGTTACATCCTGTATTATACTCCAGAGCTGCGCTCACTATTCTGCTGGTACAGTCACTGTCACATATATTACATACGTTTCAGATCTGTATCACCCTTGCATTCAGACACATATGACTGGAATTATCTGCACTGATAATCATTGTGTGAACAGGCAGTAAACAGAGATTGTCGCGGATCGGTATATTTTAGCTGACAATTCTATAGTGTTAGATTTGGTAGGGGGTATTTATAGGGTTGAACACTTTGCTCACCTCTATGACTGCCCATCAGGCCTTGATGCTGTCACTGTCGGCTCTGCAGCGCTGGCACAGGACACTACAGGCAGTGAGGTGCTGGCTGATCCCCCTTTTTTTTTGCAGCGGTGTTTAATCAATCAGAAACATTCCTTGCTACAGTCCTTGACCGCGGGGTCATTCCGCATTACTGCTCCGGCTTTATATAACATGCAGGACGCTTCCCTGAAGATCAGAGCCAGAGATACAAGGAATACTGCAGAGTGGTAAAGACTGAACCAGAGAATATTCCAGAAAACACCAAAACAAGAAAAGGGTCATAAAATTACTCCACCTATACATGGTGATTGGTGTCTAACATCCACCGCCCGATCCCTCCTTGGACCTGTCCAAATTTACACCTCCAGTGACATCAGAAGTTCAGGTTACTGCTCTGTCCCGTCCTATGCTTTATACTGCAGCACTGCCAGCCCCATAAAAATAAATGGAGTGGTAGCAGGTCTGTGGGACCACCACCATTCAGATGCGGGAACAAAGGATCCCCCTCTCTCCCATCTACAACCATCCCCCCTTTCCTGAGGCACTAAAGTGCATTGGTGGACAAACCCCTTTAAAGAGGTTATGCCACGAACAGATCATAGGATAGGAGATAAGTTGCCGATTGTTGGGGTTCTGACCAAAGGACCCCCTACCAATCCTGAGAATGGGGGCATTTTACCCCATTGTAAATTAAGCCACAATGGGCAAAGTTGCACTCCTGCTGAAGTCCACCACTGGCTCTTACTGAAATGAATGGGGCAAGGGGGTGGCACATCTGTGCCCATCGCCGCTACAGTCACAATGGGGGTAAGATCAGTAATTCATCCCCTATCCTATGGGTACAGGATGATCATTTTTGTGACATGACCCTTTAACTGTAATACCTTAAAAGGACCAGAAACCTCCTTATTTAACCCAGAATGTCCTTGAGGGTCCCGAAATTAGGGCAGACCACATGGAAGGCCTGGCAGAATCCTACCGTCTCTCTGCTATTCTTTGTGGGGCACAAAAGCGACATGGCCAGCACGTTTGTCGCCACCCCTGAATATTAATAGGGCACATGAAGCGCCAATCTCCATGCTCTGATTTTGACAAGTATGAGTATAAGTCAATAGAGCCTGCTGGGCACGGTGGTTCTTCCTTATGTGCTGGATCCATTATACAAATTCAGCTTCTTTTGCTTCTATATTTTTGTGGGACAACTTGCGCATGGTTATGGGGTGCACCTACGCACATGTATCAGCCTGTAACGTTCTATTCATTTTTTTTTTTAAAAACTTATTTTTGTTTCCCTCCTTGTTTGTAAGGCTGATTCAGCAAATAGGACTCCAGGTTGAATGGGGCACAAAATACCCCGTTGTCATAATTGTTGGGGGTCTTGGTCCCTCACCCATCAGCAGGTTATATAGGGTGCCCAAAACATCCCTTTAAAAGTCCCACCAAGAGACAAACACTGGGAGTGTTTAAGGATGACCCTGTGAACGAGGCCTAAGTGTGACTCCGGCCGCACCCCTTATAAAAGTGCTAAACTTTATAACCTACTGACTGTGGGGTCACCATTCCTCTAAAGTGACAGCCGTGGTGGGCGGCCGCTTGTCAGGAATTATCCATATTACAGCGGTCAGTGTGAACATGAAGACGACCTCACCATTATATAAATCTTACGCTAGGCCTCAGACAACAGCGTCGTCCATAGCAACCAATCACAGCTCAGCCTTCATTCTGTGAGCTGTACTTGGAATAATGAGACAAGAGATGTGATTGGCTGCAGCAGTTTCTTTTATCAGCTTTATTATGCACATTTTTAACGAACAACTGACAAACTGATTACAACAGACTTGTCCATAGCAACCAGTTGGCTTACAGCTTTCACTAAAAGGAAACCGAATCCTTTTCTGTTGCTATAGGCAACAAGAACTTTTCAGATCAAAGTGATTGATCACTACTCAAATACGAGAAATTTGGCATCATAAGGACTTTCCAAATCCAAAGAAAATCATTGCAAAAACAGCACTATGAATGCACCATGTGAACAAACCCTTAAAGGAGTTGCACCACAAAAGAAAGTTATCCCCTATCCTATAACTTGCAGATCAGTGGGGGTCCAACAGCACAGACCCCCCACCGATCGGGAGAACAGGGGCTCTGAATAGAGTGGTGGTCAGGCATCACGTACACCGCCCCATTCATTTCAATGGGGGTGCTCCACTATCCTGCCGCCCCCATGGAATGGACAGGGGATAACTTGCTTTTGTGCAATGGTCAGGCAAATACGCAGAAAGTGCAGCTCTCAGGTACATAACTTTAAAAGCAGCTCTGGATGTGACTGGAGTCAAAGTAACATTTATATTAAACCTACTCTGCTTTTGTTTTGATCTCCTGCTAAAACAATGTGGATCCAAGAAGAACACACTTACACTAGGTTCACACCTGCATTTGGGTTTTCGTCCTTTGGAGACCAAAAACAGAAACCCCATCCGCTTAAAAGCGGTCACCCACGAAAACCTGCAGACCATAGACTATAATGGGGTCTGCCGGGTTTCCGCCCAGTTTCTGAGAAATGGGAGACAGGAGTCCCTGAATGCAGTGAGAACCTAGCGTTAGTCGTTGACCCCTTTCTGATACTATTATCACACAGTGGCAGTGCAAATGGGGCATGAAAGGGACAACAAGCAAGTGTTCCTCCATTCTTAAAAGGGCATTCCAGGACTATTATATTGAGAATGACTTTTTCAGGCCAGTGCTATAACATCCATTGGTCACCTGGTCGTGCTGCAATACCAAGCACAGCCACTATGTAATGTAGGGTGCTGTGCTAAGTAGTGAATAGGCCACAACCCCTTTAAGTAGGTCATACCTATAACATGGTTGTTGGGTAAAAGCTCATTTTACAGGGTTAATGGCTCCCATCAGGCATCCAACAGTAAAGAATCAGGTATCTTAGATTCCTGCTAAACATCTGGGGCCGTAAGGAAACACCATTTCACATATGGTTATTGCCACTTGCACCAAAAATTAAAGGCCAAGTCTGGTTTCATATCTAAATACTTTCATTGTCTCAATACTCCTAAAATTAAAAAATAAATAAAAATACACAAATAAAATCAATAGCAACATCACAAAATTGTTTTACGTCTACAGCACCTATGCATCTCCATGACAATAGCAAACCCTGTACAGTCTGACCCAGAACTCAGGATACCTCCATTTGCCCCCTACTTTTTGCTAACATATAGCTGATAATTTAATATGAGGTAGAGGGAGCATGACTGCAGGATCAGACTACACAGAGTTTGTTTGTAGTCTGTTACCAAGGAGACACATCGGTCTGTATAAAACCCACAGAACCAAAACAATAGGGAATTGTTAAATAGAAAATTATGCAACTTTGCAGTAGGTTCTATTTCAGAGGTTTTGGGAGAGATTTATTATATTTCGTACCAATGCCAAAAATTTGCAACTTTCATCTTTGACCTCGCCCTCACCACTTTCCTAAAACGGGGTACAGCGAGGGGCGGGCCACCAAACCTGTCAGATTTATGATGGCAGTTATGTCTGAAATCTACGTCAACTATGATCTGGCATAGCTAGTGCACCTTGTCATAAATGAGGCGTACTCTCCACCCGACGCAGGGGATACAAAAACGCCAGTCTTCATAAGTCTCCCCCTTTACAGCCCACAGGAGATCTCGTGTCACATGCAAAATGAAGCGGGAAAACTGCGCTACAAAAATTCTTCATGTAACCCCGTGGCCATAAAATGGAGAATGTGAACACTTTGTAGATTGTCAGGCGCATAGCAACCACTCGGCTACCAAAAAAAAGGGACTCCGGAAAATGAGGTGGGATCCGGTTGCTATGGGTGACGGCTCCGCCAGGCCTCACTACTTTTCATAATTGCTGGAAAATAAAGACAGTTACAGAAAATGGACATCCCCTTAACAGCGGCCATGACAGTTACTGACGGATGACACACACAGTGACAGGGCGAGCATGCGCAGAAGACAAAGGGGAGGAATCCCAACCATGAGAAACATATGGTACCTCATAGGGCGAGGCCCTACACCCCGCCTCATGGTTTCACCTTCCAAAAAAAAAGCTGTATTTAAAGGGGTTTTCCATGTTTAAAGGGTTTTCTTATTTTTTTGCATCAATTTCTAGTTCTCCAAATGCAGCCAGCAGGGTAAACAATGGGGGCCTTCATTCTGGTGGCTGCGGCTACCTCCGGGGTCACATATACGTCTATTTGTCATGGATTAAAAAAAACAAAACAAAAACCTGAAGAAAAGTTTAGAGACACCCCCCACCCCCTTAAAAAGCACCTTAAAGGGATGATACCACTACAGACACTTCTCAAGAAAAGGGGTCTTATCCCCCCATCACACAAATCCACAGTGCCCCATTTCTCATCATTGGTCCCTTCAAATTAAATTGATCAGATGCCCGTGTGCACACCAAACCTCCAGTCACATGGGGGTATTTAGTAGGGATGCTCTCACCCTCTTCACCCCCCCACCATAATGGGATATAATCACACTCGCCTAACAGAGAATTGTTTTTAGGCACCCTCCTCTTAGGACACCCCTTTGCTATATTGGCCCCATTGCATGTCCTCAATGATCAACTACCTGTGATCAGTAGCAAGTGTTCAGTTTCCCTGCAGCGCCTCTACAGGAGAAGCAAGAAATTACACACAGAGCAATCGCATCTTAAATTATCTATTAGGGGTACAGAACATTTTGTATTTTTTTCTATGCACTTCTCCAAGTCACAGGGATCACATTTGGACTTTTAGGTACTTTTGTCATCATAAATTGTAAAGCCAAAAGTCTGCAACGCTATCGTCACAGAGCAGAACTCAAACTACAACCATTAGAAGTCAAGGGGTTGGGCAAGATTTGACAGTAGGACCTCAAAAAAAACTAAGGCTCAGTAACTGTCAGCCACAACATTAATGTGAACAGTGCCCAGATCTATGATGAGCTTGAAGCTAAACACCACGTGTCAATCTGATCCAACTCCTCATCTTCAGCCACAATCACAAAAAAAAAAAAAAAAAAAAAAAAAAAAAAAAGGGAATTCACGCCAAGTATCGCACAGTCTACAGCCAGAATCTGAGTCAGGCCATCAGTGGCCAGCGCTACACCGCTGTACCCTGCTGGGCCAGGTGTCACTGTCACCCTCATCCACAGCAGCGCACAGAAGCCTGCGGCACTGCAGAGGTTAAAAACCAGAGCTAGAGAACAGGCCAAAATGACCAGAACTGAAGAAGCTCCATACAAAGGTCCATGCGAGACACCCTGATATCTGGCCAGGGGCACCACCAAAAGTCAGCACAGCCCCCGCAAGGTCTATAACTGATATCTGTGCTCAAACTGGAGGACCCCCCCCAAATCTACTGCAGCCCCGATACCCTGAGCATTGCCCTCTGACCTCCTAATAACCTGCATGTTGCCTTGTGCACCATTATGCCCTATTCTTCACCCAGTGTACCAATGCACTCGCCCCCTGCAACCTCCCAATATTACCTGCACCCCCTAATATTACCTATGCACTCACCCCCCTGCCCCCCATTATTACCTATGCACTCCCGAATATTTCCTATTCACCCACATATCATATGCATCACTTAGTACTGTTTTGCACCGTGCAGACCCCCCTTATATGTATGCCTCTGTGCACCCCCTCACCCCATGTCTTGCACTGTGCACCCCCTTATATGTATGCCTCTGTGCACCCCCTTATATGTATGCCTCTGTGCACCCCCTTATATGTATGCCTCTGTGCACCCCCTTATATGTATGCCTCTGTGCACCCCCTTAGCACCCCATGTCTTGCACTGTGCACCCCCTTAGCACCCCATGCCTTGCACTGTGCACCCCCTTATATGTACGCCTCTGTGCACCCCCTTAGCACCCCATGTCTTGCACTGTGCACCCCCTTAGCACCCCATGTCTTGCACTGTGCACCCCCTTAGCACCCCATGTCTTGCACTGTGCACCCCCTTAGCACCCCATGTCTTGCACTGTGCACCCCCTTAGCACCCCATGTCTTGCACTGTGCACCCCCTTATATGTATGCCACTGTGCACCCCCTTAGCACCCCATGTCTTGCACTGTGCACCCCCTTAGCACCCCATGTCTTGCACTGTGCACCCCCTTAGCACCCCATGTCTTGCACTGTGCACCCCCTTAGCACCCCATGTCTTGCACTGTGCACCCCCTTAGCACCCCATGTCTTGCACTGTGCACCCCCTTAGCACCCCATGTCTTGCACTGTGCACCCCCTTAGCACCCCATGTCTTGCACTGTGCACCCCCTTAGCACCCCATGTCTTGCACTGTGCACCCCCTTAGCACCCCATGTCTTGCACTGTGCACCCCCTTATATGTATGCCTCACCTTATGCCTTCTCATCCCCCATACCTTGCCCCGTGCACGCTCCAGCCTCCTCCTCCCCCCATCACTCCCGGAGGCCGGTCCCTGCCAGGGCGCCCCCCTCAGCCGTGCTGCCGCACTGTCCGGGCTGACATGCAGGCTTCTGGCTGACACTGGAGCAGCAGGAGGCAGTCCTCCCCGGTGCAGGCCGCACACACACACAGGCTGCACGCCTCACCTACCATTTTGCAGTGTGGTGGCCGCACACAAGCTAGTGATGTCGCCGCTGGGCTGGCTGCTCGGGGGGGCTCCGTCTGCCGCCCCCCTGCTCTGCTGCTCCGGCCTCTTATTGTCCTACATGCTCCGCCGCTGCTCTGCATCCTCCGCCTGCGCCATGTTACATTCCCGGCTCTGCTGTGGGGGGGGATGCCCGGGGCTCGCACGCCATTGGCCAGCGCCGATCACGTGACTAGGAGCCCTGGACACCCCCCTCCCCTCCCCTGTGCTTTAAAGAGACAATGTGAGGGGGGAGGGGCGGACGGTGACCGGAGGACGGGGTGGGGCCGAGAGGGGACTGAGGGGGGGCGGGAGTGACAGGAGGTGACACCGAGGGCAACAGTGACAGGAGAGACTGACATAATGAAAGTAATAACAAAGGGGTGACAGGAGGAGAGAAAGAGGAGCAATAATGACTGGAGAGACTGACATACTGAGAGTAATAACAAAGGGGTGACAGGAGGAGAGAAAGAGGAGCAATAATGACTGGAGAGACTGACATACTGAGAGTAATAACAAAGGGGTGACAGGAGGAGAGAAAGAGGAGCAATAATGACTGGAGAGACTGACATACTGAGAGTAATAACAAAGGGGTGACAGGAGGAGAGAAAGAGGAGCAATAATGACAGGAGAAACTGACATACTGAGAGTAATAACAAAGGGGTGACAGGAGGAGAGAAAGAGGAGCAATAATGACAGGAGAGACTGACATACTGAGAGTAATAACAAAGGGGTGACAGGAGGAGAGAAAGAGGAGCAATAATGACTGGAGAGACTGACATACTGAGAGTAATAACAAAGGGGTGACAGGAGGAGAGAAAGAGGAGCAATAATGACAGGAGAAACTGACAAACTGAGAGTAATAACAAAGGGGTGACAGGAGGAGAGAAAGAGGAGCAATAATGACTGGAGAGACTGACATACTGAGAGTGATAACAAAGGGGTGACAGGAGGAGAGAAAGAGGAGCAATAATGACTGGAGAGACTGACATACTGAGAGTGATAACAAGGGGTGCAGGAGGAGAGAAAGAGGAGCAATAATGACTGGAGAGACTGACATACTGAGAGTAATAACAAAGGGGTGACAGGAGGAGAGAAAGAGGAGCAATAATGACAGGAGAGACTGACATACTGAGAGTAATAACAAAGGGGTGACAGGAGGAGAGAAAGAGGAGCAATAATGACTGGAGAGACTGATAAACTGAGAGTAATAACAAAGGGGTGACAGGAGGAGAGAAAGAGGAGCAATAATGACAGGAGAGACTGACAAACTGAGAGTAATAACAAAGGGGTGACAGGAGGAGAGAAAGAGGAGCAATAATGGCAGGAGAGGATATACTGAGAGTGATAGAAATTTTAAAAGGGGTGACAGAGGGCCAAAAGTGACAGGAGGTGACACAGAAGGGCAACAATGACAACACTACAGAGAGTTAACAGTGACAGGAGGTGAGACAGAGAGTCATAGTAATCACAAAGGGGTGACGGGGCAATAAAGAAAGGAAGTGAAGAGAAGGGCAACAATAACAGCGAACACAGAAGTAACAGTGACAGGAGGTGTGAGAGAGGAACATCAATAATATAGCGGATGACAGAGAGTGACAGGAGGTCTAATAGAGAGAGTCGGTGAGTCCTGCCCCCCCATAGAGAGTCTGTGAGTCCTGCCCCCCCCCATAGAGAGCCTGTGAGTCCTGCCCCCCCATAGAGAGAGCCTGTGAGTCCTGCCCCCCCATAGAGAGCCTGTGAGTCCTGCCCCCCATAGAGAGAGCCTGTGAGTCCTGCCCCCCCATAGAGAGAGCCTGTGAGTCCTGCCCCCCCATAGAGAGGCCTGTGAGTCCTGCCCCCCATAGAGAGAGCCTGTGAGTCCTGCCCCCCATAGAGAGCCCTGTGAGTCCTGCCCCCCATAGAGAGACCTGTGAGTCCTGCCCCCCATAGAGAGAGCCTGTGAGTCCTGCCCCCCATAGAGAGCCTGTGAGTCCTGCCCCCCGGCTCCCCATAGAGAGACCTGTGAGTCCTGCCCCCCCATAGAGAGAGCCTGTGAGTCCTGCCCCCCATAGAGAGAGCCTGTGAGTCCTGCCCCCCATAGAGAGAGCCTGTGAGTCCTGCCCCCCCATAGAGAGAGCCTGTGAGTCCTGCCCCCCCATAGAGAGAGCCTGTGAGTCCTGCCCCCCCATAGAGAGGGCCTGTGAGTCCTGCCCCCCTCCATAGAGAGAGCCTGTGAGTCCTGCCCCCCCATAGAGAGCCTGTGAGTCCTGCCCCCATAGAGAGAGCCTGTGAGTCCTGTGTCCTCCCCCATAGAGAGAGCCTGTGAGTCCTGCCCCCCATAGAGAGAGCCTGTGAGTCCTGCCCCCCCATAGAGAGCCTGTGAGTCCTGCCCCCCATAGAGAGCCGTGAGGTCCTGCCCCCCATAGAGAGAGCCTGTGAGTCCTGCCCCCCCAGAGAGAGCCTGTGAGTCCCCCCCCCCATAGAGAGAGCCTGCTGAGACCTGCCCCCCATAGAGAGAGCCTGTGAGTCCTGCCCCCCCATAGAGAGCCTGTGAGTCCTGCCCCCCCAGAGAGAGCCTGTGAGTCCTGCCCCCCACCCATAGAGAGAGCCTGTGAGTCCTGCCCCCCATAGAGAGCCTGTGAGTCCTGCCCCCCATAGAGAGAGCCTGTGAGTCCTGCCCCCCATGAGAGAGCCTGTGAGTCCTGCCCCCCCAGAGAGAGCCTGTGAGTCCTGCCCCCCCATAGAGAGAGCCTGTGGCGCTTGATCCTGGAGTCCTGCCCCCCCATAGAGAGACCTGTGAGTCCTGCCCCCCATAGAGAGAGCCTGTGAGTCCTGCCCCCCATAGAGAGCCTGTGAGTCCTGCCCCCCCATAGAGAGAGCCTGTGAGTCCTGCCCCCCCATAGAGAGAGCCTGTGAGTCCTGCCCCCATAGAGAGCCTGTGAGTCCTGCCCCCCATAGAGAGAGCCTGTGAGTCCTGCCCCCCCATAGAGAGAGCCTGTGAGTCCTGCCCCCCCATAGAGAGAGCCTGCCGAGTCCTGCCCCCCATAGAGAGCCTGTGAGTCCTGCCCCCCCATAGAGAGAGCCTGTGAGTCCTGCCCCCCATAGAGAGCCTGTGAGTCCTGCCCCCCCATAGAGAGCCTGTGAGTCCTGCCCCCCATAGAGAGAGCCTGTGAGTCCTGCCCCCATAGAGAGAGCCTGTGAGTCCTGCCCCCCATAGAGAGAGCCTGTGAGTCCTGCCCCCCATAGAGAGCCTGTGAGTCCTGCCCCCCCAGAGAGAGCCTGTGAGTCCTGCCCCCCCATAGAGAGAGCCTGTGAGTCCTGCCCCCCATAGAGAGAGCCTGTGAGTCCCGCCCCCCATAGAGAGAGCCTGTGAGTCCTGCCCCCCATAGAGAGAGCCTGTGAGTCCTGCCCCCCAGAGAGAGCCCGGACCTCCCCCCCCATAGAGAGCCTGTGAGTCCTGCCCCCCCATAGAGAGCCTGTGAGTCCTGCCCCCCCATAGAGAGCCTGTGAGTCCTGCCCCCCCCCATAGAGAGTGCCTGTGAGTCCTGCCCCCCATAGAGAGCCTGTGAGTCCTGCCCCCATAGAGAGAGCCTGTGAGTCCTGCCCCCCATAGAGAGAGCCTGTGAGTCCTGCCCCCCATAGAGAGACCTGTGAGTCCTGCCCCCCATAGAGAGAGCCTGTGAGTCCTGCCCCCCATAGAGAGCCGTAGTCCTGCCCCCATAAGGGCCCCCCATAGAGAGAGCCTGTGAGTCCTGCCCCCCATAGAGAGAGCCTGTGAGTCCTGCCCCCCCTAGAGAGAGCCTGTGAGTCCTGCCCCCCAGAGAGAGCCTGTGAGTCCTGCCCCCCATAGAGAGAGCCTGTGAGTCCTGCCCCCCATAGAGAGAGCCTGTGAGTCCTGCCCCCCCATAGAGAGCCTGTGAGTCCTGCCCCCCATAGAGAGCCTGTGAGTCCTGCCCCCCATAGAGAGCCTGTGAGTCCTGCCCCCCCATAGAGAGAGCCTGTGAGTCCTGCCCCCCCATAGAGAGAGCCTGTGAGTCCTGCCCCCCCATAGAGAGAGAGCCTGTGAGTCCTGCCCCCCATAGAGAGAGCCTGTGAGTCCTGCCCCCCATAGAGAGACCTGTGAGTCCTGCCCCCACATAGAGAGAGCCTGTGAGTCCTGCCCCCCATAGAGAGAGCCTGTGAGTCCTGCCCCCCATAGAGAGCCTGTGAGTCCTCCCCCATAGAGAGACCTGTGAGTCCTGCCCCCATAGAGAGAGCCTGTGAGTCCTGCCCCCCATGAGAGAGCCTGAGTCCTGCCCCCCCATAGAGAGCCTGTGAGTCCTGCCCCCATAGAGAGAGCCTGAGTCCTAGAGGAGCCTGTGAGTCCTGCCCCCCATAGAGAGAGCCTGTGAGTCCTGCCCCCCATAGAGAGAGCCTGAGGCCTGTGAGTCCTGCCCCCATAGAGAGAGCCTGAGTCCTGCCCCCCATAGAGAGCCTGTGAGTCCTGCCCCCATAGAGAGAGCCTGAGTCCTGCCCCCCATAGAGAGAGCCTGTGGTCCCCCCCCATAGAGAGCCTGTGAGTCCTGCCCCCCCATAGAGAGAGCCTGTGAGTCCTGCCCCCCCATAGAGAGGAGCCCTGCCCCCCATAGAGAGAGCCTGTGAGTCCTGCCCCCCATAGAGAGACCTGTGAGTCCTGCCCCCCATAGAGAGAGCCTGTGAGTCCTGCCCCCCATAGAGAGAGCCTGTGAGTCCTGCCCCCCATAGAGAGAGCCTGTGAGTCCTGCCCCCCCATAGAGAGAGCCTGTGAGTCCTGCCCCCATAGAGAGAGCCTGTGAGTCCTGCCCCCATAGAGAGAGCCTGTAGTCCTGCCCCCCATAGAGAGAGCCTGTGAGTCCTGCCCCCCAGAGAGAGCCTGTGAGTCCTGCCCCCCCTCCATAGAGAGCCTGTGAGTCCTGCCCCCCATAGAGAGAGCCTGTGAGTCCTGCCCCCCATAGAGAGACCTGTGAGTCCTGCCCCCCATAGAGAGAGCCTGTGAGTCCTGCCCCCCATAGAGAGAGCCTGTGAGTCCTGCCCCCCATAGAGAGAGCCTGTGAGTCCTGCCCCCATAGAGAGAGCCTGAGTCCTGCCCCCCATAGAGAGAGCCTGTGAGTCCTGCCCCCCATAGAGAGAGCCTGTGAGTCCTGCCCCCCATAGAGAGAGCCTGTGAGTCCTGCCCCCCATAGAGAGAGCCTGTGAGTCCTGCCCCCCATAGAGAGAGCCTGTGAGTCCTGCCCCCCATAGAGAGAGCCTGAGTCCTGAGCGCCCCCCCATAGAGAGACCTGTGAGTCCTGCCCCCCCAGACCTGAGTCCTGCCCCCATAGAGAGAGCCTGTGAGTCCTGCCCCCCATAGAGAGAGCCTGTGAGTCCTGCCCCCCATAGAGAGAGCCTGTAGTCCTGCCCCCATAGAGAGAGCCTGTGAGTCCTGCCCCCATAGAGAGAGCCTGAAGAGACCTGCCCCCCCCATAGAGAGAGCCTGTGAGTCCTGCCCCCCATAGAGAGAGCCTGTGAGTCCTGCCCCCCATAGAGAGAGCCTGATCCCCCCCCATAGAGAGACCTGTGAGTCCTGCCCCCCCATAGAGAGAGCCTGTGAGTCCTGCCCCCCCATAGAGAGAGCCTGTGAGTCCTGCCCCCCCATAGAGAGCCTGTGAGTCCTGCCCCCATAGAGAGCCTGTGAGTCCTGCCCCCATAGAGAGAGCCTGTGAGTCCTGCCCCCCATAGAGAGAGCCTGTGAGTCCTGCCCCCCCATAGAGAGACCTGTGAGTCCTGCCCCCATAGAGAGCCTGTGAGTCCGCCCCCCATAGAGAGCGCGAGTCCTGCCCCCATAGAGAGAGCCTGTGAGTCCTGCCCCCCATAGAGAGAGCCTGTGAGTCCTGCCCCCCCATAGAGAGAGCCTGTGAGTCCTGCCCCCCATAGAGAGCCTGTGAGTCCGCCCCCCATAGAGAGCCTAGAGAGAGCCTGTGAGTCCTGCCCCCCATAGAGAGAGCCTGTGAGTCCTGCCCCCCATAGAGAGAGCCTTGAGTCCTGCCCCCCATAGAGAGAGCCTGTGAGTCCTGCCCCCCATAGAGAGAGCCTGTGAGTCCTGCCCCCCATAGAGAGAGCCTGTGAGTCCTGCCCCCCATAGAGAGAGCCTGTGAGTCCTGCCCCCCATAGAGAGAGCCTGTGAGTCCTGCCCCCCATAGAGAGAGCCTGTGAGTCCTGCCCCCCATAGAGAGAGCCTGTGAGTCCTGCCCCCCATAGAGAGAGCCTGTGAGTCCTGCCCCCCATAGAGAGAGCCTGTGAGTCCTGCCCCCCCATAGAGAGAGCCTGTGAGCCAAGAGAGCCTGGAGTCCTGCCCCCCATAGAGAGAGCCTGTGAGTCCTGCCCCCCATAGAGAGAGCCTGTGAGTCCTGCCCCCATAAAGACCGCAGAGAGAGCCTGTGAGTCCTGCCCCCCATAGAGAGAGCCTGTGAGTCCTGCCCCCCCCAGAGAGAGCCTGTGAGTCCTGCCCCCCATAGAGAGAGCCTGTGAGTCCTGCCCCCCCATAGAGAGAGCCTGTGAGTCCTGCCCCCCCCCATAGAGAGAGCCTGTGAGTCCTGCCCCCATAGAGAGAGGACCTGCCCATAAGAGACTGAGTCCTGCCCCCATAGAGAGAGCCTGTGAGTCCTGCCCCCCATAGAGAGAGCCTGAGTCCTGCCCCCCCCAGAGAGAGCCTGTGAGTCCTGCCCCCCATAGAGAGCCCTGAGCCTGCCCATAGAGAGCTGTGAGTCCTGCCCCCCATAGAGAGAGCCTGTGAGTCCTGCCCCCCATAGAGAGAGCCTGTGAGTCCTGCCCCCCATAGAGAGAGCCTGTGAGTCCTGCCCCCCATAGAGAGAGCCTGTAGTCCCGCCCCCATAAGAGAGCCTGTAGTCCTGCCCCCCCATAGAGAGCCTGTGAGTCCTGCCCCCCAGAGAGAGCCTGTGAGTCCTGCCCCCCCATAGAGAGCGCCTGAGTCCTGCCCCCCATAGAGAGACCTGTGAGTCCTGCCCCCCATAGAGAGAGCCTGAGTCCTGCCCCCCCATAGAGAGGCCTGTGGTCCTGCCCCAGAGAGAGCCTGTGAGTCCTGCCCCCCCATAGAGAGAGCCTGTGAGTCCTGCCCCCCATAGAGAGAGCCTGTGAGTCCTGCCCCCCCATAGAGAGAGCCTGTGAGTCCTGCCCCCCCATAGAGAGAGCCTGTGAGTCCTGCCCCCCCATAGAGAGAGCCTGAGTCCTGCCCCCCATAGAGAGAGCCTGTGAGTCCTGCCCCCCCATAGAGAGAGCCTGTGAGTCCTGCCCCCCATAGAGAGAGCCTGTGAGTCCTGCCCCCATAGAGAGACCTGAGTCCTGCCCCCCCAGAGAGAGCCTGTGAGTCCTGCCCCCCATAGAGAGACCTGGAGAACCTGATCCTGCCCCCCATAGAGAGAGCCTGTGAGTCCTGCCCCCCATAGAGAGAGCCCTGAGTCCTGCCCCCATAGAGAGAGCCTGTGAGTCCTGCCCCCCCATAGAGAGAGCCTGTGAGTCCTGCCCCCCCATAGAGAGACCTGTGAGTCCTCGCCCCCATAGAGAGAGCCTGTGAGTCCTGCCCCCCATAGAGAGAGCCTGTGAGTCCTGCCCCCCCATAGAGAGAGCCTGTGAGTCCTGCCCCCATAGAGAGAGCCGGCCCCCCATAGAGAGACCTGTGAGTCCTGCCCCCCATAGAGAGAGCCTGTGAGTCCTGCCCCCCATAGAGAGAGCCTGTGAGTCCTGCCCCCCCATAGAGAGCCTGTGAGTCCTGCCCCCATAGAGAGAGCCTGTAGTCCTCCCCCATAGAGAGAGCCTGTGAGTCCTGCCCCCCATAGAGAGAGCCTGTGAGTCCTGCCCCCCATAGAGAGCCGGGTGAGTCCTGCCCCCCATAGAGAGAGCCTGTGAGTCCTGCCCCCCATAGAGAGAGCCTGTAGTCCTGCCCCCCATAGAGAGAGCCTGTGAGTCCTGCCCCCCCATAGAGAGAGCCTGTGAGTCCTGCCCCCCCATAGAGAGAGCCCCCCCCATAGAGAGAGCCCGCCCCCCCATAGAGAGAGCCTGTGAGTCCTGCCCCCCATAGAGAGTAGGTCCTGCCCCCCCAGAGAGAGCCTGAGTCCTGCCCCCATAGAGAGGCCTCCGGCCTGTGAGTCCTGCCCCCATAGAGAGAGCCTGTGAGTCCTGCCCCCCATAGAGAGAGCCTGTGAGTCCTGCCCCCCATAGAGAGAGCCTGTGAGTCCTGCCCCCCATAGAGAGAGCCTGTGAGTCCTGCCCCCCCATAGAGAGACCTGTGAGTCCTGCCCCCCATAGAGAGAGCCTGTGTCCTGCCCCCATAGAGAGAGCCTGTGAGTCCTGCCCCCCCGAAGAGAGAGCCTGTGAGTCCTGCCCCCCATAGAGAGAGCCTGTGAGTCCTGCCCCCCCAAGAGAGCCTGTGAGTCCTGCCCCCCATAGAGAGAGCCTGTGAGTCCTGCCCCCCCATAGAGAGAGCCTGTGAGTCCTGCCCCCCCATAGAGAGAGCCTGTGAGTCCTGCCCCCCAGAGAGCCTGTGAGTCCTGCCCCCCATAGAGAGAGCCTGTGAGTCCTGCCCCCCATAGAGAGAGCCTGCCCCATGAGACCTGACCCCCCCCCATAGAGAGAGCCTGTGAGTCCTGCCCCCCCATAGAGAGACCTGTGAGTCCTGCCCCCCATAGAGAGAGCCTGTGAGTCCTGCCCCCCCATAGAGAGTGTGAGTCCTGCCCCCCATAGAGAGAGCCTGTGAGTCCTGCCCCCCATAGAGAGCCTGTGAGTCCTGCCCCCCATAGAGAGAGACCTGTGAGTCCTGCCCCCCATAGAGAGAGCCTGTAGTCCTGCCCCCATAGAGAGACCTGTGAGTCCTGCCCCCCAAGAAGAGCCTGTGAGTCCTGCCCCCCCATAGAGAGCCTGTGAGTCCTGCCCCCCATAGAGAGAGCCTGTGAGTCCTGCCCCCCCATAGAGAGAGCCTGTGAGTCCTGCCCCCATAGAGAGACCTGTGAGTCCTGCCCCCCCCATAGAGAGACCTGTGAGTCCTGCCCCCCATAGAGAGAGCCTGTGAGTCCTGCCCCCCATAGAGAGAGCCTGTGAGTCCTGCCCCCCATAGAGAGAGCCTGTGAGTCCTGCCCCCCATAGAGAGAGCCTGTGAGTCCTGCCCCCCATAGAGAGAGCCTGAGAGCCTGCCCCCCATAGAGAGAGCCTGTGAGTCCTGCCCCCCATAGAGAGAGCCTGTGAGTCCTGCCCCCCATAGAGAGAGCCTGTGAGTCCTGCCCCCCATAGAGAGACCTGTGAGTCCTGCCCCCCATAGAGAGAGCCTGGCCCCCCCAAGAGAGCCTGTGAGTCCCGCCCCCATAGAGAGACCTGTGAGTCCTGCCCCCCATAGAGAGCCTGTGAGTCCTGCCCCCCATAGAGAGAGCCTGTGAGTCCTGCCCCCCATAGAGAGACCTGTGAGTCCTGCCCCCCATAGAGAGAGCCTGTGAGTCCTGCCCCCCATAGAGAGAGCCTGTGAGTCCTGCCCCCCATAGAGAGAGCCTGTGAGTCCTGCCCCCCCAGAGAGAGCCTGTGAGTCCTGCCCCCCATAGAGAGAGCCTGAGAGTCCTGCCCCCCCATAGAGAGACCTGTGAGTCCTGCCCCCCATAGAGAGAGCCTGTGAGTCCTGCCCCCCATAGAGAGAGCCTGTGAGTCCTGCCCCCCATAGAGAGAGCCTGTGAGTCCTGCCCCCCATAGAGAGAGCCTGTGAGTCCTGCCCCCCCATAGAGAGAGCCTGTGAGTCCTGCCCCCATAGAGAGAGCCTGTGAGTCCTGCCCCCATAGAGAGAGCCTGTAGTCCTGCCCCCCATAGAGAGCCTGTGAGTCCTGCCCCCATAGAGAGAGCCTGAGTCCTGCCCCCCATAGAGAGAGCCTGTGAGTCCTGCCCCCCCATAGAGAGCCTGTGAGTCCTGCCCCCCATAGAGAGAGCCTGTGAGTCCTGCCCCCCCATAGAGAGAGCCTGTGAGTCCTGCCCCCCCATAGAGAGAGCCGTGCCCCCCCCCATAGAGAGCCTGTGAGTCCTGCCCCCCATAGAGAGAGCCTGTGAGTCCTGCCCCCCATAGAGAGAGCCTGTGAGTCCTGCCCCCCCTGTGAGTCCTGCCCCCCATAGAGAGCCTGTGAGTCCTGCCCCCATAGAGAGAGCCTGTGATCCTGCCCCCCCATAGAGAGGCCTGTGAGTCCTGCCCCCCCATAGAGAGAGCCTGTGAGTCCTGCCCCCCCATAGAGAGAGCCTGTGAGTCCTGCCCCCATAGAGAGAGCCTGAGTCCTGCCCCCCAGAGAGAGCCTGTGAGTCCTGCCCCCCATAGAGAGAGCCTGAGTCCTGCCCCCCATAGAGAGACCTGTGAGTCCTGCCCCCATAGAGAGAGCCTGTGTCCTCCCCCATAGAGAGCCTGTGAGTCCTGCCCCCCCATAGAGAGAGCCTGTGAGTCCTGCCCCCCATAGAGAGAGCCTGTGAGTCCTGCCCCCCATAGAGAGACCTGTGAGTCCTGCCCCCCCATAGAGAGAGCCTGTGAGTCCTGCCCCCCATAGAGAGAGCCTGTGAGTCCTGCCCCCCATAGAGAGAGCCTGTGAGTCCTGCCCCCCATAGAGAGAGCCTGTGAGTCCTGCCCCCCCATAGAGAGAGCCTGTGAGTCCTGCCCCCCCATAGAGAGACCTGGCATAGAGAGACCTGTGAGTCCTGCCCCCATAGAGAGAGCCTGTGAGTCCTGCCCCCCCCATAGAGAGAGCCTGTGAGTCCTGCCCCCCATAGAGAGAGCCTGTGAGTCCTGCCCCCCATAGAGAGAGCCTGGAGTCCTGCCCCCCATAGAGAGCCTGTGAGTCCTGCCCCCATAGAGAGAGCCTGTGAGTCCTGCCCCCCATAGAGAGACCTGTGAGTCCTGCCCCCCATAGAGAGACCTGTGAGTCCTGCCCCCCATAGAGAGAGCCTGTGAGTCCTGCCCCCCCATAGAGAGAGCCTGTGAGTCCTGCCCCCCATAGAGAGAGCCTGTGAGTCCTGCCCCCCATAGAGAGAGCCTGTGAGTCCTGCGCCCCCATAGAGAGAGCCTGTGAGTCCTGCCCCCCATAGAGAGAGCCTGTGAGTCCTGCCCCCCATAGAGAGACCTGTGAGTCCTGATAGAGAGAGCCTGTGAGTCCTGCCCCCCATAGAGAGAGCCTGTGAGTCCTGCCCCCCATAGAGAGAGCCTGTGAGTCCTGCCCCCCATAGAGAGAGCCTGTGAGTCCTGCCCCCCATAGAGAGAGCCTGTGAGTCCTGCCCCCCATAGAGAGAGCCTGTGAGTCCTGCCCCCTCATAGAGAGAGCCTGTGAGTCCTGCCCCCCATAGAGAGAGCCTGTGAGTCCTGCCCCCCATAGAGAGCCGCCTAGTCCTGCCCCCCATAGAGAGACCTGTGAGTCCTGCCCCCCATAGAGAGAGCCTGTGAGTCCTGCCCCCCATAGAGAGAGCCTGTGAGTCCTGCCCCCCATAGAGAGAGCCTGTGAGTCCTGCCCCCCATAGAGAGAGCCTGGAGTCCTGCCCCCCATAGAGAGAGCCTGTGAGTCCTGCCCCCCATAGAGAGAGCCTGTGAGTCCTGCCCCCCATAGAGAGAGCCTGTGAGTCCTGCCCCCCCAGAGAGCGAGTCCTGCCCCCCCCTAGAGAGAGCCTGTGAGTCCTGCCCCCCATAGAGAGAGCCTGTGAGTCCTGCCCCCCATAGAGAGAGCCTGTGAGTCCTGCCCCCCCATAGAGAGAGCCTGTGAGTCCTGCCCCCCATAGAGAGAGCCTGTGAGTCCTGCCCCCCATAGAGAGAGCCTGTGAGTCCTGCCCCCCATAGAGAGAGCCTGTGAGTCCTGCCCCCCATAGAGAGAGCCTGTGAGTCCTGCCCCCCATAGAGAGAGCCTGTGAGTCCTGCCCCCCATAGAGAGAGCCTGTGAGTCCTGCCCCCCATAGAGAGAGCCTGTGAGTCCTGCCCCCCATAGAGAGACCTGTGAGTCCTGCCCCCCATAGAGAGAGCCTGTGAGTCCTGCCCCCCATAGAGAGAGCCTGTGAGTCCTGCCCCCCATAGAGAGAGCCTGTGAGTCCTGCCCCCCATAGAGAGAGCCTGCCCCCCATAGAGAGCCTGTAGTCCTGCCCCCCATAGAGAGAGCCTTCCTGCCCCCCCCAGAGAGAGCCTGTGAGTCCTGCCCCCCATAGAGAGACCTGTGAGTCCCCCCCCCATAGAGAGCCTGGGTCCTGCCCCCCATAGAGAGAGCCCCCCATAGAGAGAGCCTGTGAGTCCTGCCCCCCATAGAGAGAGCCTGAAGTGAGTCCTGCCCCCCATAGAGAGAGCCTGTGAGTCCCTGCCCCCATAGAGAGAGCCTGTGAGTCCTGCCCCCCCATAGAGAGAGCCTGTGAGTCCTGCCCCCCCATAGAGAGAGCCTGTGAGAAGCCTGCCCCCCCATAGAGAGAGCCTGTGAGTCCTGCCCCCCATAGAGAGAGCCTGTGAGTCCTGCCCCCCATAGAGAGAGCCTGTGAGTCCTGCCCCCCATAGAGAGAGCCTGTGAGTCCTGCCCCCCCATAGAGAGAGCCTGTGAGTCCTGCCCCCCATAGAGAGAGCCTGTGAGTCCTGCCCCCCATAGAGAGAGCCCCCCCTGGGGAGTCCTGCCCCCTAGAGAGAGCCTGTGAGTCCCCCCCCATAGAGAGACCTGTGAGTCCTGCCCCCCATAGAGAGACCTGTGAGTCCTGCCCCCCATAGAGAGACCTGTGAGTCCTGCCCCCCCATAGAGAGACCTGTGAGTCCTGCCCCCCACCTGAGAGAGAGCCTGTGAGTCCTGCCCCCATAGAGAGAGCCTGTGAGTCCTGCCCCCCATAGAGAGAGCCTGTGAGTCCTGCCCCCCCATAGAGAGAGCCTGTGAGTCCTGCCCCCCATAGAGAGAGCCTGTGAGTCCTGCCCCCCATAGAGAGCCTGTGAGTCCTCCCTAAAAGCCTGTAGTCGCCCCCATAGAGAGACCTGTGAGTCCTGCCCCCCCATAGAGAGAGCCTGTGAGTCCTGCCCCCCATAGAGAGCCTGTGAGTCCTGCCCCCATAGAGAGCCTGTGAGTCCTGCCCCCAGAGAGAGCCTGTGAGTCCTGCCCCCCATAGAGAGAGCCTGTGAGTCCTGCCCCCCATAGAGAGAGTCCTGCGAGCCTGCCCCCCCCATAGAGAGCCTGTGAGTCCTGCCCCCATAGAGAGAGCCTGAGTCCTGCCCCCCAGAGAGAGCCTGTGAGTCCTGCCCCCCCATAGAGAGAGCCTGTGAGTCCTGCCCCCCCATAGAGAGCCTGTGAGTCCTGCCCCCCATAGAGAGAGCCTGTGAGTCCTGCCCCCCCATAGAGAGAGCCTGTGAGTCCCCCCCATAGAGAGAGCCTGTGAGTCCTGCCCCCCCATAGAGAGAGCCTGTGAGTCCCCCCCCCATAGAGAGACCTGTGAGTCCTGCCCCCCATAGAGAGAGCCTGTGAGTCCTGCCCCCCATAGAGAGAGCCTGTGAGTCCTGCCCCCCCATAGAGAGAGCCTGTGAGTCCTGCCCCCCCATAGAGAGAGCCTGTGAGTCCTGCCCCCCCATAGAGAGAGCCTGTGAGTCCTGCCCCCCATAGAGAGAGCCTGGGTGAGTCCTGCCCCCCCATAGAGAGAGAGCCCCCCCTAGAGAGACCTGCCCCCCCCATAGAGAGAGCCTGTGAGTCCTGCCCCCATAAGAGAGCCTGTGAGTCCTGCCCCCCATAGAGAGAGCCTGTGAGTCCTGCCCCCCCATAGAGAGCCTGTGAGGTCCTGCCCCCCATAGAGAGCCTGTGAGTCCTGCCCCCCATAGAGAGAGCCTGTGAGTCCTGCCCCCCATAGAGAGAGCCTGTGAGTCCTGCCCCCCCATAGAGAGACCTGTGAGTCCTGCCCCCCATAGAGAGAGCCTGTGAGTCCTGCCCCCCCATAGAGAGGGGGCCTGTGAGTCCTGCCCACAGAGAGAGCCTGTGAGTCCTGCCCCCCATAGAGAGAGCCTGTGAGTCCTGCCCCCCATAGAGAGAGCCTGTGAGGTCCTGTGGTCCCCCCCCATAGAGAGAGCCTGTGAGTCCTGCCCCCCATAGAGAGAGCCTGTGAGTCCTGCCCCCCCATAGAGAGAGCCTGTGAGTCCTGCCCCCCATAGAGAGAGCCTGTGAGTCCTGCCCCCCATAGAGAGAGCCTGTGAGTCCTGCCCCCCCATAGAGAGAGCCTGTGAGTCCTGCCCCCCCATAGAGAGAGCCTGTGAGTCCTGCCCCCCATAGAGAGAGCCTGTGAGCCCCCCCCCCGGACCTCCTGCCCCCCCATAGAGAGCCTGTGAGTCCTGCCCCCCCAGAGAGAGCCTGTGAGTCCTGCCCCCATAGAGAGAGCCTGTGAGTCCTGCCCCCCATAGAGAGACCTGTGAGTCCTGCCCCCCCCATAGAGAGACCTGTGAGTCCTGCCCCCCAAGAGAGAGCCTGTGAGTCCTGCCCCCCATAGAGAGCCGTGAGTCCTGCCCCCCCATAGAGAGCCTGTGAGTCCTGCCCCCATAGAGAGAGCCTGTGAGTCCTGCCCCCCATAGAGAGACCTGTGAGCCCCACAGAGAGAGCCTGTGAGTCCTGCCCCCATAGAGAGAGCCTGTGAGTCCTGCCCCCCATAGAGAGAGCCTGTGAGTCCTGCCCCCCCATAGAGAGAGCCTGTGAGTCCTGCCCCCCATAGAGAGAGCCTGTGAGTCCTGCCCCCCCATAGAGAGAGCCTGTGAGTCCTGCCCCCCCAGAGAGAGCCTGTGAGTCCTGCCCCCCATAGAGAGAGCCTGTGAGTCCTGCCCCCCCATAGAGAGAGCCTGTGAGTCCTGCCCCCCATAGAGAGAGAGTCCTGCCCCCCATAGAGAGACTGTGAGTCCTGCCCCCCCAGAGAGAGCCTGTGAGTCCTGCCCCCCCCTAGAGAGAGCCTGTGAGTCCTGCCCCCCCATAGAGAGAGCCTGTGAGTCCTGCCCCCCCATAGAGAGACCTGTGAGTCCTGCCCCCCATAGAGAGAGCCTGAGAGTCCTGCCACCCCCCATAGAGAGACCTGTGAGTCCTGCCCCCCATAGAGAGAGCCTGTGAGTCCTGCCCCCCATAGAGAGAGCCTGTGAGTCCTGCCCCCCATGCATAGAGAGCCTGTGAGTCCTGCCCCCCATAGAGAGCGCCTGAGTCCTGCCCCCCATAGAGAGAGCCTGTGAGTCCTGCCCCCCATAGAGAGAGCCTGTGAGTCCTGCCCCCCCATAGAGAGAGCCTGTGAGTCCTGCCCCCCCATAGAGAGAGCCTGTGAGTCCTGCCCCCCATAGAGAGAGCCTGTGAGTCCTGCCCCCCCATAGAGAGAGCCTGTGAGTCCTGCCCCCATAGAGAGAGCCCCCCCCCCCATAGAGAGGCCTGTGAGTCCTGCCCCCATAGAGAGGGGCCTGCTGAGTCCTGCCCCCCCAGAGAGAGCCTGTGAGTCCTGCCCCCATAGAGAGAGCCTGTGAGTCCTGCCCCCCCAGAGAGAGCCTGTGAGTCCTGCCCCCCATAGAGAGAGCCTGTGAGTCCTGCCCCCCATAGAGAGCCTGTAGTCCCCCCATAGAGAGAGCCTGAGTCCTGCCCCCCATAGAGAGAGCCTGTGAGTCCTGCCCCCCCATAGAGAGCCTGTGAGTCCTGCCCCCCCATAGAGAGAGCCTGTGAGTCCTGCCCCCCATAGAGAGACCTGTGAGTCCTGCCCCCCATAGAGAGCTGTGAGTCCTGCCCCCCATAGAGAGACCTGTGAGTCCTGCCCCCCCATAGAGAGCCTGTGAGTCCTGCCCCCCCATAGAGAGAGCCTGTGAGTCCTGCCCCCCCATAGAGAGAGCCTGTGAGTCCTGCCCCCCATAGAGAGAGCCTGTGAGTCCTGCCCCCCATAGAGAGAGCCTGTGAGTCCTGCCCCCCATAGAGAGAGCCTGTGAGTCCTGCCCCCCATAGAGAGAGCCTAGAGAGAGCCTGTGAGTCCTGCCCCCCATAGAGAGAGCCTGTGAGTCCTGCCCCCCATAGAGAGAGCCTGTGAGTCCTGCCCCCATAGAGAGAGCCTGTGAGTCCTGCCCCCCATAGAGAGAGCCTGTGAGTCCTGCCCCCCAGAGAGAGCCTGTGAGTCCTGCCCCCCATAGAGAGAGCCTGTGAGTCCTGCCCCCCATAGAGAGCCGTGAGTCCTGCCCCCCTAGAGAGCCTGCCCCCCCCCCCATAGAGAGAGCCTGTGAGTCCTGCCCCCCCATAGAGAGCCTGTGAGTCCTGCCCCCCATAGAGAGCCTGGAGCCCCCAAGAAGCCTGTGAGTCCTGCCCCCCATAGAGAGACCTGTGAGTCCTGCCCCCCCAAGAGAGCCTGTGAGTCCTGCCCCCATAGAGAGAGCCTGTGAGTCCTGCCCCCCATAGAGAGAGCCTGTAGTCCTGCCCCCCATAGAGAGACCTGTGAGTCCTGCCCCCAGCCTGAGAGAGCTGTGAGTCCTGCCCCCCATAGAGAGAGCCTGTGAGTCCTGCCCCCCCATAGAGAGAGCCTGTGAGTCCTGCCCCCCATAGAGAGAGCCTGTGAGTCCTGCCCCCCCATAGAGAGGTGAGCCTGCCCCCATAGAGAGACCTGCCCCCCCCATAGAGAGACCTGTGAGTCCTGCCCCCCATAGAGAGAGCCTGTGAGTCCTGCCCCCCATAGAGAGAGCCTGTGAGTCCTGCCCCCCCATAGAGAGCCTGTGAGTCCTGCCCCCCCAGAGAGAGCCTGTGAGTCCTGCCCCCCATAGAGAGCCTGTGAGTCCTGCCCCCCATAGAGAGAGCCTGTGAGTCCTGCCCCCCATAGAGAGAGCCTGTGAGTCCTGCCCCCCATAGAGAGAGCCTGTGAGTCCTGCCCCCATAGAGAGCCTGTAGTCCTGCCCCCATAGAGAGACCTGTGAGTCCTGCCCCCATAGAGAGACCTGGTGAGTCCTGCCCCCCATAGAGAGAGCCTGTGAGTCCTGCCCCCCAGAGAGAGCCTGTGAGTCCTGCCCCCCATAGAGAGACCTGGCCTGTGAGTCCTGCCCCCCCATAGAGAGCCTGTGAGTCCTGCCCCCCATAGAGAGAGCCTGTGAGTCCTGCCCCCCATAGAGAGAGCCTGTGAGTCCTGCCCCCCATAGAGAGACCTGTGAGTCCTGCCCCCCATAGAGAGCCGAGCCTGCCCCCCATAGAGAGAGCCTGTGAGTCCTGCCCCCCATAGAGAGAGCCTGTGAGTCCTGCCCCCCATAGAGAGAGCCTGTGAGTCCTGCCCCCCATAGAGAGAGCCTGTGAGTCCTGCCCCCCATAGAGAGAGCCTGTGAGTCCTGCCCCCCAGAGAGAGCCTCTGCCCCCCCATAGAGAGAGCCTGTGAGTCCTGCCCCCCCATAGAGAGAGCCTGTGAGTCCTGCCCCCCCATAGAGAGAGCCTGTGAGTCCTGCCCCCCCATAGAGAGAGCCTGTGAGTCCTGCCCCCCAGAGAGAGCCTGTGAGTCCTGCCCCCCATAGAGAGAGCCTGTGAGTCCTGCCCCCCATAGAGAGAGCCGGAGCCTGTGAGTCCTGCCCCCCATAGAGAGAGCCTGTGAGTCCTGCCCCCCATAGAGAGCCTGGCCCCAGAGCCTGTGAGTCCTGCCCCCCCATAGAGAGCCTGTGAGTCCTGCCCCCCCATAGAGAGAGCCTGTGAGTCCTGCCCCCCATAGAGAGAGCCTGTGGTAGTGCCTGCCCCCCCAGAGAGAGCCTGTGAGTCCTGCCCCCCATAGAGAGAGCCTGTGAGTCCTGCCCCCCCATAGAGAGAGCCTGTGAGTCCTGCCCCCCATAGAGAGAGCCTGTGAGTCCTGCCCCCATAGAGAGAGCCTGTGAGTCCTGCCCCCCATAGAGAGAGCCTGTGAGTCCTGCCCCCCCATAGAGAGAGCTGTGAGTCCTGCCCCCCATAGAGAGAGCCTGTGAGTCCTGCCCCCCCATAGAGAGACCTGTGAGTCCTGCCCCCCATAGAGAGAGCCTGTGAGTCCTGCCCCCCATAGAGAGACCTGTGAGTCCTGCCCCCCCATAGAGAGAGCCTGTGAGTCCTGCCCCCCCATAGAGAGAGCCTGTGAGTCCTGCCCCCCATAGAGAGAGCCTGTGAGTCCTGCCCCCCCATAGAGAGAGCCTGTGAGTCCTGCCTCCCCCCATAGAGAGAGCCTGTGAGTCCTGCCCCCCATAGAGAGAGCCTGTGAGTCCTGCCCCCCATAGAGAGAGCCTGTGAGTCCTGCCCCCCATAGAGAGAGCCTGTGAGTCCTGCCCCCATAGAGAGAGCCTGTGAGTCCTGCCCCCCATAGAGAGTTGAGGTCCTGCCCCCCATAGAGAGACCTGTGAGTCCTGCCCCCCATAGAGAGAGCCTGTGAGTCCTGCCCCCCATAGAGAGAGCCTGTGAGCCCTAAGAGAGCCTGTGAGTCCTGCCCCCCATAGAGAGAGCCTGTGAGTCCTGCCCCCCCATAGAGAGACCTGTGAGTCCTGCCCCCCTAGAGAGAGTCCTGCCCCCCATAGAGAGAGCCTGTGAGTCCTGCCCCCCATAGAGAGAGCCTGTGAGTCCTGCCCCCCATAGAGAGGCCTGTGAGTCCTGCCTCCTCCCCCCATAGAGAGACCTGTGAGTCCTGCCCCCCCATAGAGAGGGCCCTGTGAGTCCTGCCCCCCCATAGAGAGAGCCTGTGAGTCCTGCCCCCCCATAGAGAGAGCCTGTGAGTCCTGCCCCCCAGAGAGAGCCGTGAGTCCTGCCCCCCATAGAGAGAGCCTGGAGTCCTGCCCCCCATAGAGAGAGCCTGTGAGTCCTGCCCCCCCATAGAGAGAGCCTGTGAGTCCTGCCCCCCCATAGAGAGAGCCTGTGAGTCCTGCCCCCCATAGAGAGAGCCTGTGAGTCCTGCCCCCATAGAGAGACCTGTGAGTCCCCCCCCCATAGAGAGAGCCTGTGAGTCCTGCCCCCCATAGAGAGGGACCTCCCATAGAGAGCCTGTGAGTCCTGCCCCCCATAGAGAGAGCCTGTGAGTCCTGCCCCCCCATAGAGAGAGCCTGTGAGTCCTGCCCCCCCATAGAGAGAGCCTGTGAGTCCTGCCCCCCCCATAGAGAGAGCCTGTGAGTCCTGCCCCCCATAGAGAGAGCCTGTGAGTCCTGCCCCCCCATAGAGAGAGCCTGTGAGTCCTGCCCCCCATAGAGAGAGCCTGTGAGTCCTGCCCCCCATAGAGAGAGCCTGTGAGTGCCTGCCCCCCCATAGAGAGCCTGTGAGTCCTGCCCCCCCATAGAGAGAGCCTGTGAGTCCTGCCCCCCCATAGAGAGAGCCTGTGAGTCCTGCCCCCCCATAGAGAGAGAACCTGTGAGTCCTGCCCCCCATAGAGAGAGCCTGTGAGTCCTGCCTAAGACCTGATCCCCCCCCATAGAGAGAGCCTGTGAGTCCTGCCCCCCCATAGAGAGAGCCTGTGAGTCCTGCTCCCCCCCCATAGAGAGAGCCTGTGAGTCCTGCCCCCCCCCAGAGAGAGCCTGTGAGTCCTGCCCCCCCATAGAGAGCCTGTGAGTCCTGCCCCCCATAGAGAGAGCCTGTGAGTCCTGCCCCCCATAGAGAGAGCCTGTGAGTCCTGCCCCCCCAGAGAGAGCCTGTGAGTCCTGCCCCCATAGAGAGAGCCTGTGAGTCCTGCCCCCCATAGAGAGAGCCTTGAGTCCTGCCCCCCATAGAGAGAGCCTGTGAGTCCTGCCCCCCATAGAGAGCCTCTGAGTCCTGCCCCCCATAGAGAGAGCCTGTGAGTCCTGCCCCCCATAGAGAGAGCCTGTGAGTCCTGCCCCCCATAGAGAGAGCTGTGAGTCCTGACCCCCCCCCATAGAGAGAGCCTGCCTAGAGACCTGACCCCCCCCCAGAGAGAGAGCCTGTGAGTCCTGCCCCCCATAGAGAGAGCCTGTGAGTCCTGCCCCCCCATAGAGAGAGCCTGTGAGTCCTGCCCCCCATAGAGAGACCTGTGAGTCCTGCCCCCATAGAGAGAGCCTGTGAGTCCTGCCCCCCATAGAGAGAGCCTGTGAGTCCTGCCCCCCCATAGAGAGAGAGCCTGTGAGTCCTGCCCCCCCCATAGAGAGAGCCTGTGAGTCCTGCCCCCCATAGAGAGAGCCTGTGAGTCCTGCCCCCCAGAGAGAGCCTGTGAGTCCTGCCCCCCATAGAGAGAGCCTGTGAGTCCTGCCCCCCCATAGAGAGAGCCTGTGAGTCCTGCCCCCCATAGAGAGCTGTGAGTCCTGCCCCCCATAGAGAGAGCCTGTGAGTCCTGCCCCCCATAGAGAGACCTTGAGTCCTGCCCCCCCATAGAGAGACCTGTGAGTCCTGCCCCCCATAGAGAGAGCCTGTGAGTCCTGCCCCCCCATAGAGAGAGCCTGTGAGTCCTGCCCCCCCATAGAGAGAGCCTGTGAGTCCTGCCCCCCATAGAGAGCTGTGAGGAGTCCTGCCCCCCCATAGAGAGAGCCTGTGAGTCCTGCCCCCCCATAGAGAGCTGTGAGTCCTGCCCCCCCCCCCATAGAGAGAGCCTGTGAGTCCTGCCCCCCCATAGAGAGAGCCTGTGAGTCCTGCCCCCCATAGAGAGAGCCTGTGAGTCCTGCCCCCCCATAGAGAGAGCCTGTGAGTCCTGCCCCCATAGAGAGAGCCTGTGAGTCCTGCCCCCCATAGAGAGAGCCTGTGAGTCCTGCCCCCCATAGAGAGAGCCTGGCCCCCCATAGAGAGCCTGTGAGTCCTCCCCCCATAGAGAGAGCCTGTGAGTCCTGCCCCCCATAGAGAGAGCCTGTGAGTCCTGCCCCCATAGAGAGAGCCTGTGAGTCCTGCCCCCCATAGAGAGAGCCTGTGAGTCCTGCCCCCCCATAGAGAGAGCCTGTGAGTCCTGCCCCCCAGAGAGAGCCTGTGAGTCCTGCCCCCCATAGAGAGAGACCTGTGAGTCCTGCCCCCCATAGAGAGAGCCTGTGAGTCCTGCCCCCCATAGAGAGAGCCTGTGAGTCCTGCCCCCCATAGAGAGAGCCTGTGAGTCCTGCCCCCCATAGAGAGAGCCTGTGAGTCCTGCCCCCCATAGAGAGCCTGTGAGTCCTGCCCCCCATAGAGAGAGCCTGTGAGTCCTGCCCCCCATAGAGAGAGCCTGTGAGTCCTGCCCCCCATAGAGAGAGCCCCCATGGGACCTGTGAGTCCTGCCCCCCATAGAGAGAGCCTGTGAGTCCTGCCCCCCATAGAGAGAGCCTGTGAGTCCTGCCCCCCCATAGAGAGAGCCTGTGAGTCCTGCCCCCCCATAGAGAGAGCCTGTGAGTCCTGCCCCCCATAGAGAGAGCCTGTGAGTCCTGCCCCCCAGAGAGAGCCTGTGAGTCCTGCCCCCCATAGAGAGAGCCTGTGAGTCCTGCCCCCCATAGAGAGAGCCTGTGAGTCCTGCCCCCCATAGAGAGAGCCTGGTGAGTCCTGCCCCCCCATAGAGAGAGCCTGTGAGTCCTGCCCCCCATAGAGAGAGCCTGTGAGTCCTGCCCCCCCATAGAGAGACCTGTGAGCCCCAAGAGAGCCTGTGAGTCCTGCCCCCCATAGAGAGAGCCTGGGCAAGAGCCTGTGAGTCCTGCCCCCCCATAGAGAGAGCCTGTGAGTCCTGCCCCCCCATAGAGAGAGCCTGTGAGTCCTGCCCCCCATAGAGAGAGCCTGTGAGTCCGTCCCCCCATAGAGAGAGCCTGTGAGTCCTGCCCCCCATAGAGAGAGCCTGAGTCCTGCCCCCCATAGAGAGAGCCTGTGAGTCCTGCCCCCCATAGAGAGAGCCTGTGAGTCCTGCCCCCCCATAGAGAGAGTGAGTCCTGCCCCCCATAGAGAGAGCCTGTGAGTCCTGCAAGAAACCTGTGAGTCCGCCCCCATAGAGAGAGCCTGTGAGTCCTGCCCCCCATAGAGAGACCTGTGAGTCCTGCCCCCCATAGAGAGAGCCTGTGAGTCCTGCCCCCCATAGAGAGAGCCTGTGAGGCTTGCCTGCCCCCCATAGAGAGGCCTGTAGAGAGAGCTGAGCCTGCCCCCCCATAGAGAGAGCCTGTGAGTCCTGCCCCCCATAGAGAGAGCCTGTGAGTCCTGCCCCCCATAGAGAGAGCCTGTGAGTCCTGCCCCCCATAGAGAGAGCCTGTGAGTCCTGCCCCCCATAGAGAGAGCCTGTGAGTCCTGCCCCCCCATAGAGAGAGCCTGTGAGTCCTGCCCCCCATAGAGAGCCTGTGAGTCCTGCCCCCATAGAGAGCCTGTGAGTCCTGCCCCCCATAGAGAGAGCCTGTGAGTCCTGCCCCCCCCCAGAGAGAGCCTGTGAGTCCTGCCCCCCCATAGAGAGAGCCTGTGAGCCAGACCTGTGAGTCCCCCCCCATAGAGAGAGCCTGTGAGTCCTGCCCCCCCATAGAGAGAGCCTGTGAGTCCTGCCCCCCATAGAGAGAGCCTGTGAGTCCTGCCCCCCATAGAGAGAGCCTGTAGTCCTGCCCCCCCATAGAGAGACCTGTGAGTCCTGCCCCCCATAGAGAGAGCCTGAGTCCTGCCCCCCATAGAGAGAGCCTGTGAGTCCTGCCCCCCATAGAGAGACCTGTGAGTCCTGCCCCCCATAGAGAGAGCCTGTGAGTCCTGCCCCCCCATAGAGAGAGCCTGTGAGTCCTGCCCCCCCATAGAGAGAGCCTGTGAGTCCTGCCCCCCATAGAGAGAGCCTGTGAGCTTCCTGCCCCCCATAGAGAGCCTGTGAGTCCTGCCCCCCATAGAGAGAGCCTGTGAGTCCTGCCCCCCATAGAGAGAGCCTGTGAGTCCTGCCCCCCCCATAGAGAGAGCCTGTGAGTCCTGCCCCCCATAGAGAGAGCCTGTGAGTCCTGCCCCCCATAGAGAGAGCCTGTGAGTCCTGCCCCCCATAGAGAGAGCCTGTGAGTCCTGCCCCCCATAGAGAGAGCCTGTGAGTCCTGCCTCCCCCCCCATAGAGAGCCTGTGAGTCCTGCCCCCCATAGAGAGAGCCTGTGAGTCCTGCCCCCCATAGAGAGTAGTCCTCTAGAAGCCTGTGAGTCCTGCCCCCCATAGAGAGAGCCTGTGAGTCCTGCCCCCCCATAGAGAGCCTGTGAGTCCTGCCCCCCATAGAGAGAGCCTGTGAGTCCTGCCCCCCCATAGAGAGAGCCTGTGAGTCCTGCCCCCCATAGAGAGAGCCTCTGAGTCCTGCCCCCATAGAGAGACCTGTGAGTCCTGCCCCCCATAGAGAGAGCCTGTGAGTCCTGCCCCCCATAGAGAGAGCCGTGAGCCGCCCCCATAGAGAGAGCCTGTGAGTCCTGCCCCCCATAGAGAGACCTGTGAGTCCTGCCCCCCATAGAGAGAGCCTGTGAGTCCTGCCCCCCCCATAGAGAGAGCCTGTGAGTCCTGCCCCCCGCCTGTGAGTCCTGCCCCCCATAGAGAGAGCCTGTGAGTCCTGCCCCCCTATAGAGAGCCTGTGAGTCCTGCCCCCCCATAGAGAGAGCCTGTGAGTCCTGCCCCCCCATAGAGAGAGCCTGAGTCCTGCCCCCATAGAGAGCCTGTGAGTCCTGCCCCCCATAGAGAGAGCCTGGAGTCCTGCCCCCCATAGAGAGAGCCTGTGAGTCCTGCCCCCCCATAGAGAGAGCCTGTGAGTCCTGCCCCCATAGAGAGAGAACCTGTGAGTCCTGCCCCCCCATAGAGAGAGCCTGGTGAGTCCTGCCCCCCCATAGAGAGAGCCTGTGAGTCCTGCCCCCCCAGAGAGAGAGTCCTGCCCCCCATAGAGAGGCCTGTGAGTCCTGCCCCCCCCATAGAGAGACCTGTGAGTCCTGCCCCCCATAGAGAGCCCCTGAGTACCTGCCCCCCCATAGAGAGAGCCTGTGAGTCCTGCCCCCCCATAGAGAGAGCCTGTGAGTCCTGCCCCCCCTGTGAGTCCTGCCCCCCATAGAGAGAGCCTGTAGTCCTGCCCCCCCATAGAGAGAGCCTGTAGTCCTGCCCCCCATAGAGAGAGCCTGTGAGCCAAGAGAGCCTGTGAGTCCTGCCCCCCATAGAGAGAGCCTGAGTCCTGCCCCCCCATAGAGAGAGCCTTGAGTCCTGCCCCCATAGAGAGAGCCTGTGAGTCCTGCCCCCCATAGAGAGAGCCTGTGAGTCCTGCCCCCCAGAGAGAGCCTGTGAGTCCTGCCCCCCATAGAGAGAGCCTGTGAGTCCTGCCCCCCATAGAGAGAGCCTGTGAGACTGCCTCCCCCATAGAGAGAGCCTGTGAGTCCTGCCCCCCATAGAGAGAGCCTGTGAGTCCTGCCCCCCATAGAGAGAGCCTGTGAGTCCTGACCTGATCCCCCCCCCATAGAGAGAGCCTGTGAGTCCTGCCCCCCCATAGAGAGAGCCTGGCCTGTGAGTCCTGCCCCCCATAGAGAGACCTGTGAGTCCTGCCCCCCATAGAGAGCTGTGAGTCCTGCCCCCCATAGAGAGAGCCTGTGAGTCCTGCCCCCCATAGAGAGAGCCTGTGAGTCCTGCCCCCCCATAGAGAGAGCCTGTGAGTCCTGCCCCCCATAGAGAGAGCCTGTGAGTCCTGCCCCCATAGAGAGACCTGTGAGTGAGCCTGCCCCCCATAGAGAGAGCCTGTGAGTCCTGCCCCCCATAGAGAGAGTCCTGCCCCATAGAGAGAGCCTGTGAGTCCTGCCCCCCATAGAGAGAGCCTGTGAGTCCTGCCCCCCATAGAGAGAGCCTGTGAGTCCTGCCCCCCATAGAGAGAGCCTGTGAGTCCTGCCCCCCATAGAGAGAGCCTGTGAGTCCTGCCCCCCATAGAGAGAGCCCGAAGCCTGTGAGTCCTGCCCCCCATAGAGAGAGCCTGTGAGTCCTGCCCCCCATAGAGAGAGCCTGTGAGTCCTGCCCCCCCAGAGAGAGCCTGTGAGTCCTGCCCCCCATAGAGAGAGCCTGTGAGTCCTGCCCCCCATAGAGAGACCTGTGAGGAGTCCTGCCCCCCCATAGAGAGCCTGTGAGTCCTGCCCCCCATAGAGAGAGCCTGTGAGTCCTGCCCCCCATAGAGAGCCTGTGAGTCCTGCCCCCATAGAGAGAGCCTGAGTCCTGCCCCCCCATAGAGAGACCTGTGAGTCCTGCCCCCCATAGAGAGAGCCTGTGAGTCCTGCCCCCCCATAGAGAGAGCCTGTGAGTCCTGCCCCCCATAGAGAGACCTGTGAGTCCTGCCCCCCCATAGAGAGACCTGTGAGTCCTGCCCCCCAGAGAGAGCCTGAGTCCTGCCCCCCATAGAGAGCCTGTGAGTCCTGCCCCCATAGAGAGAGCCTGTGAGTCCTGCCCCCCCATAGAGAGACCTGTGAGTCCTGCCCCCCCATAGAGAGGCCTGTGAGTCCTGCCCCCCCATAGGGGCCTGTGAGTCCTGCCCCGGGCCTGTGGTCCTCCCCCATAGAGAGAGCCCCCCCCCATAGAGAGCCTGTGAGTCCTGCCCCCCATAGAGAGCTGAGATCCTGCCCCCCATAGAGAGCCTGTGAGTCCTGCCCCCATAGAGAGAGCCTGTGAGTCCTGCCCCCCATAGAGAGACCTGTGAGTCCCGCCCCCATAGAGAGAGCCTGTGAGTCCTGCCCCCCATAGAGAGAGACCTGTGAGTCCTGCCCCCCCATAGAGAGACCTGTGAGTCCTGCCCCCCATAGAGAGAGCATAGAGAGAGCCTGTGAGTCCTGCCCCCCCATAGAGAGAGCCTGTGAGTCCTGCCCCCCCATAGAGAGAGCCTGTGAGTCCTGCCCCCCATAGAGAGAGCCTGTGAGTCCTGCCCCCCATAGAGAGAGCCTGTAGAGAGAGCCTGTGAGTCCCCCCCCCATAGAGAGAGCCTGTGAGTCCTGCCCCCCATAGAGAGAGCCTGTGAGTCCTGCCCCCCCAGAGAGAGCCTGTGAGTCCTGCCCCCCCATAGAGAGAGCCTGTGAGTCCTGCCCCCCATAGAGAGAGCCTGTGAGTCCTGCCCCCCATAGAGAGAGCCTGAGAGCTGTGAGTCCTGCCCCCATAGAGAGAGCCTGTGAGTCCTGCCCCCCATAGAGAGAGCCTGTGAGGTCCTGCCCCCCCATAGAGAGCCTGTGAGTCCTGCCCCCCATAGAGAGACCTGGAGCCCCAGAGAGAGCTGTGAGTCCTGCCCCCCATAGAGAGAGCCTGTGAGTCCTGCCCCCCATAGAGAGCCGAGTCCTCCCCCCTGTGAGTCCTGCCCCCATAGAGAGAGCCTGTGAGTCCTGCCCCCCATAGAGAGAGCCTGTGAGTCCTGCCCCCCCATAGAGAGAGTCCTGCCCCCAGAGTCCTGCCCCCCCCCATAGAGAGCCTGTGAGTCCTGCCCCCCATAGAGAGACCTGTGAGTCCTGCCCCATCTCCCCCCCATAGAGAGAGCCTGTGAGTCCTGCCCCCCCATAGAGAGAGCCTGTGAGTCCTGCCCCCCATAGAGAGAGCCTGTGAGTCCTGCCCCCCCAAGAGAGAGCCTGTGAGTCCTGCCCCCCATAGAGAGACCTGTGAGTCCTGCCCCCCATAGAGAGAGCCTGTGAGTCCTGCCCCCCATAGAGAGACCTGTGAGTCCTGCCCCCCATAGAGAGAGCCTGTGAGTCCTGCCCCCCATAGAGAGACCTGTGAGTCCTGCCCCCATCCCATAGAGAGAGCCTGTGAGTCCTGCCCCCCCATAGAGAGACCTGTGAGTCCTGCCCCCCATAGAGAGACCTGTGAGTCCTGCCCCCCCATAGAGAGAGTCCTGCCCCCCCATAGAGAGAGCCTGTGAGTCCTGCCCCCCATAGAGAGAGCCTGTGAGTCCTGCCCCCCATAGAGAGAGCCTGTGAGTCCTGCCCCCCCATAGAGAGACCTGTGAGTCCTGCCCCCCATAGAGAGAGCCTGAGTCCTGCCCCAGACTAGCCTGCCCCCCATAGAGAGCCTGTGAGTCCTGCCCCCCATAGAGAGAGCCTGTGAGTCCTGCCCCCCCATAGAGAGACCTGTGAGTCCTGCCCCCCATAGAGAGACCTGTGAGTCCTGCCCCCCCAGAGAGAGCCTGTAGCCCCAAGAGAGCCTGTGAGTCCTGCCCCCCAGAGAGAGCCTGTGAGTCCTGCCCCCCATAGAGAGAGCCTGTGAGTCCTGCCCCCCATAGAGAGAGCCTGCCTGTGAGTCCTGCCCCCCCATAGAGAGAGCCTGTGAGTCCTGCCCCCCCATAGAGAGAGCCTGTGAGTCCTGCCCCCCCAGAGAGAGAGCCTGTGAGTCCTGCCCCCCATAGAGAGAGCCTGTGAGTCCTGCCCCCCATAGAGAGACCTGTGAGTCCTGCCCCCCCAGAGAGAGAGCCTGTGAGTCCTGCCCCTAAGAGACCTGTGAGCCCTCCTGCCCCCCCATAGAGAGAGCCTGTGAGTCCTGCCCCCCATAGAGAGCCTGTGAGTCCTGCCCCCCCATAGAGAGCCTGTGAGTCCTGCCCCCCATAGAGAGAGCCTGAGTCCTGCCCCCCATAGAGAGGCCTGTGAGTCCTGCCCCCATAGAGAGAGCCTGTGAGTCCTGCCCCCCATAGAGAGAGCCTGTGAGTCCCCCCCCCTCCAGAGAGAGCCTGTGAGTCCTGCCCCCCCATAGAGAGACCTGTGAGTCCTGCCCCCCCATAGAGAGACCTGTGAGTCCTGCCCCCCCATAGAGAGAGCCTGTGAGCCCCCCCCCAGAGCCTGTGAGTCCTCCCCCATAGAGAGAGCCTGTGAGTCCTGCCCCCCCAGAGAGAGCCTGTGAGTCCTGCCCCCCCAGAGAGAGCCTGTGAGTCCTGCCCCCCATAGAGAGCCGCCGTGAGTCCTGCCCCCCCATAGAGAGAGCCTGTGAGTCCTGCCCCCCCAGAGAGAGCCTGTGAGTCCTGCCCCCCATAGAGAGAGCCTGTGAGTCCTGCCCCCCATAGAGAGAGCCTGTGAGTCCTGCCCCCCATAGAGAGAGCCTGTGAGTCCTGCCCCCCCATAGAGAGCCTGTGAGTCCTGCCCCCCCATAGAGAGCCGGCGGAGTCCTGCCCCCCCATAGAGAGAGCCTGTGAGTCCTGCCCCCCATAGAGAGAGCCTGTGAGTCCTGCCCCCCACATAGAGAGAGCCTGTGAGTCCTGCCCCCCATAGAGAGCCTGTGAGGGTCCTGCCCCCCATAGAGAGAGCCTGTGAGTCCTGCCCCCCCAGAGAGAGCCTGTGAGTCCTCCCCCCCAGAGAGAGCCTGTGAGTCCTGCCCCCCCATAGAGAGAGCCTGTGAGTCCTGCCCCCCCCTAGAGAGAGCCTGTGAGTCCTGCCCCCCCATAGAGAGGCCTGTGAGTCCTGCCCCCCCATAGAGAGAGCCTGTGAGTCCTGCCCCCCATAGAGAGAGCCTGTGAGTCCTGCCCCCCCATAGAGAGAGCCGTGAGTCCCCCCCCCCCCAGAGAGAGCCTGTGAGTCCTGCCCCCCATAGAGAGACATAAGGGCCGTCGAGTCCAGGTGCCCCCCATAGAGAGCGGAGCCTGTGAGTCCTGCCCCCCATAGAGAGAGCCTGGTGAGTCCTGGCTGGACCCAGTCAGTGATGTAGCCTGTGAGCCAGCCACCTGGCACGTCTGTTATAGTAAATCCTTCTATTCTTCTGACATCCCTCTGTTATTCTTCCTGGAAATGCATGACTTTGACCTGTCCTACATGGAAACTTTGTGAAAGGCTCCTGGTAATGTGGAGGCCTCCCCCCCCAAAACAAAAAAAAAAAATTTTTTTTTTTTTGCCGAACAACAAAAAAAAAAACCCCCCCCCGGAACCCAAAAAAGGACCCCTAGGGGGCGCTACATTACCAGGTTGGGTTGTGACTGGATTAAAGCGGGCGTGGTCATGGGAAAAATAACTTCTTGGAGTCTTCCAGGTTCTTGCTCCTTATAGTTGCCATGTATGGAGCTGCAGTCCCCTCACCATCATGCTTTACCCTGCAGCACTTTCTTGATTTGATGAAAGATCATTATAAGGGACCAACAGCAGTGAGAACCGGTAACGGGTGCCCTAAAAGTGAGCGGCAGGAGTCCGGAGGGCGGCTTTAACCCTTTCCAACTTTGTGCAGGTAAATATAGAAACTTCAATCATTAACCCATTCACTAATTACTAACACAAGTAGCGGAAATAATCACATGACACGCTCTACGCTGCCCCCTCCAGGGTGATTATTAACTCGCCGTGGATTTACGGAAACTCCCAGCTGCATCCTACTACTCCGGTCACATCCACAGCTGCCTCAAAGCTCTGCTGACTTCCTGTTGCACTCAGTAATTATACCGTAAGCCCCTGAGCTCCCTCTAGTGGTGGGTGCAGGCAGCACTTTATCTGGTTTATGGATTTGGAGCTCTTAGCTGCATAGCCTGTTGGAGTGTAAGGTAGTCTGAAATCTACTTCCTGTCTGATCAGTCGTTCACACTGATGTTCTGTCCACCCCTAAAGCTTCACACACGTCAGCCTTATACAGGCCTAGATCACATTCTGCAGATTCGGTCTCCTTGGCATTATAGCGCCCCCTCTTACTTCCCCTGCAGGAATTATACTGCCACCTACTGCAGAGGTTCTGCTCCTCTCCTGACAGCTATTTCTATTGGCTGCCCTGGCGTGAGCAGAGGACCACTATGTGGGGAGAGTAACTGAGCATGTGTGTCCACCAGCACTCAGTTCATTCGGAGGACACACATTACTATACACTTTGAACACCAGGTGGCGCCATAATATTTTAGTGAATGTCATTGAACTCTTTACTGGATCATTGTTGCAGCATGTAAATTGATATTCAATGTATAGATCATAAAACACTGATAATTCATGGCTGCCGCCCCTTTAAGTACAAACACAACAGTCAGCGCCGTCGTCTTTAACACCTTTTTAATTACAAGGATTTTTTTTTTTTTTCAAACCATAAAATGAATATAAAGCTGAAAACATATTTACAAAAAAAGTACAGTGTATATTTATCCCCACAGAGCCCCTGATCCAACCGCCCACCTGCGCCTATATAAACCCACCGCACATATACAAACCTGCCGCTGTAAAGGCAGATGAAACAGATCTAGTGAGAAAACGGGATGCCATGTAACAGCGGGAAACACAATGGTGCAATCATGGCGCCGGAGGACCCTGCAGACCAGAGGACGGTGATATGGTGCCATATTTTATAGGCATGTTTATGTTATTTATTGTAAGGCTGTAATAATAGGAAGGTTGCAAATCCAGTTAATCCACATGTAATTCACTTTTTGGCACGTTGCACGGTGCCTATAAAACCGCCATTGTATGTAGAAACACAGAACGAGGGATGAACAGTAACGAAACCGATAATAACCGGAAGGAATGAAAAGCAGAATACTCCACATTATGGCAACTGTAACATAAGGTAGGAGAGGCGAACATTAAAGGGGGGTTCAGGAACTTTAATACTGATGGCCTATCCTATGGTGACTGATCAACTCCATGATTCAACATTTCATTACCAGGAAGAGCAGCATCCATCCTGTAGTGGCTGTGCATGGTACTACAAAGAGCTCAGTCCCTATTATCTGAACGGGATGGAGCGGCAGTATACTGCAGTACCAGGTGCAGACACTAAGATAAGGGTGGCGCTGTGCCTGGTAAATAATAAAGTGACAGCAGCAGTAGTTGCCCCTGTAGCTGATCGTGGAGGTACGAAGGTTTCGGACCCCCACTGATCTGATATTGATGACCTGTCTATATTAAAGGGGTTTCTGGGACTTACATATATGTGATTGGCGGGGTTCTAATATTGGAGACCCCGCCGATCAGCTGGTTGAAGAGACTGTGGCTTCTTCCCTGCTTCAATGACGTCACATTCACAGGTCACATGGTACAGCAGCAGCTCAGTCCCATTTAAGTCAATGGGGCTGAGCTGCAATACCAAGCACAACCACCACAATATGTACGGCGCTGTGGTGGTCACACATGTGCATTACTGCTTTATTACTGCCAGTAGATGGACCCATGTAGACAGTGAGGAGGCTGCAGTGCTTGGCAAGTCGTGGCCCTTCGATCAGTGGAGGTCCATACGATACGTCATCAATATCATGATCCTGGAGACCCCTTTAGTGTCCTGATCCCGGGCAGCTCATCATGGCATGTAATATCTTGTATTTCCATGATTAGCTGGACAAGGAGGGGTTAACACACCCATATAATACTGATGGTGGTCATATAGCAGTAGGAAATCCCAAAAACTGCTGTAAAACCGTACTGCTGCGAGATGAGACCGCACTATGGACGCCCAGCACTACTACAACCTGGGAAAAAAGACACAGAAAGCCTAAAAAATTTCCCATGAACCGCTTGGCCAATCAGATGTGCTGGAGAGACCATGTGATAGCTGCTGCCACCATTATAGGCTCAATTATTGCTGCCACCACTGTGGCTACCGCTACGAGACCTCCTCCGATAGCGCCCTCTACATGGACCGAAGCTTCAGATCCGATCTGGCTGCTATTTTCACAGTAAGGATGCCGAACAGTTGGTAGACGCGGGGTAGGTGGAGGCTGTGCGGGTCATACAAGTAAAGGAAATATAAGAAAAAACAAAAAGTCTCTTAGCTCCTCCCACTGTGACGCCGGCGATGATGGTAACTGCGATCGCTACCGCTGTATGAAGACCTCCGACTTCTGAGAAGGGAAGAACGCAGACTGTGATCAGAAACAAGAACTCCCGAGAGGTGTGTGTGTGTGTATATATATATATATACACACACACACCAGTACACAGCTTACTAATAGTACTACTGAGTGTACCTGGACCTGCGGTTATAGCTGCGGGACCTGTAGTAGGAGGGGCTTCTGCTGCGGCTACGGCTGTCATAGCTATCATATGTGTTTGAGCGACTCCTGGAGAGGAGAGAGTGTACTAGGGTTATACATATATAGTAATAGAAGGGGGATCAATGTATAATATATATATATATATATATATATATATATATATATATACATACTGTCCTCATATAGGAGGTAGTATTATAGTAGTTATATTCTTGTACATAGGAGGTAGTATTATAGTAGTTATATTCTTGTACATAGGGGGCAGTATTATAGTAGTTATATTCTTGTACATAGGAGCAGTATTATAGTAGTTATATTCTTGTACATAGGAGCAGTATTATAGTAGTTATATTCTTGTACATAGGGAGCAGTATTATAGTAGTTATATTCTTGTACATAGGAGTAGTATTATAGTAGTTATATTCTTGTGCATAGGAGCAGTATTATAGTAGTTATATTCTTGTACATAGCAGCAGTATTATAGTAGTTATATTCTTGTACATAGGGGGCAGTATTATAGTAGTTATATCCTTGTACATAGGAGTAGTATTATAGTAGTTATATTCTTGTACATAGGAGCAGTATTATAGTAGTTATATTCTTGTACATAGGGGGCAGTATTATGGTAGTTATATTCTTGTACATAGGGGGCAGTATTATAGTAGTTATATTCTTGTACATAGGAGCAGTATTATAGTAGTTATATTCTTGTACATAGGGACAGTATTATAGTAGTTATATTCTTGTACATAGGAGCAGTATTATAGTAGTTATATTCTTGTACATAGGGACAGTATTATAGTAGTTATATTCTTGTACATAGGAGCAGTATTATAGTAGTTATATTCTTGTACATAGGAGCAGTATTATAGTAGTTATATTCTTGTACATAGGAGCAGTATTATAGTAGTTATATTCTTGTACATAGGAGCAGTATTATAGTAGTTATATTCTTGTACATAGGGGGCAGTATTATAGTAGTTATATTCTTGTACATAGGAGCAGTATTATAGTAGTTATATTCTTGTACATAGGAGGTAGTATTATAGTAGTTATATATTCTTGTACATAGGAGGTAGTATTATAGTAGTTATATTCTTGTACATAGGGGTAGTTATATCGTACATGGGGCAGTATTATAGTAGTTATATTCTTGTACATAGGGCAGTATTATAGTAGTTATATTCTTGTCATAGGAGGTTTTGTAGTCGCTAGGAGCAGATATAGTAGTTATGAAGGAGCGTATTATAGTAGTTATATTCTTGTACATAGGAGCAGTATTATAGTAGTTATATTCTTGTACATAGGAGCAGTATTATAGTAGTTATATTCTTGTACATAGGGAGCAGTATTATAGTAGTTATATTCTTGTACATAGGAGCAGTATTATAGTAGTTATATTCTTGTACATAGGAGCAGTATTATAGTAGTTATATTCTTGTACATAGGAGCAGTATTATAGTAGTTATATTCTTGTACATAGGAGCAGTATTATAGCAGTTATATTCTTGTACATAGGAGCAGTATTATAGTAGTTATATTCTTGTACATAGGAGCAGTATTATAGTAGTTATATTCTTGTACATAGGAGCAGTATTATAGTAGTTATATTCTTGTACATAGGAGCAGTATTATAGTAGTTATATTCTTGTACATAGGAGGTAGTATTATAGTAGTTATATTCTTGTACATAGGAGCAGTATTATAGTAGTTATATTCTTGTACATAGGGGGCAGTATTATAGTAGTTATATTCTTGTACATAGGGGCAGTATTATAGTAGTTATATTCTTGTACATAGGGAACAGTATTATAGTAGTTATATTCTTGTACATAGGAGGTAGTATTATAGTAGTTATATTCTTGTACATAGGAGGTAGTATTATAGTAGTTATATTCTTGTACATAGGAGGCAGTATTATAGTAGTTATATTCTTGTACATAGGGGGCAGTATTATAGTAGTTATATTCTTGTACATAGGGGCAGTATTATAGTAGTTATATTCTTGTACATAGGGAGCAGTATTATAGTAGTTATATTCTTGTACATAGGAGCAGTATTATAGTAGCTATATATTTTTTAAATGGGCAGTATGAAGGTTTGATATGTCAGGTATTTGCTGGAGGGCTCAGTGTGTCAGGCAGTATTATGTACATAATAGACATCTATAAGTGACATACCTGGATCTTCTGCGACGACGATCATAAGAGACACTTCTTGAGCGGCTCCGGCTGTAGGTTCTGCTGTAATGAGTATATATTGGATACATTAATGCATATTTATTGTACCATCACCTAAAGCACATCAGTTCTCCGATATATATGTTACTTTCCATTAACACAATTAAAATGGTAAAAAAAAAATTATGTAATTAAAGGAAAGACAAACTGGAAAAAGTTAAGGAAATATAAAATCTGAAATCGAACATTTTACATTGTCCTGTCTGCAAAGTCTTCTGTGTGTCTAATGGTTTAGGAGTAACCCAACACAAACTCCGCCATCCTGATAGTAGACATGCTTGCAGCTCTGGTAAATACATGTACTATGTATATGGGCAGAGCTTATAGCTGTATACTCCACAGCTGCAGGTATATGGCACAGGAGAGGCTGGGGCTGCGCTCTTTGCAGCATGTCGTGAACAATGTGGAAATTGCAGCCATCTTAGTTTTGGTACCTGCAGTACTAAAAAAGCCAAACCACATCATACCTGTAACTTCTGTAACTGCCATAAGACCTGCTCCGTGTCCGCGATCTGTAGTCACTATAGCGCCTCCTGCTACGACTTCTGGTATAACTTCTTGACCTGACATAGACACACATATAATACACCATGAACATCCAGGTACTTGTAAAATTGGGGGATGACTTCTTGGACAAGACAATGACCTCCACATTGATGCTCTTGTGCATGGTCTTCCTTACCTGGATGAAGAGCTATATCGAGCCGACCGACTCCTGGACCTGCTAGAGGACTGAGATCTGGATCGGTGACTTGAAGGTGTTTGAGATTTGCTTCTACTCCTGGCCTTACTGCTTGATAGGCTTTTCTCCTCATGGCTTGAGGACCTCTCCTCACTGGAGCTCTCCTGGTTCCTGGGTCGTTGGTTAAGGCGAGCCGTCTTCCGGACTTCATCGAAAAGTGATCCCGGTCTCACTTTGTTTTTACTTTTAATCTCAATTCTCAGACCTTGAGTCTTCTTCTCCGGTTCAGCCAGTGCTACCACCGGCGCTACAGGAGGCTTGGGAATCTGCAGGATGGTCGGACCTTGGACTGGCTTCCATTTATTATCGACTACTGCAGTTTCAGAAGGACCAGACTCCACTTTTTCTGCAGTCGTCGTGTCATTTGGTGCTGGTTGGGCATCTTGTGTCTTTTCATCCTTGACTTGCGTGCTTTCTCTTGAGACAGGTACAGTGCTTACAGATGGAGAAGAGATTTGGTCAGCATTTCCAGTGGTGGCACCTCCCGGAGCGCTGCCTGTCGAACTTGCTCCCAGTTTAATCTGGGGCAATGATCGATGAGATGTGAAAGCTTTTATATTGTCGGAGGTTGGCTCCACATTCGCAGGTTTAAGTGGGCTTTTTGACGCTTTTAACAGCGGCTCCACATCTTCTGTCTTCACAGGAGGTGTAAGAGATACGATCTTAGTCTCTGTGCTAATTTTTTCGATGAGTAGAGTCCCGTTGGTTGCGTTCTTCCTGTCTGCAGTCAATGGTTTATTTTGTAACGAGTCTTTGTGTTTTTTTACTTTCACTTGCACATCAGGTTCTCTCCCCGCCATCTCTTCATCCTCCTCTTCCTCTCCAAACTCAAGTGGTGGCTGCCAGTGGAAGGTCTGCTTCTTCTTCTGAGATTTTTGCTTCTTCTCTTTGCTCTTTTTGGACTTGTCCTTTGCTTTGTTTTTGGACCGGCTCTTCTTCATGCTTTTCTTACTAGAACGACGCTTGTGTTTCTTTGGTTTGGTTTTATGTTCAGAACTGGAACTCTCAGATGGTGGCGTTTTGGAAAGTTTCTCCGAAGCCTGTGGTGATGCTTCGTATGGTGGCGTTTTGAGTGGTTTTACTTCTTCGGTGTCTGAATCGGAACTTGCCTCGCCCTCCTCCTTCCCAGAAGACGCTGCCTCTTCTGTCACATTTGTATTTTGAGAATTGCAAACAGATTCCTCGTCGATAATTTGCCCGACAGATTCCTTTAAAACGTCGCTTGTCAGTACTTTGTCTATGTTGGATATGACCACCTCAGTGCTGTCTTTATCATTTTTGGAATTTTCCCAGTCCGCGTTAGACTCTTGTACAGACTTACTTTCTTCTTCTTTGCTGCTGCTGGAGTTATGATTTTCAAGTAAGGCCTTGGTGGTTTTCAGCAATCTTTTGGTGAACTCTTCTCCTTCTGAGTCGGAAGAAGAGTTGGAATTTGAAGGGCTGTCCATGCTTTTTGGAGAAAGCGATTTCTCTATTTGGTCTTTTGCTTTATGTTGTTTATTCTTTGCTTTCAATTTGGTCTTTCGATCACGGACTGTTTCATCGTTGGACCCACTAGATGAAGAACTGTCGTATGATGAGGACCTGACTCTCTCACCGTGAGAAGATGAGCTGCTGCGATGGCTGCTTCGGGTGTACGATCTACTGTATGATCTAGAAGAAGAGCGGTCTTTGGATTTATGACGATAGCTTGAACTTCTGCCTGAATGGTCGCTGCGTTCACTCTCTGAGCTCGAGTGCCTCTTCCGGTAGGAGTTACTTTTGACCTTGCTTGAACCATACCGGCTTTGCGCTGGAAGGACATTAGAGGCATTGGCCTTAATTTCTTGAATCCGTTCGTAAGATGGCTTCCAGGGTTTTTGACCAGGCTTCCATCGAGAAGGAGGTGGACTGTCACTGAGGGAAATCACACGAACGTTCTCGTTGGTTACAAAGGCGAGGAGAGAGTCGTCGGGTGGATTAGAGTTCGATTTTGCAGCAGATTTTCCAGGCTGAGCACCTGCACTGGATTTTCCTCCTGCAGAATCTTTCTTTTGGGGAGACGTTGAAGAAGCTTTTGTTTGTTTAGAAGAGTGAGAGTGTGAGTTGGAGTGTGACTCAGACACATTTCTGTTCCGGGATCTAGATTCGGTGCGGGATCTACTTCTTGTGTGGCTTCTAGAAGTGGATTTGGAAAAAGTTCTTGATCTTCTACTTTCTCTTGAATAGGATCTCGATCTAGACTGGGAATTGCTGGAATTACGCGAGGATTTCTGCTCCTTATCGGATCGAGACCAGCCCTTTTTGGAAGAATCTCTAGACGACCTCGATGACGATTTCTGTGTCTGTTCTTGGGAATATTTTCTCCTCCTGCTTGATGATTCCTCTCTATAAGATCCTTGTGATTCTTCCTTCTTTCTGTGTTTTTTTGAATGCTTTACCTTTTTGGACTTCTTTTTATGCTTTACTTTTTTATCCTTCTTCCGTGTTTTTGAACGTGACACACGCTCCCTGCTGGTGTCTGAATGGTAACCATCATGTGACCAGGAATTCGATCTTGATCTTGGAGACAAACTTCCTTCTTCCCAACGACTAGGCAGACGCTCATTAAGTCTAAAATATAAGATATTATTATTGAGTAATATATAGCGGAGGTTTTCTAAAATTCAATTGGTCATGGCAGATCTTATGTGAGGTCCCCAGCGCAAACTGATCCTGAGTTACATCCTGAATTATACTCCAGAGCTGTGCTCACTATTCTGCTGGTGCAGTCACTGTGTACATACATTACATTACTTATCCTGTACTGATCCTGAGTTACATCCTGTATTATACTCCAGAGCTGCGCTCACTATTCTGCTGGTGCAGTCACTGTGTACATACATTACATTACTTATCCTGTACTGATCCTGAGTTACATCCTGTATTATACTCCAGAGCTGCACTCACTATTCTGCTGGTACAGTCACTGTGTACATACATTACATTACTTATCCTGTACTGATCCTGAGTTACATCCTGTATTATACTCCAGAGCTGCGCTCACTATTCTGCTGGTGCAGTCACTGTGTACATATATTACATTACTTATCCTGTACTGATCCTGAGTTACATCCTGTATTATACTCCAGAGCTGCGCTCACTATTCTGCTGGTACAGTCACTGTGTACATACATTACATTACTTATCCTGTACTGATCCTGAGTTACATCCTGTATTATACTCCAGAGCTGCGCTCACTATTCTGCTGGTACAGTCACTGTGTACATACATTACATTACTTATCCTGTACTGATCCTGAGTTACATCCTGTATTATACTCCAGAGCTGCGCTCACTATTCTGCTGGTGCAGTCACTGAGTACATACATTACATTACTTATCCTGTACTGATCCTTAGTTACATCCTGTATTATACTCCAGAGCTGCGCTCACTATTCTGCTGGTGCAGTCACTGTGTACATACATTACATTACTTATCCTGTACTGATCCTGAGTTACATCCTGTACTATACTCCAGAGCTGCGCTCACTATTCTGCTGGTACAGTCACTGTGTACATACATTACATTACTTATCCTGTACTGATCCTGAGTTACATCCTGTACTATACTCCAGAGCTGCGCTCACTATTCTGCTGGTACAGACACTGTGTACATACATTACATTACTTATCCTGTACTGATCCTGAGTTACATCCTGTATTATACTCCAGAGCTGCGCTCACTATTCTGCTGGTGCAGTCACTGTGTACATACATTACATTACTTATACTGTACTGATCCTGAGTTACATCCTGTATTATACTCCAGAGCTGCGCTCACTATTCTGCTGGTGCAGTCCAGTGTACATACATTACATTACTTATCCTGTACTGAGCCTGAGTTACATCCTGTATTATACTCCAGAGCTGCACTCACTATTCTGCTGGTACAGTCACTGTGTACATACATTACATTACTTATCCTGTACTGATCCTGAGTTACATCCTGTATTATACTCCAGAGCTGCGCTCACTATTCTGCTGGTGCAGTCACTGTGTACATACATTACATTACTTATCCTGTACTGATCCTGAGTTACATCCTGTATTATACTCCAGAGCTGCGCTCACTATTCTGCTGGTGCAGTCACTGTGTACATACATTACATTACTTATCCTGTACTGATCCTGAGTTACATCTTGTATTATACTCCAGAGCTGCGCTCACTATTCTGCTGGTACAGTCACTGTGTACATACATTACATTACTTATCCTGTACTGATCCTGAGTTACATCCTGTATTATACTCCAGAGCTGCGCTCACTATTCTGCTGGGTTTCTGGTTGCCTGGGTTCTCCTGTATTATCTCCAGAGCTGCCTCCTTTCTGCTGGTGCAGTCACTGTGTACATACATTACATTACTTATCCTGTACTGATCCTGAGTTACATCCTGCATTATACTCCAGAGCTGCGCTCACTATTCTGCTGGTGCAGTCACTGTGTACATACATTACATTACTTATCCTGTACTGATCCTGAGTTACATCCTGTATTATACTCCAGAGCTGCGCTCACTATTCTGCTGGTACAGTCACTGTGTACATACATTACATTACTTTTCCTGTACTGATCCTGAGTTACATCCTGTATTATACTCCAGAGCTGCACTCACTATTCTGCGGGTGCAGTCACTGTGTACATACATTACATTACTTATCCTGTACTGATCCTGAGTTACATCCTGTATTATACTCCAGAGCTGCACTCACTATTCTGCTGGTGCAGTCACTGTGTACATACATTACATTACTTATCCTGTACTGATCCTGAGTTACATCCTGCATTATACTCCAGAGCTGCGCTCACTATTCTGCTGGTGCAGTCACTGTGTACATACATTACATTACTTATCCTGTACTGATCCTGAGTTACATCCTGTATTATACTCCAGAGCTGCACTCACTATTCTGCTGGTGCAGTCACTGTGTACATACATTACATTACTTATCCTGTACTGATCCTGAGTTATATCCTGTATTATACTCCAGAGCTGCACTCACTATTCTGCTGGTGCAGTCACTGTGTACATACATTACATTACTTATCCTGTACTGATCCTGAGTTACATCCTGTATTATACTCCAGAGCTGCGCTCACTATTCTGCTGGTACAGTCACTGTGTACATACATTACATTACTTATCCTGTACTGATCCTGAGTTACATCCTGTATTATACTCCAGAGCTGCGCTCACTATTCTGCGGGGGGTGCAGTCACTGTGTGCATACATTACATTACTTATCCTGTACTGATCCTGAGTTACATCCTGTATTATACTCCAGAGCTGCGCTCACTATTCTGCTGGTACAGTCACTGTGTACATACATTACATTACTTATCCTGTACTGATCCTGAGTTACATCCTGTATTATACTCCAGAGCTGCGCTCACTATTCTGCTGGTGCAGTCACTGTGTACATACATTACATTACTTATCCTGTACTGATCCTGAGTTACATCCTGTATTATACTCCAGAGCTGCACTCACTATTCTGCTGGTGCAGTCACTGTGTACATACATTACATTACTTATCCTGTACTGATCCTGAGTTACATCCTGTATTATACTCCAGAGCTGCACTCACTATTCTGCTGGTACAGTCACTGTGTACATACATTACATTACTTATCCTGTACTGATCCTGAGTTATATCCTGTATTATACTCCAGAGCTGCGCTCACTATTCTGCTGGTGCAGTCACTGTGTACATACATTACATTACTTATCCTGTACTGATCCTGAGTTACATCCTGTATTATACTCCAGAGCTGCACTCACTATTCTGCTGGTACAGCCACTGTGTACATACATTACATTACTTATCCTGTACTGATCCTGAGTTACATCCTGTATTATACTCCAGAGCTGCACTCACTAGTCTGCTGGCTGTGGTCAGACACATCCCCTTTACTTGAGCTCCTGTATTTTCTACAATGTAAATCAATAAAACAAACTCTGTGTAGACAAAGATAAAGCAGGTATTTCTTGGGGATTTCAGCTCTGAAGCCTACAGTTCTATATACATGTGATATAATTTCTCACTTGTCTCCCTTGCTCCACTTCTCTCCAGTCGGTGGTTTATATGACTTTATTCTTTGCATCTCTTCCTTCCAATGTGGAGGGGTTTCGCTGCTTTCTCTGTTGCTATTGGACTCGGATCGAGATCTAGACCGCGGAGGCGTGTGATATCGCTGGAAGGTTGGACAAGAACAATGGGCTCAATAACACATTCATTACATATTTGCTTAAAGGGGTACCCTGTATCTACAGGGGTCTGAACGCTGAGTCCCCCCAATCACAAGAGCTATGGTGTTTGCAGGCTGCACGTGTTGTGCTCGGCGATCTCTGGTGGCTCTGCTGAAATGAATGCAGGGGAGTGTACATTTCCAAGCTGCCGCTCCATTCACACTGGGTTGCGAAACACTCCAGTTCTTATAGTCAGCAGGTTACTCCTATCATGTAGAAACCCTATTACCAGGACACCCCTTCACCCATTACAAATATCCCTTTTAAATTCTTTTCTATTTCCCTGTCACAGGCCTTATTTTTTGCGGGACAAGTTTTACTTCCTAATGGTGCCATTTAATATTCCATACGAGGTACTGGGAAGCTGGAAAAAAATTTACAATGTGGTGGAATTACTTTCCGATCACATCGATGCCAAATTTCTGTAGTTTTGTTATCTTTACAAAAATCCAAAATATTGAAAAATACTAAAAATTATTTTAGGCGCCGTATTCTGACACCCGTCACATTTTTAGGTTTCCGTGTACAACGTCTTTTTTTTTTCTGCCATGAAATGAATTTACAAAAACCAGCATGAAAGGTGACACTTACTATTGTGCCCCGGCCTCGGATTTTTCTGCCAGATTTTGTAACAGAGCTCTTGGTCTGATCATTGGTTTCTGCAATCGCAGGAGACGGTTTCCTAGATCAAATGTAACAAAATTACTAAAATTATATATATATATATATATATATTTTTTTTTTTTTTTTTAAACAAAGGTCTAAATTTTAGTTTAAAGGGGATCTTAAAGGGGTTGTCCAGCCACAGCAAGTTATCCCCTTCCCTTAGCCACAGGATTGGGGGTAATTTTCTGATCGGTGGGTGCCATGGCTCTAGAATGCTTGCTTGGCTATCTCCAGTGGTCCCCATTCAAATGAATGGAGCACTGCCCAGGTAACCACAGATCAGCAGTTACCCCCAATCCTGCGGACAGGGGGTAACTGGGACTTCTAAAAATCATCTGCTTGGTCCTTGGTCACATGGTACAGCAGCAGTTCAGTCCCATTCAAGTGAATGATCTGAGCTGCGATACCAAGCACAACCACTACACAATGAACACAATGTACAGCACTGTGCTTGGTATTGGCTGCAACACTCACCCGAATGCTGCAGCCTCTTCAATGAACTGATCTGTGGGACTCCCAGAAGTCAGATCCCAAGTACAGGGTACCTTGTATATTATATAACAGAAGGGTCTTACTGCTCGGGGTCCGGGATGTTGATCGGCGCGTCCTTCCTGAGCAGAAAGCGGTTCTCAGGGATTGGAGGGATTTCCTCCGGCCGCACTACGGGTTTGTCCCTCTTTGTGCCGGGCTCCTTCTCTTCTGCGGTGCTGCTCTTTTCTGTAGGAGCGCTGGAAGACACAAGGAGAGAAGATCTTACACGAGTCCATCATCGGCCTAAGAAACGCAGCAGTCGAGGAGCAGCTATCACACCCACCTGTGATGACCCTGCGGCTTCTCCTCCTTGACCTCGCGCCGGCCTTCCTTGCGCCTTCTCTTCGGGTGCTTCACCTTGGTTTTCTTTTTCCGCTTTCGCTTCTTGGGTCTCTCCAGCTCGGCCTCGCTCTCAGAGGATGAAGACTCTGACGATGAAGATGTAGATGATGACTTAGAGCTGGAATTGGATTCTTCGGTCTCAGAGGTCGCCACCTTAACTTTTTCTAGGACATTTACAAAATTAAAAAAAATAAATAAATAATAATAATAATAAATGAAGTAACTATTTTTAGAAAATAAATATTTCTTGAATTATTTATCAGTTCCTTCTATAGTGCACAGACATGTTATAGGACCTGAGGTACAGGTCCCAGAAGTTCAGCCCTCCCCTCTCCTGAAATCCTCTGTACTGCTGGGGCCCCTGCTCCTTCCACTATGTAACTCTCAGTCTGTGACCTCCCTATAAGATCAGCACACTCCTCTCCTGAAATCCTCTGTACAGCTGGGGCCCCTGCTCCTTCCACTGTGTAACTCTCAGTCTGTGACCTCCCTATAAGATCAGTACACTCCTCTCCTGAAATCCTCTGTACTGCTGGGGACCCTGCTCCTCCCACTATGTAACTCTCACCCTGTGACCTCCCCTATAAGATCAGCACACTCCTCTCCTGAAATCCTCTGTACTGCTGGGGCCCCTGCTCCTTCCACTGTGTAACTCTCAGCCTGTGACCTCCCTATAAGATCAGTACACTCCTCTCCTGAAATCCTCTGTACTGCTGGGGCCCCTGCTCCTTCCACTGTGTAACTCTCACCCTGTGACCTCCCCTATAAGATCAGCACACTCCTCTCCTGAAATCCTCTGTACTGCTGGGGCCCCTGCTCCTTCCACTGTGTAACTCTCACCCTGTGACCTCCCTATAAGATCAGTACACTCCTCTCCTGAAATCCTCTGTACTGCTGGGGCCCCTGCTCCTTCCACTGTGTAACTCTCACCCTGTGACCTCCCTATAAGATCAGTACACTCCTCTCCTGAAATCCTCTGTACTGCTGGGGCCCCTGCTCCTTCCGCTATGTAGCTCTACATTACTCACTACCCACAAGGTCAGTACACTCCTCTCCTGAAATCCTCTGTACTGCTGGGGCCCCTGCTCCTTCCACTGTGTAACTCTCAGTCTGTGACCTCCCTATAAGATCAGTACACTCCTCTCCTGAAATCCTCTGTACTGCTGGGGCCCCTGCTCCTTCCACTGTGTAACTCTCACCCTGTGACCTCCCTATAAGATCAGTACACTCCTCTCCTGAAATCCTCTGTACTGCTGGGGCCCCTGCTCCTTCCACTGTGTAACTCTCACCCTGTGACCTCCCTATAAGATCAGTACACTCCTCTCCTGAAATCCTCTGTACTGCTGGGGCCCCTGCTCCTTCCGCTATGTAGCTATACATTACTCACTACCCACAAGGTCAGTACACTCCTCTCCTGAAATCCTCTGTACTGCTGGGGCCACTGCTCCTTCCACCGTGTAACTATAGGTCTGTCACTTCCCACACAGTTAGCACACTCCTCTCCTGAAATACTTTGTACTACTGTGAAAGCCTGAAAAGACCGAGTTAAGTAGTGGAAGGGGCAGGGCCGTCAGCAGTGCAGAGTATTTTAGAAGAGGTGTATGTTGGTCTTGTGGGAGGTCACAGTTAGATAGTGGAGGGAGCAGGTGCCCCAGAAGCACAGAGTATTTCAGGAGAAGAGTGTGCTGGTGTTTTGGGAGGCCACAGATTGAAAGGTAGAAGGAGCAGGGTTCACCACAGCGCAGAGTATTTCAGATACGAGTGAGCTGATCTACTGGGAAGTAGTAGATTGAAAGTTACAGTGGAAGGAGCAGGGTTTGAAGGAGCACAGAGTATTTCAGGAGAGGACATTGCTAACTTTGTGGGAAGTGTGTGATGTGAAGCTACATAATGGAAAGAGCAGGGGCCCCAGCAGTGCAGAATATTTCAGGAGAGGAGTGTGTTGATCCTGGAGTATTCAGAAGCAATCTGTAATCTACCGCAAGATCAGCACACTCCTCGCCTGAAATACTCTGCACTGCTGGAGGACCCTGCTCCTTCTAATACATAAAGCGGTATTAGAGGTAACAATGGAGGCGTCTCTGTGACCCTCTCACCATCTTTGGTGGATTTAGCTCCCAGGATGCCACAGTCTATGACTCGGACATCAGCGTACGGTCGGCTGGCGGCGTCTGTCTTCAGACTCTCTATCTGTTCGATCACTTCAAAACCAGAAATCACCAGTCCGAACACCACGTGAACGCTACAGAGAGAAGACACAAGGAAACACAATGTAACAAAGAGCAGATCATACAGAGGAGACCGCGGGGTCTGACCTATCTAAACACTAAATTAACTTACAGAAATTTTTACGTAGGTGACACATAGTGTTGTGTTGCCGGGGGCAGGATTAGAGCCGGTGACATGGGTGTGGTAGCGACATTTTTTTTTTGTTCTGTTAATATTTTTTTTTTTATTCATGCTGCATAAGGTCATAATACACCTTTAGGGGCATGTTCACATTTTCTTTTTTTTTTTTTTTGCTGACTTCTCAGTTTCCTCAGCTATACTGCACAGTCCTCTAGGACCCAGCAGCTCATACAGTTTCCAACCCCTGGTAGTCATGTGACCGCCAGGCCAGAAGTGGATCCTCCCCATAGCAATGGGGAAGGCAGGGACAGTAATAAACCGTCCCTGCCTTCTCTATGGGAGGTCCCAATCTTACAGCTGCACGTCCCAGCAGGGTTAAGTATGGACCGCCTGGATGTATATAGTCTATAAGTGATCTGGAAGTGTCGAAATTTTATTTATTTATTTTTTTTTTTAAAACAAAATTTGCTTTGCATCGCCATATTCTGACCCCATAACTATTCTATAGTTCTACGGTACCTACAGAGCTGTGTAAGGGCTCATTTTTTGTGGGGATGAGCTGTGGCTTTTTTTTTTTTTGTTTAATCTGTTTTTATAAATATTTTTTGGGAGCTGAATCAACAAAAAAACAAACAAAAAAAACGGAGAATCGGACACTGTAAATTTTTATGAAAATATAAAAATTAATATGAAAAATATTTTAAAAATTTTCTATTTATTTTAATAATTCAGAATTTTATTAGATCAGACTTTTTTCAATGCTACAATACCTAATGTTTATTTATTTATTTTTAACTGTTCAGTTATTTTTATATGATAAATTGGGGTGATTTAAAGATTTATTTATTATATTATTATGTTTTTATTTTTTTTAAATTTACTTTTTTTTTTTTTTTTTTTAGGGGATGAGCTGTAGCTTTTTTTTTTTTTTTTGTTTAATCTCTTTTTATAAATATTTTTGGGAGTTGAATCAACAAAAAAAACAAAAAAAAACAGAATCGGACACAAATTTTTTATGAAAATATAAAAATTAATATGAAAAATATTTTAAAAATTTTCTATTCATTTTAATAATTCAGAATTTTATTAGATCAGACTTTTTTCAATGCTACAATACCTAATGTTTATTTTTTTTTTTAACTGTTCAGTTATTTTTATATGATAAATTGGGGTGATTTAAAGATTTATTTATTATATTATTATGTTTTTATTTTTTTAAATTTACTTTTTTATTTTTTTTTATTTTTACTCCCCTTAGTGGATGTGACTATGTGACCTACAACACACTGTAATACTCCTACAATGCAGTGTATGGTCCACAGACTGGCACTCAATTACACCTGGCCAGAGGTAAGGTGTAATAGGACGTGCACAAAGATGGCGAACCTGGAAGCCTTTACTTGACTCCCGGCCTCCTTGACAACCATTCGTCATCCTGCAATGGCCGCTCCTGAGCCCTCGCCATGCCCCCGACCAGATACTATGATGTTTTCTACTTACAGCGTACATCCTCATATCCTCGCTCAACCTATGCATTTCTATGACACGGAATACAATAGGACCATGAAAATAACACTAAGTGAAAACATCCTGCAGTTCTCTTACCCATCAAGATGTGGCGCTGGCTTCGTGGTTCTGCATCGACAATTGAAGGGAAACAAAAAATTTTTTTTAGAATTTATGGCAAAAGTAACAGCAATGTATAATAATAGTGACTGACAGAAGTTTAGATCAAAAAGTTATCAAAACTTTTCAAAAACAAAAATACACAATTCTGTTTAAGGGGGAAATTTTTGTTCCCTAAAAAAAAAAAAAAAATTATTAAGACGATTTTAAAAATAATAAGTGATACTGACCCCTGCTCTAGTCCTCTGCGTCAGTCTCCATTTCTGTGCTCCATGTCAGTGACGTGCAATATTCATCTACATACCATGACTGCACCATATCATGTTCTGACAACCACACGTGATCGATGCAGTCAGTGACTGGCTTCAGCGACCATGCGAGTGGACAGGGGGAGGACAACAGTCCATCGGCGCTTTTGCTGGAGTGTCGGAACCAGAGACTGACGCAGAGGATCGGACATCACCATTGAAGTGTAAAATTTTTTTTAAATTGTTATTTCAACCCTTTAACAAACATTTTTCAGGGGGTTGGAGAACCACTTTAGGCCGGGCCGAGTGGTCTGCTGTGGGACATCTTCGGCAGAACAACCTGCCACAACAATTCCTGGTTCTCGCCGTAGGTTTTACTCCACCGGCTGGGCCGGATTTCACCCTTTGCAAAAAATCGTGATGAACCTGCAGCAAAAAATTGACCTGTGCAGGTTCAAAACCCGCAGTACAAGACATTTTGCACTGCCATATTTTTTCCCTCAGGCTGTGGATGAGACTTATTTGTATCCCATTCACTTCACATATACTGTAATTCGCAGCAGGTCAGTCACATCGATTCCACTGGCGGCTAACCTGTTGGGAATTTGCAACGTGTGGCGCCGAATGAACAAGGCATAGGATTATTTCTGCTGCAGCGCAGAATGAACTGACTTACATGAAGAACTGCGACCCGTTGGTATGCTTCCCCCCGGTTTGCCATGGACAAGAGAAACGCACGGTCGTGTTTGAGAATAAAGTTTTCATCTGGGATTAAAGAAAAAAAAACAAGAAGAAAAAAAAAGAAAAAGAAATCATTAGTAAGTTTAAGGAGAGACACAAAGAAACAAGAAACTTCCAAGACTGGAAACAAGGTCCGCAAGTGTCCATAAATGTGTGTGAAGAAGCCGAGAGCTGCAGTGACATGTACAGAGATGTAGGGGGCGCTCCTCACTCAGCATTACTGTATCCATAATAGCCCTCAATAGCAACAGGACAGGATAATAGCCCCCCGTCCCCCCCTACAGGACTTCAGAAACATTGCAGCTGCTCCCCATCACCCAAGATATTAGACACAACACCCCAAACATGGAAGACACAGAGAAAGGCGCTACAGCTATCCTGTACAGCATGGTCTGAAAAGGGACTTGGGATATTCACCCTTATCTAAGGCAGGAGAGCCACACTGCGGAGCAATCCTATCTGTACGTAACAAATATATACAGGGATGACAAGACCAGGCGTATATAACTGATGTAGAGCTCTGTACTGGGCCTGACCATGCTGGGGTGTAATACTTAAAGAATACAACAACCTAAAATCAACATTATCTATACAGGATTAATATACACAAAGATTGAGTCACTGTATACTATACATACATTACATGACTTATCCTGTATTATACTCCAGAGCTGCACTCACTATTCTGCTGGTACAGTCACTGTGTACATACATTACATTACTTATCCTGTACTGATCCTGAGTTACATCCTGTATTATACTCCAGAGCTGCGCTCACTATTCTGCTGGTACAGTCACTGTGTACATACATTACATTACTTATCCTGTACTGATCCTGAGTTACATCCTGTATTATACTCCAGAGCTGCGCTCACTATTCTGCTGGTGCAGTCACTGTGTACATACATTACATTACTTATCCTGTACTGATCCTGAGTTACATCCTGTATTATACTCCAGAGCTGCACTCACTATTCTGCTGGTGTAGTCACTGTGTACATACATTACATTACTTATCCTGTACTGATCCTGAGTTATATCCTGTATTATACTCCAGAGCTGCGCTCACTATTCTGCTGGTACAGTCACTGTGTACATACATTACATTACTTATCCTGTACGACCTGAGTTACATCCTGATTATACTCCAGAGCTGCACTCACTATTCTGCTGGTGCAGTCACTGTGCACATACATTACATTACTTATCCTGTACTGATCCTGAGTTACATCCTGTATTATACTCCAGAGCTGCGCTCACTATTCTGCTGGTGCAGTCACTGTGTACATACATTACATTACTTATCCTGTACTGATCCTGAGTTACATCCTGTATTATACTCCAGAGCTGCGCTCACTATTCTGCTGGTGCAGTCACTGTGTACATACATTACATTACATTATCCTGTACTGATCCTGAGTTACATCCTGTATTATACTCCAGAGCTGCACTCACTATTCTGCTGGTACAGTCACTGTGTACATACATTACATTACTTATCCTGTACTGATCCTGAGTTACATCCTGTATTATACTCCAGAGCTGCACTCACTATTCTGCTGGTGCAGTCACTGTGTACATACATTACATTACTTATCCTGTACTGATCCTGAGTTACATCCTGTATTATACTCCAGAGCTGCGCTCACTATTCTGCTGGTACAGTCACTGTGTACATACATTACATTACTTATCCTGTACTGATCCTGAGTTCATCCTGTTTATACTCCGGGCTGCGCTCCTTTCTGCTGGTGCGTCACTGTGTACATACATTACATTACTTATCCTGTACTGTCCTGAGTTACATCCTGCATTATACTCCAGAGCTGCGCTCACTATTCTGCTGGTGCAGTCACTGTGTACATACATTACATTACTTATCCTGTATTGTACTCCAGAGCTGCACTCACTATTCTGCTGATACAGTCACTGTGTAATACATTACATTACTTATCCTGTATTTTCCAGAGCTGCGCTCACTATTCTGCTGGTACAGTCACTGTGTACATACATTACATTACTTATCCTGTACTGATCCTGAGTTACATCCTGTATTATACTCCAGAGCTGCACTCACTATTCTGCTGGTGCAGTCACTGTGTACATATATTATATTACTTATCCTGTATGGGTGTTTCTGATCCTGAGTTACATCCTGTATTATACTCCAGAGCTGCGCTCACTATTCTGCTGGTACAGTCACTGTGTACATACATTACTTATCCTGTACTTATCCTGAGTTACATCCTGTATTATACTCCAGAGCTGCGCTCACTATTCTGCTGGTACAGTCACTGTGTACATACATTACATTACTTATCTGTTGATCCTGGTTATATCCTGTATTATACTCCAGAGCTGCACTCACTATTCTGCTGGTACAGTCACTGTGTACATACATTACATTACTTATCCTGTACTGATCCTGAGTTACATCCTGTATTATACTCCAGAGCAGCGCTCACTATTCTGCTGGTGCAGTCACTGTGTACATACATTACATTACTTATCCTGTACTGATCCTGAGTTACATCCTGTATTATACCCCAGAGCTGCACTCACTATTCTGCTGGTACAGTCACTGTGTACATACATTACTTCTTATCCTGTACTGTCCTGGTTTCCTGTTTATACCCGGCTGCGCTCCTTTCTGCTGGTGCAGTCACTGTGTACATACATTACATTACTTTCCTGTATTATACTCCAGGCTGGTCACTATTCTGCTGGTCGTCACTGTATATACATTACATTACTTATCCTGTACTGATCCTGAGTTATAGCCTGTATTATACTCCAGAGCTGTGCTCAATATTCACAATACCCTGGTGTTGAAAGTTAAAATATAGCATCGAGCTTCTGTCTAAAACATGGCTGCCCATCTGACGTCACGGAGATCCACACAGAACACGCAGGACTTCTCTTTCTTCATTTAGTACCAGTCATACATTATATATCTCATCTTATACTCCGGTTACATTCAGAGCTGCAGAATTGCTCTGGATTCCACTTAGTTCTAGGAATCCCCCAGATGGTGCACATACAGGTACTGGAGTCCTCATACACTATAGCAGTGATGGCGAACCTTTTAGAGCCCAACTGGCCAAACTGCATCCCAAAATTCACTAATTTATCCCAAAGTGCCAACACGGCAATTTAACCTTAATACTGTGCAGATCCACAATTACAGACCCGCAAAATATGGTTGTGTGAATGGGGTTATACAGAGCTGTCAATGATTCAAAACAACTTTATACTGAAAGGTAATAGTTTCTGCATTTGGTACTTTTGAACAATTACTATTACATCGCACAGGATCTGTTATAGTGAACGTGCAGTGTTATTACAGCCTGTAATAATATCACTTGTCTGCTATAAAACAGATACTGTGTGATATAAATAATGAGAGGTCCCCACACAGTACAATGCTCTCCACAGTGGCCCCCACACAGTACAATCTGCTCCACAGTGGCCCCCACACAGTACAATTTGCTCCACAGTGATCCTTACACAGTACAATCTGCCCCACAGTGGCCCCCACACAGTACAATTTGCTCCACAGTGATCCCTACACAGTACAATCTGCTCCACAGTGGCCCCCACACAGTACAATTTGCTCCACAGTGATCCCTACACAGTACAATCTGCTCCACAGTGGCCCCCACAGATGGCTGCCCACAGAGAGGGCTCTGAGTGCCACCTCTGACATGCGTGCCATAAGTTCGCCACCCCGGCTATAGTGCATTATAGGAGCGCTTCTACGTTACTAGGTGCAATTCGGCTTTTGGAGGCAGCTGGTGGCAGCTCTGGAAGTGACTGGAATATAAACAAATCTGTAGATCAGATTCTGCAGTTGCTCCTCATGATGGGCAGACTATACATGAGCTGCAGATCCAATGTAGTCCCAGAGAAAAACATGTCTGTTAAAGGAGTCACATTGTCTGCAAGCTAGAATGGAAGAAGTGTGAGGCGCGTCGGCGGAGGAGGAGGAGGAGGAGGAGGAGGTGCACACTTACCTATCTGAGTACACTGTTTAAAGAAAACAAAAAGAAAGCCTTCAGTGGATACAGAGCTGGCCACATGGCTAGCAGTACAGAAGACTAACCCTCCAGGGGGTGCTATGGGCATGAACATTAAAGGGGCTGCGAGGCCTGTCCTTAGGATAGATCATCAATATCACACTACTGATCCACAATGCTCCTCTGTTGTTTACCAGGCACAGCGCCATACATCTGGTAGTGGCTGTACCTGGTACTGCAGCTCAGTCATATTCACTTCTATTGAACTGAGCGGAAAAGAGCTGCAATACCAGACACAGCCACCACCAGATGTATGGCACTGTGCCTGGTAAGCAGTGAAAGGGCCCCACAGTCAACTGATGTGTGTCGGACCCCCAATCTGAAACTGATGATTTATCCAAACGATGGACCCTCACTATTACAGACCTTGAAAACCCCTGTAAACCACGTACAATGTAAAGCTCTGCAACGTCCAAGATCTCTGCTGCCTGTCAGTGAACTAAAACATGATTGTTTCTCACAGCTGAGGGTTTGTTACCATCTTACCTGGTGTAGATAATCCTCTGTAAACGTAACAGTCTGAGTTCCAGGCCGGTACATTGTAACGAACTGGACAGGACATAAAACACTACATGTGCTGCTTTATTTCTAGGACAGACTGGACTGAAACCAGTTGTAACAAACCCTCAGCTGTGAGTCTGTACAAGGTGAGGAATTGGAACACAACATATATTAGTAAGTTGCAGACCTTTCCCATTATATAAAGCTTAAAGGGATTGTCCGGGATGATGATATTGTTTGCTGCGGTCTCTTCATTACTTACCTAGCACAGCGCTGTATACAGCATAGTGGCTGTGCTTGGTATTACAGCTCAGCCCCCATTTATCTGAACAATGACCAATGGCCTGGGAAGAGGAGCTCAATATTACAGTCCCGGAAAAACCCTTTAAGCCTTAATTAAAGGGGTTATTCCACGATGTCAAACTTATCATTATCCCCTATCCACTGGATAAATGGCTGATCGGTGAGGGTCCGACCACTGGGGCCCCCATGGATCACAAGAACTGGGGTCTCCTGTATAAACCAAGCATCACTCCTATGGGACTGATGGATATCGCACACTACAGTGCCCTAGTGGGGTCTTACATGCTCACTACTGCCCCAGTGGTACTTGTGATCAGTGGGGGTCCTAAGCGTCAGACCCCTGCCCTCAGACACTGACAGAGCAAGACTGGATGAGCCCTTTTACACCTATGGACATGCATGTCTACAAATGCAATTCCTGGGCAACCATTGTCTTTCTCCAGCCCTATACCTGGAGAGAGCGGGTACAAGACCCTGAGCCCATCACACATCCATATCACAGCACAGAAGTCATTGTACATTTGGGTGGGGGGCCGCACTGTTCGCTCCCATCAGGGCTCCGCTAATAGAATACAACAAGTTCTGACAATAATAGCGATGGACAGAATGACTGGTAAAGAGATTCATGTTCATTCCTCCCAAATCTGGAAAGTTTTTTTATTTTTTTTTTTTTTTACAGAAATTTCAAAAATGATGAAGACGAGTCCATTGACTGCGGGGAGGAGGGTGCAGGGGGAGAGTGAGGTTATCGAGTTACTGAGCTTGCGATTGTCTTACCTTAGGATTTTGCAATAGATCACATTCTCTATAAATAAAAGAATATGTTGACAGTTTTAGGCAGGAAGATAGGAGTTGTCATTGAAAAAAGTTGCCTAACCTCCATGCTGAGAATGACACTGAATATAACCATATACACAGTTAGAGAAAGCCCTGTCTACACATAAGCAGCTAGGAGAAAATAAAATCAGAGAAATCTCAACATACTCGGGTCCGAGGTCATGCACATGGAGGGCTCATGCAAACATTAGTCATGCAAAGAAAAGTCTAGTGCTGGGATATATAAGACATTTCTCTATAACCCTCCTCATATGTAGGGCGGAATGAAAAAAAAAAAAAAAAAAAGAATACATCAATGACGGGAAACACGACTGTGTCCTTACCTTTAAAGTAACCGCCAAAAACCGACTCCCCGCCTTTCCCGTTACCTGCGGTATCAAAGACAAAAACCTTATAAATACATAGACGGGAGACTTTACGACCATCTGTACAGGGGTTAGACTCTGCATTTTGCTGATACAGAGCTCCAAATCTTCTGCATAGAGTTAAAGGAGTTTTGTGGGACTTGTATATGGATGACTTATTCTTAGGATAGCTCAGTATGTGATGGGTGGGGGTCTGACACCCGGGACCCCCACAGATCAGCTGGTTCAAGAGGCCACAGTACTTGGGGTAAATCCTGGAAAACCCCTTTAAATGTTAATGCTGCCTGCTGTCACCACTAGGGGAGCTCAGGAGTTTACGACATATACAGTTAGGCCTCAGGGGCACAACCGTAAGTTTTATCCGTGATTGTGGTTACAAGTATGGACATTTCTATGGCCGCATACACACAGCCATAGTTTTCAATCATGTGTGTCCAATTCATTTCAATGTATAGGTCAGTAAAAATCAGACGGACACCAATCTGTTTGTCCGCTGTGCCGTATTTACTGACCCGTACACTGCACACGGACATATAGCCTTATTACTGAGTTCTGTAAATATATAGCATGCAGCACACACCTGAGCTCCACCTCGTGGGGAAAACCTCTACAACTTACACTGTGCTCCAGCTCCTCAGCATTTTAAGACCTCTGCTAGCTGTTAATAATGGAAACATTCTTGTTCACATCAAACACTAAAAATCGTCCTGATTGTGTCCAACTGTCACCCGTTCGGGGTTTGTTACAGTGTATCAGCACTCACTCTCTTACGGTCAGGAAGGGTTTTGTGTCTGGTTAAAAAACAAGACGGTTTCCTTTCAGTGACAACAAGCAGAAACCTTCAAAATGATGGAGAAGTGAAACACAAAGTCTACTAGAAAGTGGCAGAGCTTTTATTTGTACACCTATACAACGTATCTGTTGTTGATGGGTGGGGAGTCCGACTGCTGCGACCTCCACCAATCACAAGCACAGTCCCTTGCACTGCCATATGAATGCAGCAATGGCCACACATGCCCGCTGCCGCTCCATTCTTCTCTGTGAGACTGCCTGAGACAGCCGAGTGCAGTACTTGGGTTATCTTTGGCAGTCCCATACAGATGAGTGGGGTGGCAGCGTGCATGTGCGACCATTGCTCCATTCAAGCAGGGGTACAAGGGGTCCCCATTCTCCTGAGTCTCCTCTGTTATGCACGAGCCCGAGCCCGTTATACCACATTACCTTCGCTGAAGTCACCGCCTTGGATCATGAAGTTTCTCACCACGCGATGGAAGGTGGAACCCTTGTACCATAACTTCTTCCCTGTTACTTTTCCAGTTCCTTTTTCACCTAGAAGCAAAGAGGGGGAAGCCATCAGTGCGGGCCGGGACCTTTGGGCTGGTGCACAGAACGAGACTTAGTAGCCATACATACGGATCGTGGGCTCTAATTCTAAGATCTGGGGGGAAAGAAAAAGAAATGTGCAGACGTCCAGACCACAGCGGGGGCAGTCTGCCGCTACCTACCTGTACATAAGCACAAGAAGTTTGTGCAGGTTTTTGGGCAGACATCAGAGAAGAGTTGAAATACAATTCGGCCAACTGTGTGGAGAAAAGAAAAAGAAGTTATGATATTATATCTGTATACTGCAATGCTTTATACTGCAGCTCTGCTCCATCATCTTTGCTGCACTGGTTATTGCAATCTGAGGTCTTGCCTCATCACAAGCTCACTGATACTGCTCTGCCCTTGCTTAGACAAATCTGCATTACATGCTTCCTCCTCTAGTCAGCTTATTAGACAGCTCACATGTCTGACACCAGGGTGGAGATAAACTGTAGTCTGTTTCCAAGGGTAACCTTCTGAATTTCTACGGTTGTACTAGAGATGTTGAAAGTGAAGTTGTGCTTTAAAGAAAAAAATCCCTTTAAGGACTAAGTCATGTTGGTTTCCACCTTCCTGCCTCACAAGAACCCAAACATTTTCATTTCTCACTTCACGTTGCCATATGAGGGCTTGTTTTTTGTGGGATGATAGAGATTGGTATTTTTTTATATGCTAAAAGGGGGGCGTTTTGAATTGCGTTGTGGGGGAGGATATTGCAGGCATGGTGCAAACAGGGGGAATTAAGGGAGGCCCCGCCAACTGACTGAGGGGTTAATCCACCAGAATCGGCGCGGCCCTCATTCGCTTTCATAAAATTGGCTAAAAAGAATGAAATAAGACAAAAAATAAAGACGTCTATGCAGTCTGTATAAGACTAGTGGCCGATACTAATCTCACCTAACCCACGGTGACGTGGCTGATAACAGAGAACAATAGAGAGCATTAAACTCAACAGCTTTTAGGTGCGCTGTCGCTTTAATTCAGAGAGCTCCCCCCCCCCCTTACATTATCTACAAGTTGTGCATTGTCCACCCGGAGCTACGTGTCTCTCACAATCTCACAAGAAGCCGCTTGTTCGGCCCTGAGCCGCCTCACAGTGTCCTCATTCATAAGCAGAGCGGCTACAGATCTGTATATTACAGGAGGAAGTGCAATAACCAAATCAGCCGTGTGTGCACCACATGTCACAGGACTATCAAAGAGGGAGCACCGGCAGACACACTGCACTTCACTCAGCTTTGCAAAGAACAGAAAAAACTGTTTTGCCATACGCACAGTAAAAACTGGTATACACTTCCTATGTACATGGCAGAGTTTTCCATAGGGCAGCACATGGCTTGTGCACAAATAATACCTGCATGTAGATATATGGGATACCCTTACTGCCATGCCGCGGCTTGTCTAATATCCTCCATAGACACACTAACAAGGAAACACATATGTCCTGGAGGGTACTGCAAGGAAGGAGGGGTGCGACCTGGAAAACCTTGCAGCACTAAATAAAATCACTGCAGTCCCTGCTGCAAGTCCCAGCAGCTCTCGTCTCATGTATCTCCAGAGGACGTCTTCCAGTGTCTATGACGTCACCTGCGGTTCTTCTCCTGGCTCTGTGCCACGTGCCCTTCTGCAGACGTGTGCCTCATCCACACAACCATCTGCTACACTGGCTTACTACTGTAGGAAATGCAGGTGATTTACTCATGATCTGGTCCGGGTCATCTCCTTGTAATATAGTGGGGGCACTATTGGGGCACCCAACTAGTAGCAAGGGCAGAAAACAGATCCCCTATAACCAGTGGGATGCCACGTAACACAAGAACATGGCACAAGGTTCCTCCATGGATAACAACCGATCACGGGTAAAGAGGAGGCACAGACACCCCCTGTTACCTGCTAATCTTTGGAGACCCAGCAAACAGACAACCCCTGTAACTTATATTGAAATAGCTGATAACAGGGAACAATAGACATTAAAACAGCATGAAGTCTAACGTAGGATGATGCCCTGACTAAGAGGTGAGACAGAAATGATGTACCAGAAGCACTACACCGGGTGTCAGCAACCTTCGGAACTCCAGGTGTTGTAAAACTACAACTCCCAGCATGCATACTTGTTTTACTGCTCTTGGATCTCCCACAAAAGTGAATGCAGCCTGCTGGGAGTTGTAGTTTCACAGCAGCCGGAGTGCCACAGGTTGCTGACCCCTGCACGAGACATAACATCTGGTATAGTAAAAAAAATCAATTTACAACAACAGCAACATTTGGCACTCCAGCTGTTGTGCAACTACAACTCCCAGCATGCTTCAGTCGCTTTTTGTTGGAGTTCTGAGAACAGCCAAGTAAGTGTGCATGCTGGGAAGTGTAGTTTTCAAACAGTGGGAATGCTGAAGCTGAAGTTTCCTGACCCCTGCTCTAAAAGGCCAAAGACAAAAGTAAAATTTGCAGTGACTGATTTGGGCAATACCACGGTCACCAACCTGTGGCTCTGCAGCTGTAGCAAAACTACAACTCCCAGCATGCATACTTCCTCTGCTGTTCTTGGAACTCTCACATAAGTGAATGGAGCACGATGACAGTCACCAACTAATGGCACTGCGGCTGTAGAAAAACTACTACTCCCACCCAGCACACAGGCTTGCTCTGCTGTTCTTGGAGCTCTCATAGAAGTAAATGGGGCACTATGGGAGTTGTAGTTCCAGACGTAGGCAGCTGACACCTACATTACACAACCTCTAGTAAAGTAACAGAAAACAATTTGCGCTAAAACAAGAATCGGCAACCTTCAGCTGTTGTCAAACTACAACTCCCAACCCTTCAGAAAGAGTTCTGAGACCAGCTGTATAAGTGTACATGCTGGGAGTTGTAGTTTTGCCACCATTGCAGAGCTACAGGTAGGTAAGCAGTGCATTACTCCTTACTCTTATCTGTCACCTTTTGTCAAACGTCTGCACTCCAGCTGTTGTGAAACTACAACTCCCAGCACGTACACTTCCCACAACTTCCACAGAAGTGAGTGGAGCATGCTGGGAGTTGTAGTTTCACAACAGCTGGAGTGCAGAAGGTTGACAAAAGGTGACGGATAAATGTATGGAGTAATGCACCAGCCACCTACCTGCAGCGGTAGCAAAACTACAACTCTCAGCAACAGCTACCCGATGGATGGGAGTTGTAGTTTTGCAACAGCTGGAGAGTGGCATGGAAATAGGCAGAGAGGAGATGGCACTTGCGGCTCGGATTGTACTTACTGGGTTCCCTGTTAATTTCCACATCGAAGAAGCACTGGGGACGCGTCTTCTCTGCCATCCTACAGCCCAGACACGACCTTCACAGGAGAAGAAAGGAGAAGATCAGGACCCGCTGCCTAATACACAGAACTTCCTCCAGCAGTCACCTCACAATACAGCAGGCACTGTCCTAAGTAGGTGACATCAGGCTCCTCCCCCAAGCACCAGGAGGTGGCGTCATCTCATAGGTAAACCTGCAACCTTCTGGCCCTACAAGAACTTAAAGGAATTGTCCAGTCTTGCAAAAATAAAGCGGGATCTCTCTGTAATAAAGTCCTACAACCGGGGTCAGGAATCTCCAGCACTCCCGCTGGGAGTAGTGGTTTCACAACAGCGGGAGCGATGAAGGTTACTGACCCCCATCCTACAACTTTCTAAAATCCTTTTCTTCATCAGATCTCTGCTCTCCGGCAGTGAATAGAGACATCCTCACTTCATTCCGAGGCTGAAACCTCTTGAAGCTGAAGATTTGTTACAATTGTTCTAGACTAGGCACCTCTGTGGACTTCATGTTGATACATTTTACTTGCACTGTTACATTGTAACAAACTATCCAGGCAGGGCTGAGATTTGTGCTGTTTGTTTATGTCACAGATTTTACTGTAACTGATGTCACAAATCCTCAGCTGTGAGAAGTGCTGGGTCAGGACAGCAGAGACAATGAGAATGTGAGGACATAAAGTCTATTAGAAAGCTGCAGAAGGTTCGGCCCTCTTATGGAGAGGTGCTGGGTCTTGTGGTGCAGCGAGCAGGGACAGGACAATACTCTGGATATTTAGGGACTACAGCTCTACAGGATTACGATGCACCGTCTTCCTTCAGGGCCTGCACAATGTGAGGTTACTGTAAAACATCTGGCAACATCTTGAGGGAAATCCCCCGTCTCAATTTACAGAAACATCTCAAGAGTCAGCACAATCCAGCGAGACCCAAGACACAGCGCATGTCAGCATGTGGGACATCCCAAATACCAGCAGAGGGCAGCACAGAGAAGGGGCTGCTATATCTTATACTATATCCCAGGCACACAGCAAATGGAAGCTAAACATGGAAGGTTAGATGCTAGAATATACACAGGCCGGAGAATATACACAGGCCGGAGAATATACACAGGCCGGAGTGCCGGACAATATACACAGGCCGGACAATATACACAGGCCGGACAATATACACAGGCCGGACAATATACACAGGCCGGAGAATATACACAGGGCGGAAATATACACAGGCCGGAGAATATACACAGGCCGGAGAATATACACAGGCCGGAGAATATACACAGGCCGGAGAATATACACAGGCCGGAGAATATACACAGGCCGGAGAATATACACAGGCCGGAGAATATACACAGGCCGGAGAATATACACAGGCCGGAGAATATACACGGCCGGACAATATACACAGGCCGGACAATATACACAGGCGGAATTCACAGGCCGGATATACAAGGCCGGACAATATACACAGGCCGGAGAATATACACAGGCCGGAGAATATACACAGGCCGGAGAATATACACAGGCCGGACAATATACACAGGCCGGAGGATATACACAGGCCGGAGAATATACACAGGCCGGAGAATATACACAGGCCGGAGAATATACACAGGCCGGAGAATATACACAGGCCGGAGAATATACACAGGCCGGACAATATACACAGGCCGGACAATATACACAGGCCGGAGAATATACACAGGCCGGAGAATATACACAGGCCGGACAATATACACAGGCCGGACAATATACACAGGCCGGACAATATACACAGGCCGGACAATATACACAGGGCGGACAATATACACAGGCCGGAGAATATACACAGGCCGGACAATATACACAGGCCGGAGAATATACACAGGCCGGACAATATACACAGGCCGGACAATATACACAGGCCGGAGAATATACACAGGCGGAGTATATACAGGCCGGACAATATACACAGGCCGGAGAATATACACAGGCCGGAATATACACAGGCCGGACAATATACACAGGCCGGACAATATACACAGGCCGGACAATATACACAGGCCGGACAATATACACAGGCCGGACAATATACACAGGCCGGACAATATACACAGGCCGGACAATATACACAGGCCGGACAATATACACAGGCCGGGGAATATCCGGCCGGACAATATACACAGGCCGGAGAATATACACAGGCCGGACAATATACACAGGCCGGAGAATATACACAGGCCGGAGAATATACACAGGCCGGAGAATATACACAGGCCGGAGAATATACACAGGCCGGACAATATACACAGGCCGGACAATATACACAGGCCGGACAATATACACAGGCCGGACAATATACACAGCCGGACAATATACACAGGCCGGACCATATACACAGGCCGGACAATATACACAGGCCGGAGAATATACACAGGCCGGAGAATATACACAGGCCGGAGAATATACACAGGCCGGAGAATATACACGGGCCGGACAATATACACAGGCACACATATACAGGTATACACAGGCCCGGCAATATACACAGTCCGGATATACACAGGCCGGACAATACATTATACAGCGCATTTACACAAGCCGGACAATATACACAGGCCATGGATGACAATATACACAGGCCGGACTGCACAGGCGACTATATACACAGGCCGGACAATATATACACAGGCCGGACAATATACACAGGCCACATACACAGGCCGGACAATATACACAGGCCGGACAATATACACAGGCCGGACAATATACACAGGCCGGACAATATACACAGGCGTACATATACACAGGACAATATACACAGGCCGGAGTATATACACAGGCCGGAGAATATACACAGGCCGGAGAATATACACAGCGATATACACAGGCCGGACAATATACACAGGCCGGACAATATACACAGGACTATAGGACTGTACACAGTGTACACAGGGAGGATATACACAGCCTATACACTAACATCATATACACAGACTGGAGAATATACACAGACTGGAGAATATACACAGCCTATACACTCACATCATATACATAGGCCCGCTCACATTATATAATACATTATAATATTTACAAACATGACTATAGGCCATGGATGACAGGTGAGGGATTATAGGACTATATAGGGTATACAGAGGATAGGTGTAGTGTATATACAAGGAGGGATTATAAAACCTTACAGTGTATACAGGAAGGATATGTCAGGGATTATAGGACTGTACAGTGTATACAGGGAGGATATGAGGGATTATAGGACTGTACAGTGTATATAGGGAGGATATGAGGGATTATAGGACTGTACAGTGTATATATGGAGGATATGAGGGATTATAGGACTGTACAGTGTATATATGGAGGATATGAGGGATTATAGGACTGTACAGTGTATACAGGGAGGATATGGGTTTGCTATATGGTGTATACAGGGAGATATGAGGGATTATAGGACTGTACAATGTATATATGGAGGATATGAGGGATTATAGGACTGTACAGTGTATATAGGGAGGATATGAGGGATTATAGGACTGTACAGTGTATATAGGGAGGATATGAGGGATTATAGGACCGTACAGTGTATACAGGGAGGATATGAGGGATTATAGGACCGTACAGTGTATACAGGGAGGATATGAGTGATTATAGGACTGTACAGTGTATACAGGGAGGATATGAGGGATTATAGGACTGTACAGTGTATATAGGGAGGATATGAGGGATTATAGGACTGTACAGTGTATATATGGAGGATATGAGGGATTATAGGACTGTACAGTGTATATATGGAGGATATGAGGGATTATAGGACTGTACAGTGTATATAGGGAGGATATGAGGGATTATAGGACTGTACAGTGTATATAGGGAGGATATGAGGGATTATAGGACCGTACAGTGTATATAGGGAGGATATGAGGGATTATAGGACCGTACAGTGTATACGGGAGGATATGAGGGATTATAGGACTGTACAGTGTATACAGGGAGGATATGAGGGATTATAGGACTGTACAGTGTATATAGGGAGGATATGAGGGATTATAGGACCGTACAGTGTATATAGGGAGGATATGAGGGATTATAGGACTGTACAGTGTATATAGGGAGGATATGAGGGATTATAGGACTGTACAGTGTATATGGGAGGATATGAGGGATTATAGGACCGTACAGTGTATAGGGAGGATATGAGGGATTATAGGACTGTACAGTGTATACAGGGAGGATATGAGGGATTATAGGACCGTACAGTGTATAGGGAGGATATGAGGGATTATAGGACTGTACAGTGTATACAGGGAGGATATGAGGGATTATAGGACCGTACAGTGTATATAGGGAGGATATGAGGGATTATAGGACTGTACAGTGTATATAGGGAGGATATGAGGGATTATAGGACCGTACAGTGTATACAGGGAGGATATGAGGGATTATAGGACCGTACAGTGTATACAGGGAGGATATGAGGGATTATAGGACTGTACAGTGTATACAGGGGGGAGGGATATGAGGGATTATAGGACTGTACAGTGTATATATGGAGGATATGAGGGATTATAGGACTGTACAGTGTATATAGGGAGGATATGAGGGATTATAGGACTGTACAGTGTATATAGGGAGGATATGAGGGATTATAGGACTGTATTGTGTATATAGGGAGGATATGAGGGATTATAGGACTGTACAGTGTATATAGGGAGGATATGAGGGATTATAGGACTGTACAGTGTATATAGGGAGGATATGAGGGATTATAGGACTGTACAGTGTATATAGGGAGGATATGAGGGATTATAGGACTGTATTGTGTATATAGGGAGGATATGAGGGATTATAGGACTGTACAGTGTATATAGGGAGGATATGAGGGATTATAGGACTGTATTGTGTATATAGGGAGGATATGAGGGATTATAGGACTGTACAGTGTATATAGGGAGGATATGAGGGATTATAGGACTATATGGTGTATACAGGGAGGATATGAGGGATTATAGGACTGTATAGTGTATATAGGGAGGGTATGAGGGATTATAGGACTGTACAGTGTATATAGGGAGGATATGAGGGATTATAGGAGTTATAGGACTGTATGTGTATACAGGGAGGATATGAGGGATTATAGGACTGTATTGTGTATATAGGGAGGATATGAGGGATTATAGGACTGTATTGTGTATATAGGGAGGATATGAGGGATTATAGGACTGTATTGTGTATATAGGGAGGATATGAGGGATTATAGGACTGTACAGTGTATATAGGGAGGATATGAGGGATTATAGGACTATATGGTGTATACAGGGAGGATATGAGGGATTATAGGACTGTATTGTGTATATAGGGAGGGTATGAGGGATTATAGGACTGTATTGTGTATATAGGGAGGATATGAGGGATTATAGGACTGTACAGTGTATATAGGGAGGATATGAGGGATTATAGGACTATATGGTGTATACAGGGAGGATATGAGGGATTATAGGACTGTATTGTGTATATAGGGAGGGTATGAGGGATTATAGGACTGTATAGTGTATATAGGGAGGGTATGAGGGATTATAGGACTGTACAGTGTATATAGGGAGGATATGAGGGATTATAGGACGGTACAGTGTATATAGGGAGGATATGAGGGATTATAGGATCGTATAGTGTATATAGCGAGGACATGCCGGTGTGAGAGGGATTACAGGACTGTGTGTCGCGTACACAGACGTTCCGGAGTATATAGATGTGCTGTGACGTAGTCAGTGCCCCCCTCGCCATATTTACCCCGCAGCCTTTCATTCACCGTCCGTTTTTCCTCTTTCCCGACGTCCTATCTCCGCAGAAGGGGCGGGGCCTCTGGGGGCCTCAGCCGCGCGGACCTCTGGGAGTAGACTGGTCAGAGGGGCTGTCCTCTCTGAACGCCTGTCCGGATTACTGCGCTGTGTCCCTGCTGGGTTTAGGGGGGTGGATGGAGGCTGGTGATGGCGCTGTGTGGAGAGGGCTGGGGGAACCAGGGGCGGATTTGGTAGTTCGTGGCCCCCTGATCAAAGTGTTTAGGCCATGCCTCTTCTGTACCAGAGCCGCCCCATTCACTGCTCCAAACATCCGGACACAATGGTGCTGCAGCCCTCCATGTTATACAATGTCTTCCTTACTGGCCCCCACATGGTATAATGCCCCCTTTACTGGCCCCCACATGGTATAATGCCCCCTTTACTGGCCCCCACATGGTATAATGCCCCTTTTACTGGACCCACGTAGTATAATGCACCCTTTATTGACCCCCACGTAGTATAACACCCAGTTTGTTGTGCCCCACACTGCATATTGCCCGATTTTTACCCCCTCACTGTATACTTCCTCCTTTACTGTCCCTCAAACTGTGTATTGCCCCCTTTTTGTCCCCCAGACAGTATATTGCTCCCTTCTTGGCCACCACACTGTACTTTGTCCTCTTTTTTTGAACCCTGCACTTTGTACTGACCCCTTTACAGGCCCCCATGTTGTATATTGACCCCATTTTTTTTGGCCCCCACACAGTATACTGTCCCTCACACTGTATACAGTCATGTCGAAAAGTTTTGAGAATGATACAAATATAAATTTTTACAAAGTCTACTGCTTCAGTTTTTCTAATGGCAATTTGCATATACTCCAGAATGTTATAAAGAGTGATCAGCTTAACAGCAATTACTTGCAAAGTCAATATTTGCCTAGAAAATGAACTTTATCCCCCAAAACACATTTCAACATCATTGCAGCCCTGCCTTAAAAGGACCACCTAACATCGTTTTAGTGATTGCTCCATTAACACAGGTGTGGGTGTTGATGAGGACAGGGCTGGAGATCAATCTGTCATGATTAAGTAAGAATGACACCACTGGACACTTTAAAAGGAGGCTGGTGCTTGCCATCATTGTTTCTCTTCTGTTAACCATGGTTATCTCTAAAGAAACACGTGCAGTCATCATTGCACTGCACAAAAATGGCCTAACTGGGAAGAGTATTGCAGCTAGAAAGATTGCACCTCAGTCAGCAATCTATCGCATCATCAAGAACTTCAAGGAGAGAGGTTCCATTGGTGCCAAAAAGGCTCCAGGGTGCCCAAGAAAGACCAGCAAGCGGCAGGACCGTCTCTTAAAAGTGTTTCAGCTGCGGGATCGGGCTACCAGCAGTGCAGAGCTTGCTGAGGAATGGCAGCAGGCAGGTGTGAGTGCATCTGCACACACTGTGAGGCGGAGACTCTTGGAGCAAGGCCTGGTCTCAAGGAGGGCAGCAAAGAAGCCACTTCTCTCCAGAAAAAACATCAGGTACAGACTGATATTCTGCAAAAGGTACAGGGAGTGGACTGCTGAGGACTGGGGTAAAGTCATTTTCTCTGATGAATCCCCTTTTCGATTGTTTGGAACATCTGGAAAACAGCTTATTGGGAGAAGAAGAGGTGAGCGCTACCACCAGTCTTGTCTCATGCCAACTGTAAAGCATCCTGAAACCATTCATGTGTGGGGTTGCTTCTCAGCCAAGGGAATCGGCTCTCTCACAGTCTTGCCTAAAAACACAGCCATGAATAAAGAATGGTACCAGAATGTCCTCCAAGAGCAACTTCTCCCAACCGTCCAAGAGCAGTTTGGCGCTCAACAATGCCTTTTCCAGCATGATGGAGCACCTTGCCATAAAGCAAAGGTGATAACTAAATGGCTCAGGGAACAAAACATAGAGATTTTGGGTCCATGGCCTGGAAACTCCCCAGATCTTAATCCCATTGAGAACTTGTGGTCAATCATCAAGAGACGGGTGGACAAACAAAAACCAACAAATTCAGACAAAATGAAAGCATTGATTCTGCAAGAATGGACTGCTATCAGTCAGGATTTGGTCCAGAAGTTGATTGAGAGCATGCCAGGGAGAATTGCAGAGGTCCTGAAGAAGAAGGGTCAACACTGCAAATATTGACTTGCTGCATTAACTCATTCTAACTGTCAATATAAGCTTCTGTTACTCATAATATGAATGCAATTCTATTTCTGTATGTGATAAAAACATCTGACAAACACACATAAAAACCAGAGGGCAGCAGATCATGTGAAAATAGAATATTTGTGTCATTCTCAAAACTTTTGGCCATGACTGTACTACCCACTTTTTGGCCCCCACATTCTATTTTGTCCCCTTTTTTTGCCCCCATACTCTATATTGTCCCCCTTTTTTGGCACCCACACCATATACTGCGTCCTTTACTGTCCCTCGCACCGTATACTGCCTCCTTTACTGTCCCTCACACCGTATACTGCCTCCTTTACTGTCCCTCATATCGTATACTGCCTCCTTTACTGTCCCTCGCACCGTATACTGCCTCCTTTACTGTCCCTCGCACCGTATACTGCCTCCTTTACTGTCCCTCGCACCGTATACTGCCTCCTTTACTGTCCCTCACACCGTGTACTGCCTCCTTTACTGTCCCTCGCACCGTATACTGCCTCCTTTACTGTCCCTCACACCGTGTACTGCCTCCTTTACTGTCCCTCGCACCGTATACTGCCTCCTTTACTGTCCCTCACACCGTATACTGCCTCCTTTACTGTCCCTCACACCGTATACTGCCTCCTTTACTGTCCCTCACACGGTATACTGCCTCCTTTACTGTCCCCCACACCGTATACTGCCTCCTTTACTGTCCCTCACACCGTATACTGCCTCCTTTACTGTCCCTCACACCGTATACTGCCTCCTTTACTGTCCCTCATATCGTATACTGCCTCCTTTACTGTCCCTCATATCGTATACTGCCTCCTTTACTGTCCCTCACACCGTATACTGCCTCCTTTACTGTCCCTCATATCGTATACTGCCTCCTTTACTGTCCCTCATATCGTATACTGCCTCCTTTACTGTCCCTCATATCGTATACTGCCTCCTTTACTGTCCCTCGCACCGTATACTGCCTCCTTTACTGTCCCTCATATCGTATACTGCCTCCTTTACTGTCCCTCATATCGTATACTGCCTCCTTTACTGTCCCTCATATCGTATACTGCCTCCTTTACTGTCCCTCGCACCGTATACTGCCTCCTTTACTGTCCCTCACACCGTATACTGCCTCCTTTACTGTCCCTCATATCGTATACTGCCTCTACTGTCCCCCACACCGTATACTGCCTCCTTTACTGTCCCCCACACTGTATACTGCCTCCTTTACTGTCCCCCATACTGTATACTGCCTCCTTTACTGTCCCCCATACTGTATACTGCCCCTTTTTGGTCCCTGCACCATCTGATAATGTCCAATTGGTGCTGACAGTATAAAACTGTTTAGAGGCACAACCCTACTGACTAGGGGAACAATGACAGGAGGAATAATAGAGGAACAGTGCACTGTAATGTTACAAGAGAAGTTGCTGTTGATGTAACATTACATGGTAAATGTCAGTATGTCCTGAGACATGTCAGGAGAGGTGACGGCTCCTCCTTAGGCCCGCTCCACAAGGACATGTCCACAGCTGATTCTACATTGCAGAAACCTAAAGGTGACTTCTGAATACTCCCTGTCAAAAAAAAAAATCCTTAAATGGGGTGAATTTTTTGGTGGAATTTACAGGTTAATTCTTTAAAACTTTATTCCATACATCTAACATACGTCCTGCTCAGGAGTCCAGAAAAGCTGGGTGACGAGTGCACTATGGCACTATACTGGCTGTGGCTGCCATATGTATTTTCCATTCAGGACACTAAAAAAGCTGAGTGACCACAATGGACAGTATAGTGACAGCCAATTGGGCTATCACCCAGCTTTTCTAGAATCAGATTGAAATGGATTTTACCAAGTTAAGACAAACATGGTGGCTTTCTCCCCTAAATAGCGCCACACCTGTCCATGGGTTGTGTCTGGTATTACAGCTCAGGTCTTTTCACTTCAGTGGAGCTGAGCTGCAATACCAGACAGAACCTATGGACAGGTATGGCGCTGTTTGTCTCATCCGGGTACTATCCCATCGACTGAGCATCTCAGGAGTAGGATTTCCTACTACTTGAGACTAAAGCACGACTGAAGGCTTTAGAGCTTCTGTTTTTTGTTCAGCATCCGTACACTTCTGGCAAGTTCCTCTTCTGACATTCCTGGTACCGTTCCAGCTCCTGTAATTACAGGTATTGTAGGTCGTTTTGGTCCGGGACTCAACTCTCTGGCAAAACTTCTGACAACTTCTTAGTCTCCAGACCAGGATGTGTGTGACTATGGAGCCTCCTGTATCCGGGATCTCGCCAGTGTGTACACAGCCGTATACCACTCATCTGCCCGTCACACCTGACTCCATCTCCTGCCAGGAGGAGCATTGTGAGCATCCTACCCAGTGCCAACAGGGTGGCCATACACAAGATACAGCAGTGTAATGTAATGGTGCCATTCAGGACTATAGGAAAGATGAATGACAAGAATTGCAAAGCCCACTCCAGACTCTAGGAAAGCTTGTTGACAAGCAACGGCAGGCATGATGATTATCACTCCGCTTTCCCAGACTCCTGAGTGGCTTGTGTGCTTTAGATCTGAAGGATTCGTCATTCAGGACTTTTGGAAAGATGGATGATGACTTATTTGGGAGCAGAAAGAGAAAGCTGGGTGAATCCTCCCTGGGTGTTGTAGTATCAGACACAGCTTTCCCGCCCTCCTGATGGGTTACTGCACTATAACTGTGAATCTTTAGCTGCTTAGGCCTCCAGGAAAGATGGATGACAATTCCCTTGAGAGCTGTAGTAGAAAGCTGGGCTCTGCAATGGCAGCCATGATTGTTTTCACACAGCTTTCCCAATCACTAACCTGCTCTGAATCAGCAACTTGCTATTCCATGCCTTGGGAAAGCTGGATAATAAGCCCTTTGAGAGAGATGATGGTGTAAAACCCAGCTTTCTCTGACTCCTGAATGTGCTCTTATTTGAATGAATTGACATTCAGGGTTCTTGGAAAGGTGGATGACAAACTTATCTGAGCAGGTAAAAAATGTGTCTAAAGTGTAAAAATGAGAATAACTACAAAGCAAAACCGCGACAATGTGTGTAATGTAGTGATTGGATGTATGGCGCAGCACTGCTATGTGTGAACACAGCCTTAAGCCAGGGCCCCACGTTGCGGAAACACAGCTTTTTTTGTTGCAGATTTTGCTGCGGATTTTTGAGCCAAAGCCAAGAATGTCTACAAAAGGAACGGGAAATATCTAGGAAGTTCTTAGACTTCTGCCTTCTGCTCAATCCACACCTGGCTTTTGCTCAAAAGCCAAAACAAAAAAAGCTGTTTCTGCAACTTGGGGCCTCAGCCTAAAGGGAACCGGTCACCTCAGTTTGGGACACTAAATCACCAACATGTCCTGAGAGACCCGGGGTTCAGTGTAGACCTCGGCCCATAGTCCAGAACATCTGCAGTGATGTCATAGGGGCAGTAATACTGTCTAAGTGGCCCATAGCAACCAATCACAGCGCAGATTTCATTTCTCAGGAGCAGAAATCGCTCTGATATCTATCTATTATATCTATTTCCTATCTATCTCATATCTATCTATCTCATATCTATCTATCTCATATTTATCTATCTATATATCTCATATCTATCTCATATCTATCTATCTCATATCTATCTATCTCATATCTATCTCATATCTATCTATCTCATATCTATCTATCTCATATCTATCTATCTCATATCTATCTATCTCATATCTATCTCATATCTATCTATCTCATATCTATCTATCTCATATCTATCTATCTATCTCATATCTATCTATCTATCTATCTCATATCTATCCCATATCTATCTATATATCTATCTATCTATCTATCTCATACTATCTATCTATCGCATATCTATCTATCTCATATCTATCTATCGCATATCTATCTATCTATCTATCTACTATCTATCTATCTCATCTATCTCATATCTATCTATCTATCTATCTATCTATCTATATATCTATCTATCTATCTCATATCTATCTATCTATCTATCTATCTATCTCATATCTATCTATCTATCTCATATCTATCTCATATCTATCTATCTCCTATCTATCTATCTATCTCATATCTATCTATCTCATATCGATCTATCTATCTCATACTATCTATCTATCTATCTATCTATCTATCTATCTATCTATCTATCTATCTATCTCCTATCTATCTATCTCATATCTATCTATCCCATACTATCTCATATCTATCTATCTATCTCATATCTATCTATCTATCTATCTCATATCTATCTATCTATCTCATATCTATCTATCTATCTATCTATCTATCTATCTATCTATCTATCTCCTATCTATCTATCTCATATCTATCTATCCCATATCTATCTCATATCTATCTATCTATCTCATATCTATCTATCTATCTATCTATCTATCTCATATCTATCTATCTCATATCTATCTATCTATCTATCTATCTATCTATCTCATATCTATATCTAAAAAAGAATAGGCAACGCTCCAATAAGAAGTGAATAAAGGACTTATGAGCCCAGCAGTTCGGTGCTTTCCTTCATACTGACCCTTTTTCTGCCTATTTTATAAGATACTAACATACGGTCATTGGTTTCTGACTTTGGGATTTGCTCCCTCCTGTACTTTAGTTTTTTGTGCTGCTCTGTTTTTGGATCTATCTTTGACATTCATTGAAGTGAGTTGTGGAAAGTGAATCTGCGCCAGCAGTGAGAGGGTTACTCTAGCTCCGCCATGGTGCCGAGTGTCACATTCCTAAGTAAAGTGCAGGTACTGCGGTGCTGGCAGCAGACTAGAGGGCGCCGTCAGTCCTAGCGTATGAGTGAGATTTTTGGAGGTTTCAGTTCAGGCTGCACAGACACCTTATGGCGGCATTATAGCACCTGTATGTGTGTGACCACCTACTACCCCATTCTGCTGATATGTCATCTTTAGATTCAGTTCAGCAGAATGCGGCCACGTGTGACAGTCCATAACCCGCAGACTCCTGGTCTACTTTGTCTTTACACCTTGTCTCCTTCTGCCAGTAACTGGAAACATCCAGAGAATAATCTAAGGCCCGATTCACATCTGTGTTCAGTTTTCCTTTCGGGGAGTCCGCTTGGGCCCCCCCCCCCCAAACGTAAACCTATACATAAAAAAGCGGCACTTTCCTCTCCGCATGTTTCGTTCAGAAACCACATGGACCCCATTATAGTCTATGGGGTCCATGGGTTTCCCAGGTAAAGTGCTTTTTTACACGTATAGGTTTTCCGTTCGGGGGGTCCCTAAGCAGAATCCCCGAACGGAAACCCGAACACAGATGTGAACCAGGCCTAATTCTGCTCACAGTTGAGGGTTTTACAGTTTTATTATACCCCATAGACTATAATTCTAGGACTTTTCTCTCTGCTGATTTTATGCAGAATCTGCCACGGAGTCTCTTATGGTGTGAACCTACCGTAACGTGTATCAGTCTGAAGTCCACACGGCTCAAAGATCACTGTCTAGAATGGACACAACTGTTACAATGTATCAGTCTGGAATCCACACGGCTCAAAGATCACTGTCTAGAATGGACACAACCGTTACAATGTATCAGTCTGGAATCCACACGGCTCAAAGATCACTGTCTAGAATGGACACAACTGTTACAATGTATCAGCGCAGGTAACCTATATCAGTCTGGAGCCCACACGGCTCATAGATGACTTATACAATTGTTGCGCTCAGGATGGATCTCTAATAGATTTGTTGTGATGATACATTGCTGTATTCCGCTTAGACTCTGTTCGCACTAATGTGAAGGCTTCCATCCATTTTGCAACAGATTCCAAGGAATCTTAATAAATGCAGTTAACTTATAATGGGATGAGTTGGATCCTGAGTTTTTTCATGCAGTATCTGAGCTTCAGACTGTGCTAGTCTGGCTTTAAAATCACTGGAATCCTGACGGAGCTGAAAGAAAGCTCAATGTGAACAGGGCCTGATTGTTACTATTATGTCTTATTGTGACTGCTGATCCCTGGCCAGAGTGGAGAGCGCTTACAAAGATTGTCTCTCTCGCTTTGGAGGACCTGCCCCGATGTATACAGACATCCCATGGGTGTGAATGGACACCATGCAATCCTTTTTAATTTACAAAACATCTGAAAAAAAAAATTATATTTTTTGGACAACCCTAGATGTAGAAAACAGCATGCAGAGCGCTCCCCCTAGAGGTGGCCACAGGGATTCACAAGTGTATCATTGAACCCTATGGCTGTGTTTAGGGAAGAAAATTTATGTGCGAAAATCCCAAGACTCCCCCTTATAAGAGTTCATTCACACTGCACAGTTAAAACTGCATCAAAACTGCACTGGAGAAAAAATGCCTGTGACATGGTAAATAAATGTGCTTCACCTGTAACATTAAGAAACTGCTCCAAAAACTGCATCAGTTTTAACTGCACAGTGTGAATGCACCCAAAGATACTGGGAAATGACGGCGGCAGAACAATCAGCGAGCATTGAGGATTATTCTAAGTGTCACTTTGTCCCCTTTTAAAATATTTGGGTAGTCCCCGCCCTGCCGCCTACATAGGGTACATACAGTTGTGATGCAGTTTCTTAATTTCATTGGTTACATACATTTATTTCACATGTAAAAAACTGCAAAGTTGCATACATTTTTTTGCCTGAATTTGCAGTTTTTATGCAGTTTAAGGGCGGGTTCACACCTGCACTTGAGTCTGTCCGCTGCCAATCCGAGTGAGGCAGCGGACGGACTCAAGCACAGGTGTGAACCCGCCCTTAACTGTGCACGAATGCGCTGTGTGAACGTAGTCTTAGGCAGCGCAGTGCAGGCAGTGACAATTGCCTTCTCCTCTGTGGTCCTGGTCCTGCTGTCTGGTACAAGCCTTCTCCAGTATGTGGCCACAGCTGCCTCGCACCTCCTATGTTATATCAGGACCAGCGTACTCTACCCTCTAGGTAAACTTTACACTGTGTGATAAGAGGTCGCCCGCTTGGGGTGATGTTGCAGGGTGTTCACTATGACCTCATACTGGATTTTGTCCTCAGTCTACAGTCTGGACCCTGAGAAGCCGACACTGTGTCTACTGGGAGTTATAATCCTGTCTGGAGGCCTGAGGACTCCTAAACGGTTCCAACCAGCTGAGAGGCGAGGGAGCCCCGGACCTGCGCCCTACTACACGGCCGCCCTGGGGTACATGATCCCGGGTACAGTGCTGACTGGTGCAAATGGGGATCTGACATCTGTCCAGGTGACTACAATCTATTACTATCTGATATCAGCCATGTCAGGAGAGGAGAGGCCGACTGTAGGACAGGGGAATACAATCTATTACTATCTGTTATCAGCCGTGTCAGGAGGGGAGAGGCCGACTGTAGGACAGGGGAATACAATCTATTACTATCTGTTATCTGCCATGTCAGGAGAGGAGAGGCCGACTGTAGGACAGAGGAATACAATCTATTACTATCTGTTATCAGCCGTGTCAGGAGGGGAGAGGCCGACTGTAGGACAGGGGAATACAATCTATTACTATCTGTTATCAGCCACGTCAGGAGAGGAGAGGCCGACTGTAGGACAGGGGAATACAATCTATTACTATCTGTTATCAGCCATGTCAGGAGGGGAGAGGCCGACTGTAGGACAGGGGAATACAATCTATTACTATCTGTTATCAGCCATGTCAGGAGGGGAGAGGCCGACTGTAAGACAGGGGAATACAATCTATTACTATCTGTTATCAGCCATGTCAGGAGAGGAGAGGCCGACTGTAGGACAGGGGAATACAATCTGTTATCAGCCATGTCAGGAGGGGAGAGGCCGACTGAGGACAGGGGAATACAATCTATTACTATCTGTTATCAGCCATGTCAGGAGGGGAGAGGCCGACTGTAGGACAGGGGAATACAATCTATTACTATCTGTTATCAGCCATGTCAGGAGGGGAGAGGCCGACTGTAGGACAGGGGAATACAATCTATTACTATCTGTTATCGCCCATGTCAGGAGGGGAGAGGCCGACTGTAGGACAGGGGAATACAATCTATTACTATCTGATATCAGCCATGTCAGGAGAGGAGAGGCCGACTGTAGGACAGGGGAATACAATCTATTACTATCTGTTATCAGCCATGTCAGGAGGGGAGAGGCCGACTGTAGGACAGGGGAATACAATCTATTACTATCTGTTATCAGCCACGTCAGGAGGGGAGAGGCCGACTGTAGGACAGGGGAATACAATCTATTACTATCTGTTATCAGCCACGTCAGGAGAGGAGAGGCCGACTGTAGGACAGGGGAATACAATCTATTACTATCTGTTATCAGCCATGTCAGGAGGGGAGAGGCCGACTGTAGGACAGGGGAATACAATCTATTACTATCTGTTATCAGCCATGTCAGGAGGGGAGAGGCCGACTGTAGGACAGGGGAATACAATCTATTACTATCTGTTATCAGCCATGTCAGGAGGGGAGAGGCCGACTGTAGGACAGGGGAATACAATCTATTACTATCTGTTATCAGCCATGTCAGGAGAGGCCGACTGTAGGACAGGTGACTACAATCTATTACTATCTGTTATCAGCCATGTCAGGAGAGGAGAGGCCGACTGTAGGACAGGGGAATACAATCTATTACTATCTGTTATCAGCCATGTCAGGAGAGGAGAGGCCGACTGTAGGACAGGGTAATACAATCTATTACTATCTGTTATCAGCCACGTCAGGAGGGGAGAGGCCGACTGTAGGACAGGGGAATACAATCTATTACTATCTGTTATCAGCCACGTCAGGAGAGGAGAGGCCGACTGTAGGACAGGGGAATACAATCTATTACTATCTGTTATCAGCCACGTCAGGAGGGGAGAGGCCGACTGTAGGACAGGGGAATACAATCTATTACTATCTGTTATCAGCCATGTCAGGAGGGGAGAGGCCGACTGTAGGACAGGAGAATACAATCTATTACTATCTGTTATCAGCCATGTCAGGAGGAGAGAGGCCGACTGTAGGACAGGGGAATACAATCTATTACTATCTGTTATCAGCCACGTCAGGAGAGGCCGACTGTAGGACAGGGGACTACAATCTATTACTATCTGTTATCAGCCATGTCAGGAGGGGAGAGGCCGACTGTAGGACAGGGGAATACAATCTATTACTATCTGTTATCAGCCATGTCAGGAGGAGAGAGGCCGACTGTAGGACAGGGGAATACAATCTATTACTATCTGTTATCAGCCATGTCAGGAGAGGAGAGGCCGACTGTAGGACAGGGGAATACAATCTATTACTATCTGTTATCAGCCACGTCAGGAGAGGAGAGGCCGACTGTAGGACAGGGGAATACAATCTATTACTATCTGTTATCAGCCATGTCAGGAGGGGAGAGGCCGACTGTAGGACAGGGGAATACAATCTATTACTATCTGTTATCAGCCATGTCAGGAGAGGAGAGGCCGACTGTAGGACAGGGGAATACAATCTATTACTATCTGTTATCAGCCATGTCAGGAGAGGAGAGGCCGACTGTAGGACAGGGGAATACAATCTATTACTATCTGTTATCAGCCGTGTCAGGAGAGGAGAGGCCGACTGTAGGACAGGGGAATACAATCTATTACTATCTGTTATCAGCCATGTCAGGAGAGGAGAGGCCGACTGTAGGACAGGGGAATACAATCTATTACTATCTGTTATCAGCCATGTCAGGAGGGGAGAGGCCGACTGTAGGACAGGGGAATACAATCTATTACTATCTGTTATCAGCCATGTCAGGAGAGGAGAGGCCGACTGTAGGACAGGGGAATACAATCTATTACTATCTGTTATCAGCCATGTCAGGAGGGGAGAGGCCGACTGTAGGACAGGGGAATACAATCTATTACTATCTGTTATCAGCCATGTCAGGAGAGGAGAGGCCGACTGTAGGACAGGTGACTACAATCTATTACTATCTGTTATCAGCCATGTCAGGAGGGGAGAGGCCGACTGTAGGACAGGGGAATACAATCTATTACTATCTGTTATCAGCCATGTCAGGAGGGGAGAGGCCGACTGTAGGACAGGGGAATACAATCTATTACTATCTGTTATCAGCCATGTCAGGAGAGGAGAGGCCGACTGTAGGACAGGGGAATACAATCTATTACTATCTGTTATCAGCCATGTCAGGAGGGGAGAGGCCGACTGTAGGACAGGGGAATACAATCTATTACTATCTGTTATCAGCCATGTCAGGAGAGGAGAGGCCGACTGTAGGACAGGTGACTACAATCTATTACTATCTGTTATCAGCCATGTCAGGAGAGGAGAGGCCGACTGTAGGACAGGGGAATACAATCTATTACTATCTGTTATCAGCCATGTCAGGAGAGGAGAGGTCGACTGTAGGACAGGGGAATACAATCTATTACTATCTGTTATCAGCCACGTCAGGAGAGGAGAGGCCGACTGTAGGACAGAGGAATACAATCTATTACTATCTGTTATCAGCCATGTCAGGAGGGGAGAGGCCGACTGTAGGACAGGGGAATACAATCTATTACTATCTGTTATCAGCCACGTCAGGAGGGGAGAGGCCGACTGTAGGACAGGGGAATACAATCTATTACTATCTGTTATCAGCCATGTCAGGAGGGGAGAGGCCGACTGTAGGACAGGGGAATACAATCTATTACTATCTGTTATCAGCCATGTCAGGAGGGGAGAGGCCGACTGTAGGACAGGGGAATACAATCTATTACTATCTGTTATCAGCCACGTCAGGAGGGGAGAGGCCGACTGTAGGACAGGGGAATACAATCTATTACTATCTGTTATCAGCCATGTCAGGAGGGGAGAGGCCGACTGTAGGACAGGGGAATACAATCTATTACTATCTGTTATCAGCCATGTCAGGAGAGGAGAGGCCGACTGTAGGACAGGTGACTACAATCTATTACTATCTGTTATCAGCCATGTCAGGAGAGGAGAGGCCGACTGTAGGACAGGGGAATACAATCTATTACTATCTGTTATCAGCCATGTCAGGAGAGGAGAGGCCGACTGTAGGACAGGGGAATACAATCTATTACTATCTGTTATCAGCCACGTCAGGAGAGGGGCCGACTGTAGGACAGGGGACTACAATCTATTACTATCTGTTATCAGCCATGTCAGGAGAGGAGAGGCCGACTGTAGGACAGGGGAATACAATCTATTACTATCTGTTATCAGCCATGTCAGGAGAGGAGAGGCCGACTGTAGGACAGGGGAATACAATCTATTACTATCTGTTATCAGCCACGTCAGGGGGGAGAGAGGCCGACTGTAGGACAGGGGAATACAATCTATTACTATCTGTTATCAGCCATGTCAGGAGGGGAGAGGCCGACTGTAGGACAGGGGAATACAATCTATTACTATCTGTTATCAGCCATGTCAGGAGGGGAGAGGCCGACTGTAGGAGAGGGGAATACAATCTATTACTATCTGTTATCAGCCATGTCAGGAGGGGAGAGGCCGACTGTAGGACAGGGGAATACAATCTATTACTATCTGTTATCAGCCATGTCAGGAGGGGGAGAGGCCGACTGTAGGACAGGGGAATACAATCTATTACTACAGTGGGGAAAAAAAGTATTTAGTCAGCCACCAATTGTGCAAGTTCTCCCACTTATAAAGATGAGGCCGGCCTGTAATTGTCATCATAGGTAGACCTCAACTATGAGAGACAAAATGAGAAAACATATCTAGAAAATCACATTGTCTGATATTTTAAGAATTTATTTGCAAATTAAGGTGGAAAATAAGTATTTGGTCACCTACAAACAAGCAGGATTTCTGTCTCTCACAGACCTGTAACTTCTCCTTTAAGAGGCTCCTCTGTCCTCCACTCATTACCTGTAGTAATGGCTCCTGTGTGACATTGTTATCAGTATAAAAGACTCCTGTCCACAACCTCAAACAGTCACACTCCAAACTCCACTATGGTGAAGACCAAAGAGCTGTGGAAGGACCAGAAACAAAATGGTAGCCCTGCACCAGGCTGGGAAGACTGAATCTGCAATAGGCAAGCAGCTTGGTGTGAAGAAATCACCTGTGGGAGTAATAATTAGAAAATGGAAGACATACAAGACCACTGATAATCTCCCTCCATCAGGGGCTCCACGCAAGATCTCACCCCGTGGGGTCAAAATGATCACAAGAACGGTGAGCAAAAATCCCAGAACCCCACGGGGGGGACCTAGTGACTGACCTGCAGAAAGCTGGGACTAACGTAACAAAGGCTACCGTCAGTAACACACTACGCCGCCAGGGACTCAGATCCTGCAGTGCCAGACGTGTCCCCCTGCTTAAGCCAGTACATATCCGGGCCCGTCTGAAGTTTGCTAGAGAGCATTTGGATGTTCCAGAAGAGTATTGGGAGAATGTCATATGGTCAGATGAAACCAAAGTAGAACTGTTTGGTAGAAACACAACTCGTGGTGTTTGGAGGAGAGTGAATGCTGAGTTGTATCCAGAGAACACCATACCTACTGTGAAGCATGGGGGGGCAACATCATGTATGGGGCTGTTTCTCTGCAAAGTGCGGTGACCAGATGGAAGGTAACGCTGCAGTTGGGATTGCGGGGGTGCAAACAGCGCAGACTTGTCACGGTCTCTGGGCACGAGGGCGCAGCACTGGTGCTGTCCCACGTTACCACCACTGGTACCGGTGATGAGGGGGCTGCACAAATGTTGGTGGTGATTGTTCCCCGGGGCGCTTCCCCTATACTGTGCCGACTGGTGGTGTTTGGGGCGCCCTGATGTTGTCGGTGCAGAGTCAGACACAGAAACGGTTGTAAAGTTGAACTTTTACTTCCATGGGTGTGGAGGCACAAATGCTTAAACAGTTTCTTCAATACAAAACAACGGGGTACGCCTGGTGACACAGCAAAGTCCTGGGGTGCAGGGTAGACTTGATGAAAGGTGTTCCTAGCCCCTTATACTTCAGTGTTACAGCCCTAAGGTGCGTCTGGGCTCCTATTTGGCTCATAGGAGGATGCCCACCATGATACTAGTACATAATATTCCCCACTCACGTTATGTGGTCCTGATAGCTCAGCGTTTCGGGGTGCAATAGTCAGGGTGGCAGGATATTCCACAGGTCTGGCCTTGGCCCCTGGATCCTGTGATACTTGCTATGGAGCACGTGTTCCAGAATGTTCTCTCCACAGTCTCAGGCTGACAAGATAATGATGCTTGACTTCCTTCAGGGCAATGGCTAGGCAGACAGGGGACAGGATCTTCTGAATAGCTGGAGTATGTCAGCTCTCCAACCTTCCTGGGCCTGTCTAGGACTTGAGATTCCTGCACTAAACTCACTGCTTTCTTCACAGGACATCACACTTATCTCCTCACCTCCTCCTCCTAACACTCCACACTTCTAACTCCTCACACGCAGGACCTTCCTGCAGGGGTGTTACCATGGCGACCCAGTGATCAGCTGACTCCTCCCCTTTTCCCAGGCGATGTCCTCCCATTGGACATTTGGTTACTATTCAATCCTATGGGAGGTGTAATGCATGTGTGAGGCTCACTAGGTGGCGCTGTGTTGTGTGAGACTCAGGACCCCCTGCTATGTCACACAGGCTATGAAGCAACAGGAAATAATACAATGCACAGAGATCACCCTCAGCCCAGCCATAGCCAGCTCTGGGATGCCACATACTCCCCCTCTTTCACTGAGCCGACCTCGGCGACGGGCTGGGGTGAAGGTGAGAAATGTAACATAACGTTAATAAATACGAATAAAGTGCAAATGTCACTAACAGTTTAGAAAAATATAATACTTAGAAACTTGAGGTAAGACCTCCCGGCATAGTCCTGGAATGTCCATGAGAAGTCTGAAGGGTAACGGAGAGATAATTAAACTCAGACTTATGGAACCTTTTGGCGGTACCATCAGACAGTCCATATAGAAACAACAGTAGTGCAAATGGGTCCAGAGGCTCTCTGGCACAAATTTTGTGAGTGTCCATTATCATGAGAGTCTCTCTGAGAAATAATAAACAGTCCTTTCTGTAAGGAAGAGTAGGCACTCTAGCACGAATGTCCATACCGCAATGGGGTAACAGAATTTCCTTGGCTCGGTGAGCCAGGCACTATGGCTTGGATTGTTGCATATAAATGTAAATACTATATTACATGGCAAGATATTATATATATACTGTATATACACACAGGAAAAACATTAATGTAATCAGAGCAGGAATAACATATATACAGAAGCAGAGACAGTTAACCTCTTTTACCCAAGGACAGCCATGGCATCACTATAGCGTGTTGGAGGTATGCCTTTTGTGGTACGCTCAGAACGCCTAAGTGGAATGAGATTTGAATCAGGAACAGAGTCACTGAAATCAATTAAATCATCTGTCGAAGGGTTCTCTTGCACTAGAGCAATTGGTGGATAACAGCTAAATGGTAGTAGTTTAGGCGCCCACATAAGCTCAGTTAACGTTGGGGGTCTCTCTTTCGCTTCAGAAGGTGACAAGATCGCTGTACTCGTTGTCTCAGCTGGGGGCACCTCTGTGGGTAGTCCTTCTTTAAGGCACAGCTTCAGACGGTTTCGGTGTACTACTTGGGGCTGTCTCCCAGGTTTAGAGATCTCATACACGTCGGATTCAGGATATGGTATGGAGATGATACTGTATGGTTCTTTCTCCCAGAATGGATCCAATTTCCCATTCCGATGGTTATTCCTTAACCATACACGGTCGCCAACTTTCAGGGGCGCTGCATGGGCGCGATGGTTGTAATCCTCCTGTTGTCTCCTACGAACCTCATCCATGCGCGTTTCAACTATCTCTTTAGCTTCCTCCATACGTCGGCGGTGTTCAACAACCCAGTCTGTTATGGGTAGTGGATTGATGGTGTCAGGGACCTTCACACCAAGGGTTAAATCTGAAGGAAGTTGACCTTGTCTTCCAAACATTAGATAAAATGGTGTGTATCCCGTAGATGTTTGGGGTGTGTTGTTGTAAATATAGGCCAAGTCCTTGATACGCTCAGGCCACTCAACACCAGGTGTAACTGCGGCTGTTCTTAGCATGCCGATGATCACTTGATTTGCCTTCTCGCACATACCATTCCCTTGAGGGTGATACGCTGTGGTTCGCAACTTCTTGCAGTCTTGGAACTGACACAGCTCACGGAACAATTGGGATTCAAACGCCGATCCACGGTCGGTGAGGATATGCTCAGGACAACCGTAATGGCGGACAAACTCTGCGTAGAAGGTCTCAGCCGTAGTTCTTGCTGTAAGATCTCTGACAGGCACGATGACAAGGAACTTGGAGTAATGATCCACCATTGTCAGAGCGTAGCTGTAGCCGGAACGTGTGGGACCCAACTTCACATGGTCCAGAGCAACAATTTCACACGGCTTTTGAGTCTTAATTGGATGTAGAGGGGCCTTCTGATCTCTTCGACCTTCCTTGGTGATACTACAGGCGGGACACTCTCGGCACCAACTCTCAATGTCACTCCTCATCCCAACCCAATAGAAGCGACGACGGATGGTAGCTTCGGTCTTTTGTACCCCGAAGTGACCGGATCTGTCATGATACGCCTCAAGTATCATCTGTGCGTCTCTTCTTGGTACGAGGATCTGATGAAGCCTTTCACCTGTGACAGGATCAAGAGTGTTTCTAAGTAGAAGGCCTCGTTGGACAAACAGGCGCTTCCTCTGTCGCCAAAGGCGTTTTAATTCCACGTCATGAAGACCTCTCTTTACACGGGTTGGTATTCTTCCTGTAAGCAGGAAATCTGACAATTCTCCTAAAACTCTGCTCTCTTCTTGGAACGTTTTCCACAGAGATGGCTCCTGGAGGGATTCGGCAGCTGTTTTCGCCAGAGATTCTCCTTCTACAGGGACACCAATAGCAACCTGTTGGGCAAACTTGATGTAGAATGGTGGCATCTCCACCTCTTCCCAGATGTCTTCTCGGGGTGGTTCTTCTCCCACAGGCAACCTTGAGAGTGCATCAGCGTTAGCGTTGGACTTGCCACTGCGATACTTGACAGAGAACTTGTAATTCGTGAGTCTTGAGGCCCACCGTTGTTCAAGGGCTCCCAGTCGAGCAGTGTCCAGATGCGCCAACGGATTGTTATCTGTGTACACGGTAAAGGGTGTGGCAGCCAGGTAGTCTTTAAACTTCTCTGTCACGGCCCAGACAAGCGCCAGAAGTTCGAGTTTGAAAGAACTATAGTTCTGGTCGTTCTTCTCCGCGCCTCTCAGACTCCTGCTGGCGTAGGCGATGACTCGCTCTTTGTTGTCCTGAACCTGGGACAACACTGCACCCAAACCTTGGTGACTTGCATCTGTGTACAAGCGGAATGGCTGACTGTAGTCGGGATAGGCTAGAATTGGTGGTTGCGTCAGAAGTGCTTTAAGCGCTTGAAAGGCTTCCTCTTGACGCGCTGTCCAGTCTACCGGAAGTTTTCGGTTGTAGTTTTCTCTGGGACAACCGCGCAACAACTCGTTCAGAGGCTCGGCTACTTGGGCGAAGTGTGGTATGAAACGCCGGTAGTAACCTGCGAATCCAAGGAAGCTTCGGACTTCTTTGACGGTAGTTGGTCTTCGCCAGTTCTGGACTGCAGTGATCTTTTCAGGATCAGGTTGGACGCCTTGTGCGCTCACGACATGCCCAAGGTAGTGAACTTGGGGTTTCAACAGGTAGCACTTGGAGGGCTTCACCTTTAGGCCGTGCTGTATAAGTACCTTGAATACCTCGGACAGGTGACGAAGGTGTTCTTGGTATGTCCGGGAGAATACAATAACATCGTCCAGGTACAGTAGCACACTCTGGAAATTCTCATGGCCGAGGCACCTCTCCATAAGCCGTTGGAATGTGGCTGGGGCATTACATAGCCCAAATGGCATACTATTGAATTCAAAGAGTCCCATCGGGGTCGTAAACGCAGTCTTTTCACGATCTTCAGGCGCCATAGGGACTTGCCAGTATCCACTGGTTAAGTCCAGGGTCGAGAAACAGGTAGCTGATCCCAAAGCCGTTAGAGATTCCTCAATCCGCGGCAATGGGTATGCGTCTTTGTGCGTGACGTTGTTGAGTTTACGATAGTCCACACAAAATCGTAGGGTTCCGTCTTTCTTCTTGACAAGGACTAGCGGGGCTGCCCAGGGGCTGTTACTCTCCCGGATGACATCAGCATCTCGCATCTCTTGGATCAACTTTTTCACCGGTTGGTACATCGCTGGTGGTATTGGACGGTGACGCTCCTTGATTGGATGGTGGTCGCCAGTCAGAATGCGATGTTGTATGGTCGTGGTCTTACCAAAGTCCAATGGGTGTTTGCTGAATGCCTGTTGGTAACGCTTGGCCACATTGCGAACCCCATTGATGTGCTCTATAGGGGTATTGGCGTCTCCCACGTTCAATTCATCCCACCAGGACTTCGTGGCTCCATTCTGAATGTTCTCAGCAGTTTGGGTGGAACGCTGTGTGGCGGTAGAATCACCAGAGAGAATGTCTTCTGGTGCTAACCGGTGTAGCAGGGCCACAGAGTGGAACTTGTGGAGGTTCACGGGAGCATCGCCCAAGTTGACTAAGCGGACAGGAACACGTCCATTGGAAACTGTGACAAGGCTGCGGGCAGCCATGACAAGTGGTTGGCCATCTACCTGTATGGGTTGTAGCAAGGCCTCGTAGTCCTGATTTTCTATGCCCGGACGGGCACGGCACCACACCATAGTTTCTGTTCCAGGCTGTAGGGTTACTGGACGGGTATCTTGGATCCGGACTCGACCAATTTCACCTTGTTTGTTGGCGAACTTGTGCTGGGCATTGAGTACACGAATGGCCCGCTGAATGGTCTGCTGGTCACTGGGAGAAGCTGTAAGGAGAGAGGCATGCAAGGCATCCAACACTTCTGCAAAGCAATGGCGTAAAACATTCATGCCTAATATTATAACTGCAAACCTATCATCCTCTACATCAGTGACAATTACACCCTGTCTAGGCAGTTTCAAGTCCCCAATCTGGATAGTGGGTTCCCAATAACCCTGCTGTGGTATGGGCTGTCCATTGCTGGCACACAGATTTATCCATGTGTCAGGTGTTCTATTCAACACACCTAAATCCCAATGTTCAAGGAACACCTGCTTGCGCAGGGTTGTTACCTGAGATCCAGTGTCCACCAACGCTGTCAGAGGGACGCCGTTCACCCGGATTGTGATGTGTGGGCAGGCTGAGACGAAGCGTGACAATGGCACTGAAGATTCACCTGGGCCCTTCTTCTTTCCTCCCGAGGGGCGGCCCGCTGCCTCGGGGGTGGCCCGTTTAACTGAAAACACTGAGGCCTGGTGTGTCCATATCTATGGCAATAGGTACAGTATGGCCTCTCACTCTGCGGAGGTTTCACTGAAGACGGACGTCTGGGTGGCGACTCAGGTGAGATGTTGAGACTTCGCAAAGGATCACTGGACGATGAAGACGGCTGGGTCAGACGATCTAGACGGACGGTGATCTGTTCCATGGCACGGGTCAGATGATCCACTCGGGCCAGAAGGTCATCTCTGGAGTCTGCTAGTGTAGTCTGCGCAGTTTGGGCAGCAGGTGAGGTACCCAGAGGTAGTGGCAGGACAACTGGAGCAATGCTTGTTGAGGGTCCAGGTGAGGGAGCACAGATGACTGGGCTCGGCTGGGGCTGCTCCTGTCCCAAGACCTGGATGGCAAGGGCCTTGAAGTCAGCAAACGTGATGCTGGGATGTTGTGCAGCAAGCATTCGCAACTGACTCTGGAGCAATGTGGTACCCGCCCCTTCTATGAAGCGGTCAAGCAAGATTTTATCAGAGTCCACATTTTCACGTGGATCCACTTGCACCACAGCTCTGAACGCCTCTTGGAGGGATAAAGCATAGTCCCGCAGGGTCTCACCCAGGTAGTTGTCGTCTGGAAAAGAAGCGCATCTTTACCTCGGAGACAGATCGCACGTCAAAGTTCACCTGGAGTTTGTCCAGAATTTGCCCAGGGGTTCTTTTGTCAGAGGCAGGCCAGGATTTGACCTCCCTAGCTGCAGCACCCTCAAGCTGGCCCAGCAGGATCTGTATCTGCTGTTCTGTATTCAGAGGATAGAACTGGAAGAGAGACAGCATCTTCTCACGAAAGTCCCTGAGGGTATGCGCCTCCCCTTTGTAGCGCGGCAGCCATGGTGCGCCAGGGTAAAATGGCATGGAGAATGGTAGGCTGCTCGCCATGGGCACTGCTGGATCACTAGAAACAGATGGCACAATGTCACTTTGCTCAGTCATGTTGTTTGCAGGTATGACTGAAATTAGGTCGCCGTCTCTTTAAGAAACTCAACTGCTTGCTGGCAGGGAATGGAGACCACAACTTGGAATGCTGTAGCTATTAACAGAGTCACTGTGATGCAGGCTGACGGTGTGCTCCCCCTCTTTAATGGTGGCACTCCCCACGGACACTGTACACGGAAAACACTCGCTGGGGCCGTGGGAGGACTGAAGACAAGGACAGGGAGGCACAGTACTCACTGACAGTAACTGCAGCATGGACCAGAGATCAGCGGTGCACAGCAGGGACGGTGATGCGGCATCAGAGAGTCAGAAATGGCGCCGGCACGTTCGCCTTTCACTTTCTTGTATGGGTGCGTTGGAGCATTGCGCTCAGCATTCTGGGCTCTCCTAAGATGGCGGCAGATGGGTCTCCTGGCCTCATGGACAGTGCTAAAAATCTCCCGCACTTTTGCAAGGTACAGTTAACCCTTTGTGGGCGTTCTTACACAGCGATGTGGCGCAGAAAACAAGTCCTGGGCGTTTTAACTCTTCCAGGGCTGTAACACACTGAGAGGACAGTCTTTAGGGCTTACTTCAGGGGTATAGGGCTCCCCCTCTTTGTGGCAAGCACTCTCAGGGAATAAACTTGATCTTAGCAAAGTCCACAATAAAGACCGATGCTCTGGAGACAATTTGGCGCACTTTTCGTGGCGACTTTCTCAAAATGGCACACACCCGTATCCTGTTCGTGACGCCAGTTTTTCTTGCGGTGACCAGATGGAAGGTAACGCTGCAGTTGGGATTGCGGGGTGCAAACAGCGCAGACTTGTCACGGTCTCTGGGCACGAGGGCGCAGCACTGGTGCTGTCCCACGTTACCACCACTGGTACCGGTGATGAGGGGGCTGCACAAATGTTGGTGGTGATTGTTCCCCCGGGGCGCTTCCCCTATACTGTGCCGACTGGTGGTGTTTGGGGCGCCCTGATGTTGTCGGTGCAGAGTCAGACACAGAAACGGTTGTAAAGTTGAACTTTTACTTCCATGGGTGTGGAGGCACAAATGCTTAAACAGTTTCTTCAATACAAAACAACGGGGTACGCCTGGTGACACAGCAAAGTCCTGGGGTGCAGGGTAGACTTGATGAAAGGTGTTCCTAGCCCCTTATACTTCAGTGTTACAGCCCTAAGGTGCGTCTGGGCTCCTATTTGGCACATAGGAGGATGCCCACCATGATACTAGTACATAATATTCCCCACTCACGTTATGTGGTCCTGATAGCTCAGAGTTTCGGGGTGCAATAGTCAGGGTGGCAGGATATTCCACAGGTCTGGCCTTGGCCCCTGGATCCTGTGATACTTGCTATGGAGCACGTGTTCCAGAATGTTCTCTCCACAGTCTCAGGCTGACAAGATAATGATGCTTGACTTCCTTCAGGGCAATGGCTAGGCAGACAGGGGACAGGATCTTCTGAATAGCTGGAGTATGTCAGCTCTCCAACCTTCCTGGGCCTGTCTAGGACTTGAGATTCCTGCACTAAACTCACTGCTTTCTTCACAGGACATCACACTTATCTCCTCACCTCCTCCTCCTAACACTCCACACTTCTAACTCCTCACACGCAGGACCTTCCTGCAGGGGTGTTACCATGGCGACCCAGTGATCAGCTGACTCCTCCCCTTTTCCCAGGCGATGTCCTCCCATTGGACATTTGGTTACTATTCAATCCTATGGGAGGTGTAATGCATGTGTGAGGCTCACTAGGTGGCGCTGTGTTGTGTGAGACTCAGGACCCCCTGCTATGTCACACAGGCTATGAAGCAACAGGAAATAATACAATGCACAGAGATCACCCTCAGCCCAGCCATAGCCAGCTCGGGGATGCCACAAAAGGGACCCGGACGACTGATCCGTGTACATGAAAGAATGAATGGGGCCATGTATGGTGAGATTGTGAGTGCAAACCTCCTTCCATCAGCAAGGGCATTGAAGATGAAACGTGGCTGGGTCTTTCAGCATGACAATGATCCCAAGCACACCGCCAGGGCAACGAAGGAGCGGCTTCGTAAGAAGCATTTCAAGGTCCTGGAGTGGCCTAGCCAGTCTCCAGATCTCAACCCCATAGAAAACCTTTGGAGGGAGGTGAAAGTCCGTGTTGCCCAGCGACAGCCCCAAAACATCCCTGCTCTAGAGGAGATCTGCATGGAGGAATGGGCCAACATACCAGCAACAGTGTGTGCCAACCTTGTGAAGACTTACAGGAAACGTTTCACCTCTGTCATTGCCAACAAAGGAGATAGAACAAAGGATTGAGATGAACTTTTGTTACTGACCAAATACTTATTTTCCACCATAATTTGCAAATAAATTCTTAAAATATCAGACAATGTGATTTTCTAGATATGTTTTCTCATTTTGTCTCTCATAGTTGAGGTCTACCTATGATGACAATTACAGGCCGGCCTCATCTTTATAAGTGGGAGAACTTGCACAATTGGTGGCTGACTAAATACTTTTTCCCCCACTGTATCTGTTATCACGCATGTCAGGAGAGGAGAGGCCGACTGTAGGACAGATACAATACATTAGTAATATTGATGCTCTGACATCTTATTGATGTGGCCAATTCTTTGTTGACTGTTTCAGCTCATTGTGTCTCCCTTTTAAGAAGAGAGGTTGTGTTGCCGCTTTAAGAGCTGACCTGCCTGTGCGCGCATGCTCAGTGAATGGCAGTGTCCGGGCCCGGGGTATTGGTGATTCGTCTGCACAGCTGTCACACCTGGAGCGCCCTGTAACCCCTGCACTGACAGGTAGGGGGAGCTCTAGTGACGTCACACTGCTTCACCTGCTCTATATATTGTATATATCAGTTCTATAAGATTTATAAATTGTATACAGATCAGTGCTGTGTGTGTGTACACTGTATATAGATCAGTGCTGTGTGTGTACACTGTGTATACAGGTCAGTGCTGTGTGTGTGTACACTGTGTATATAGGTCAGTGCTGTGTGTGTGTACACTGTGTATACAGGTCAGTGCTGTGTGTGTGTACACTGTGTATATAGATCAGTGCTTTGTGTGTGTACACTGTGTATATAGGTCAGTGCTGTGTGTGTGTACACTGTGTATATCAGGTCAGTGCTGTGTGTGTGTACACTGTGTATATAGATCAGTGCCGGGTGTGTGTACACTGTGTATATAGGTCAGTGCTGTGTGTGCGTACACTGTGTATATAGATCAGTGCTGGGTGTGTACACTGTGTATATAGATCAGTGCTGTGTGTGTGTACACTGTGTATATAGATCAGTGCTGTGTGTGTACACTGTGTATACAGATCAGTGCTGTGTGTGTACACTGTGTATACAGATCAGTGCTGTGTGTGTGTACACTGTGTATACAGATCAGTGCTGTGTGTGTGTACACTGTGTATACAGATCAGTGCTGTGTGTGTGTACACTGTGTATACAGATCAGTGCTGTGTGTGTACACTGTGTATACAGATCAGTGCTGTGTGTGTACACTGTGTATATAGATCAGTGCTGTGTGTGTACACTGTGTATATAGATCAGTGCTGTGTGTGTGTACACTGTGTATATAGATCAGTGCCGGGTGTGTGTACACTGTGTATATAGATCAGTGCTGGGTGTGTACACTGTGTATATACGTCAGTGCTGTGTGTGTGTACACTGTGTATATAGATCAGTGCTGTGTGTGTGTACACTGTGTATACAGATCAGTGCTGTGTGTGTGTACACTGTGTATACAGATCAGTGCTGTGTGTGTACACTGTGTATATAGATCAGTGCTGTGTGTGTGTACACTGTGTATATAGATCAGTGCTGGGTGTGTACACTGTGTATATAGGTCAGTGCTGTGTGTGTGTACACTGTGTATATAGATCAGTGCTGGGTGTGTGTACACTGTGTATATAGATCAGTGCTGTGTGTGTGTACACTGTGTATATAGGTCAGTGCTGTGTGTGTACACTGTGTATATAGATCAGTGCTGGGTGTGTGTACACTGTGTATATAGATCAGTGCTGTGTGTGTGTACACTGTGTATATAGATCAGTGCTGTGTGTGTACACTGTGTATATAGATCAGTGCTGGGTGTGTGTACACTGTGTATATAGATCAGTGCTGTGTGTGTGTACACTGTGTATACAGATCAGTGCTGTGTGTGTGTACACTGTGTATACAGGTCAGTGCTGTGTGTGTGTACACTGTGTATACAGGTCAGTGCTGTGTGTGTACACTGTGTATATAGATCAGTGCTGTGTGTGTGTACACTGTGTATATAGGTCAGTGCTGTGTGTGTGTACACTGTGTATATAGGTCAGTGCTGTGTGTGTGTACACTGTGTATATAGATCAGTGCTGGGTGTGTGTACACTGTGTATATAGATCAGTGCTGTGTGTGTGTACACTGTGTATATAGGTCAGTGCTGTGTGTGTGTACACTGTGTATATAGATCAGTGCTGTGTGTGTACACTGTGTATATAGATCAGTGCTGTGTGTGTGTACACTGTGTATATAGATCAGTGCTGGGTGTGTGTACACTGTGTATACAGGTCAGTGCTGTGTGTGTGTACACTGTGTGTATAGGTCAGTGCTGTGTGTGTACACTGTGTATATAGGTCAGTGCTGTGTGTGTGTACACTGTGTATATAGGTCAGTGCTGTGTGTGTGTACACTGTATATAGATCAGTGCTGTGTGTGTACACTGTGTATATAGATCAGTGCTGTGTGTGTGTACACTGTGTATATAGGTCAGTGCTGTGTGTGTGTACACTGTGTATATAGGTCAGTGCTGTGTGTGTGTACACTGTGTATATAGGTCAGTGCTGGGTGTGTGTACACTGTGTATATAGGTCAGTGCTGGGTGTGTGTACACTGTGTATATAGATCAGTGCTGGGTGTGTACATTGTGTATATAGATCAGTGCTGTGTGTGTACACTGTGTATATAGGTCAGTGCTGTGTGTGTGTACACTGTGTATATAGATCAGTGCTGTGTGTGTACACTGTGTATATAGATCAGTGCTGTGTGTGTGTACACTGTGTATATAGGTCAGTGCTGGGTGTGTGTACACTGTGTATATAGGTCAGTGCTGTGTGTGTGTACACTGTGTATACAGGTCAGTGCTGTGTGTGTACACTGTGTATATAGATCAGTGCTGTGTGTGTACACTGTGTATATAGATCAGTGCTGTGTGTGTACACTGTGTATATAGATCAGTGCTGTGTGTGTGTACACTGTGTATATAGATCAGTGCTGTGTGTGTGTACACTGTGTATATAGGTCAGTGCTGTGTGTGTGTACACTGTGTATATAGATCAGTGCTGGGTGTGTACACTGTGTATACAGATCAGTGCTGTGTGTGTGTACACTGTGTATACAGATCAGTGCTGGGTGTGTGTACACTGTGTATACAGATCAGTGCTGGGTGTGTGTACACTGTGTATACAGATCAGTGCTGGGTGTGTGTACACTGTGTATATAGATCAGTGCTGTGTGTGTGTACACTGTGTATATAGATCAGTGCTGTGTGTGTACACTGTGTATATAGATCAGTGCTGTGTGTGTACACTGTGTATACAGGTCAGTGCTGTGTGTGTGTACACTGTGTATACAGATCAGTGCTGTGTGTGTTACACTGTGTATATAGATCAGTGCTGTGTGTGTGTACACTGTGTATATAGATCAGTGCTGTGTGTGTACACTGTGTATATAGATCAGTGCTGGGTGTGTGTACACTGTGTATACAGATCAGTGCTGTGTGTGTGTACACTGTGTATACAGATCAGTGCTGTGTGTGTGTGTACACTGTGTATACAGGTCAGTGCTGTGTGTGTGTGTACACTGTGTATACAGGTCAGTGCTGTGTGTGTGTACACTGTGTATACAGGTCAGTGCTGTGTGTGTACACTGTGTATACAGGTCAGTGCTGTGTGTGTGTACACTGTGTATACAGGTCAGTGCTGTGTGTGTGTACACTGTGTATACAGATCAGTGCTGTGTGTGTGTACACTGTGTATACAGATCAGTGCTGGGTGTGTACACTGTGTATACAGATCAGTGCTGGGTGTGTACACTGTGTATACAGATCAGTGCTGTGTGTGTGTACACTGTGTATACAGGTCAGTGCTGTGTGTGTGTACACTGTGTATACAGGTCAGTGCTGTGTGTGTACACTGTGTATACAGGTCAGTGCTGTGTGTGTGTACACTGTGTATACAGGTCAGTGCTGTGTGTGTGTACACTGTGTATACAGGTCAGTGCTGTGTGTGTACACTGTGTATACAGGTCAGTGCTGTGTGTGTGTACACTGTGTATACAGGTCAGTGCTGTGTGTGTGTACACTGTGTATACAGGTCAGTGCTGTGTGTGTGTACACTGTGTATACAGATCAGTGCTGGGTGTGTACACTGTGTATACAGATCAGTGCTGGGTGTGTACACTGTGTATACAGGTCAGTGCTGTGTGTGTGTACACTGTGTATACAGGTCAGTGCTGTGTGTGTACACTGTGTATACAGGTCAGTGCTGTGTGTGTACACTGTGTATACAGGTCAGTGCTGTGTGTGTGTACACTGTGTATACAGGTCAGTGCTGTGTGTGTGTACACTGTGTATACAGGTCAGGGTGGGCTGTGTTGGCTGTGTGTGTGTGGACACTGTGTATACAGGTCAGTGCTGTGTGTGTGTACACTGTGTACAGGTGCTGTGTGTGTGTACACTGTGTATACAGGTCAGTGCTGTGTGTGTGTACACTGTGTATACAGGTCAGTGCTGTGTGTGTCGTGTACACGGCGCTGTGTGTGTGCCTGTGTATATAGGTCAGTGCTGTGTGTGTACACTGTGTATACAGGTCAGTGCTGTGTGTGTGTACACTGTGTATATAGGTCAGTGCTGTGTGTGTGTACACTGTGTATATAGATCAGTGCTGTGTGTGTGTACACTGTGTATATAGATCAGTGCTGTGTGTGTACACTGTGTATATAGATCAGTGCTGTGTGTGTACACTGTGTATATAGATCAGTGCTGTGTGTGTGTACACTGTGTATATAGATCAGTGCTGGGTGTGTCATTGTGTATATATCAGGCTATGTGTATACATTGTGTATTTATCAGTCTTGTGTGTATATATATTAGTACTGTGTGTATATATATATATTGTGTATACATCAATGCTTTGTGTATACAATGGGGTAGATTTCTTAGACTGTCACACTGTATATAGATAGCTGTATACAGCACACATATAGCCATGCTTGGTATGTATAGAGCACAGGTCACACCTACAGCCAGACACCGGGTTCACAATTACTAGTACAAGTCAATACACACAAGGAATGATCGTGCTCACAACTGCCAGCTCACACTTAGCTCCTCCCCTATAGGCAGCGGCCTGGTGTCATCTGCTCTGTCATTGGTTAGTGGGCGTGGACTATGCAGATATCCCCCAACATGCTCTGTGCTCACCTATATACTGTATATATCTCTTACACGGGGGGGGGGCAGGTAATTCTCTTGCACGGATCACACTGGCCTGACGTGCTCGCTCTGGATAGTGAATACCTGTGATTGTCACAGAGTGCAGGAAATGTCACCATGATGTAGAAGAGGAGGCCTGACCCCCGGGCGGTCGGCGCTGCCAGTGGACAGATAAGACTATACTTTCAGGGATCATTTCTATAGTTCTTAACTGCGGAAATGTGCTCGAAAGTGTCCAAACTCACCAACCACGAGGAGGAGCTGTAGTGATCTCTTCTGAGCGTGAAGTGAGCTGCCGGTCCTGCTGCATGGCAGGCGCTGACAGCTGGTGATGACCGTTCTCCTTCTCTATCACCGAGAGGGTGGAGGGAGAGATCACAAGCTGAGTGGTTGGGGCAATTATTAATCTGGTAAACAATAGGTTACATTTTTTTTTATCTTTGTGTTTTATTTTCTGTATTTTTCTGGGGATGAGAATGTTTAACCTCTTAATGGCACTGCCTGTTTAGGTCTTCAGGATGACATATATATATATATAATATAACTCTTGTCCTTCTTAGTTTTTGTTGATGTGTTATTATATAGGGGACCATTTTATATACATTAAAGAAATAAAAAATAGCAATGGAAGAGAGAAGAAATCAGGCGATACCTTTTAGAGGCTAACTGAGTATATTTATAAGTAAGCTTTCAGGAGTACTCGCTCCCTTCATCAGACATGGTGTGATACAAGAACTGAAAATTCACAGATTTTTATACACATGATCTTCAAAGGATTTTAGAGTCCTTAAAAAAACCAAAACAAAATGCAATCTAAGTAGAGAAGTTATTTACAACCGGTCAAAAAACAGTCTGGAAACTTGTGGTGCATGACGGAGGGATCAGTAATTCTTGCTGTTATCTGTTTGCTATCAGGAGGTGATTTGTGTCCCTCACAGGTCATACATAGTGTGACATGAAGCTGGCATGAATATTGAGTTCAGTTCATGGTTCAAACATAGTGTGACATGAAGCTGGCATGAATATTACGTCCAAATTGCAGAGTTTGAAATTTTTGCATAAATTTGTACTCCATTTCTTTTCTTTTCTCCTGCGTCTTAAAATGTCCCATTAAAACCACAACCCGCAAATCTTCAATAGAGTGGTTTTCTCCGGAGAAATGTGCGGCCACTGGGAGATCTGTTCTGCTGTTATTGATACTGGATCTGTGTGAGTTCATGCGCTGACTGAGTCTCTGCCCTGTTTCCCCCACATAGAGGCCTGTGGTGGGACATTGCACACACATTATGGGATACACCACATTGGAAGACCTGCAGGAAAATGTCCCCCTAGTTCTGTGCACCTGTTGTGACTGTGGGACAGGTACACTGTCAGCGGTGTGGATGTGCCTGCAGGTCATGCACCTTTTATGTAGGCAAGGTGAGGTGCCATTTTCAGTTGGGGCCTTCAGGGCACTCCGGACGATAATGCGCCTCAGGAAAGGAGAGGGGGGACTGGAAATATGTCCTTGAGCCTGTTGTCCCTATGTAGCACAGGTTGGAGCTCCTTGGCAATCCTTCGTAGGATCTCCAGCTGTGGGTTGTAGGTGACAACTAGGGGCACTCGGGCATCTTTCTGGGTCTCTCTATATGTGAGCAGACTGTCTCTGTTAATGGCTGCCGCTTTGTTTAATTGGTTGTCTGTTACTTTTGGTTTGTATCCCAGTCTGAGAAATTTCGTCCTCAGATCCAGGAGGTGCTTGTCCAGGTCTGCTTTGTCGGAGCAAATACAATTGTATGGTATAGCCTGGCTGTAGATTATAGATTGTCTTGTGTGCTTGGGGTGGAAGCTGTCGCTTCTCAGGTAGGCCGTTCTGTCTGTGGGTTTGTGGTATATTGATGTGAGTAGCCGGTGGTCTTTGATGTATATTGTGGTATCCAGAAAGTGAATTTCACTCCCTGAATAGGTAAGTGTAAGGTTGATGGTCGGGTGAAAGTCATTGAAGTCATTATGGAATTGAAGTAGGGCCTCCTCACCTGCAGTCCAGATGACAAGGATATCATCGATATAACGGAGGTAAATCATAGGTTTGGTGGCGCATGTTGATAAATATGTTCCTTCCATTTCTGCCATAAAGAGATTTGCATATTGGGGTGCACATCTGGTCCCCATTGAAGTTCCCATTCGCTGTAGATATAGATCCTCTCCAAAGGTAAAATGAACTCACACAGATCCACCATTAATAACAGCAGAACAGATCTCCCAGTGGCCGCACATTTCTCCGGAGAAAACCACTCTATTGAAGATTTGCGGGTTGTGGTTTTAATGGGACATTTTAAGACGCAGGAGGAGAGAAAGGAATGGGAATATAAGTTTATGCAAAAATTTGAAACTCTGCAATTTGGACTTAATATTCCTGCCAGCTTCATGTCACACTATGTATGAGCCATGAACTGAACTCAATATTCATGCCAACTTCAAATCACACTATGTATGACCTGTGAGGGACACAAATCACCTCCTGATAGCAAACAGATAACAGCAAGAATTACTGATCCCTCCGTCACGCACCACAAGTTTCCAGATTGTTTTTTTGACCGGTTGTAAATAACTTCTCTACTTAGATTGTATTTTGTTTTGGTTTTTTTAAGGACTCTAAAATGCTTTGAAAACCATGTGTATAAAAATCTGTGAATTTTCATTTCTTGTATCACACCATGTCTGATGAAGGGAGCGAGCACTCCTGAAAGCTTACTTATAAATATACTCAGTTAGCCTCTAAAAGGTATCGCCTGATTTCTTCACTCTTCCACTACTTTCAATGGCTAACACGGTACAACATTATACTACTAAAAAATAGCAATTCATCAATTTATTGAAGAATGTCCTAAAACTATAGATGGCGCTATGTAGTATGTACCTATGGCCATGCTTTACAGTCTGGAGCCACCTCATTAAGGTTTATGGAGGGGGAGGAGATAAGCTGTGACATCATCTATTGTCAGTAGTGATGGCTCAGTGGTGTTATTTGGTGGTGTTATCTTCTATTGTAATACTCTTTCTGATATACATGAAAATCCCTACAGAAATGACAAGTTTCAGTGTATTATTATGTTTAGCGGTCAGAGTGAAAATTGCAGGATATATATAAATCTTCCCCTAAATCTGCCCCAATGTGTATGCATCAGTGACTGCTGCAGAGGAGGAGCTGCGTTACACTGTGTCCCTCATTGCTGATCCTCCTGGACGGCTCCTAGCAGGGGCCCTTCTTTAGGACATGCCTTGTTGGACCCCTAGGGCCACATGATGTAGACTTTCCCTTTAATAAGTGGCACTCCTAGCACCTGTGTCTTGTGTAGACACTTTGCAGCCCTGAGCAGATTGTCCTCTGTTAATTCCTCCCGGCAGGAGATTTAGTGACGATGAGAGAGGATTATGGGCTGAGACAGCAGGGGGGGCTACAGGCGGCAGAAAGGCTGTAAGTAATGGGGGCCTTATATTATAAAGGAGTCTCCTACTAAATACATCAATCACTGGTCACTAGAGGGGCCCCCAATACCTGCCCCCTGGAGGATAAATAGGGCAGTGGGTGAGAATGTGCATGTCTGAGTGTATATGGCTGACAGAGTCAGAGGTGCAGCACAGTAATGTAAGTGAGGAGACATGGGGGAGGGGAATGAAGACCCCCAACAATATCTGATTTCTGCAACATTGTAACATTGAGCTGTCATTCAGTCCTAGATCCAGACACAGAGGAGAAATCTTGTATCTATATTGTGTTGGGCCAACCTGTAGACGTCTGGAGCTCCCGACCGGAAGACGCCAAATCCGGACCAGCCCTGTGCCCCGGGCGCTGCAGGTAAAAACTACATGTATATGTACTCAGTGACTGCACCAGCAGAATAGTGAGCGCAGCTCTGGAGTATAATACAGGATGTAACTCAGGATCAGTACAGGATAAGTAATGTAATGTATGTACACAGTGACTGTACCCAGCAGAATAGTGAGCGCGCTCTGGGTAAACGGAGCTCAGGACGACAGGATGTGGCGTGACTGCACCAGCAGAATAGTGAGCGCAGCTCTGCAGTATAATACAGGATGTAACTCAGGATCAGTACAGGATAAGTAATGTAATGTATGTACACAGTGACTGCACCAGCAGAATAGTGAGCGCAGCTCTGCAGGGGGTGGGGGGGTGTTGTTGTTGGGTGTGGCGGCTCTGGAGTATAATACAGGATAAATAATGTAATGTATGTACACAGTGACTGTACCTGCAGAATAGTGAGCGCAGCTCTGGAGTATAATACAGGATGTAACTCAGGATCAGTACAGGATAAGTAATGTAATGTATGTACTCAGTGACTGCACTAGCAGAATAGTGAGCGCAGCTCTGGAGTATAATACAGGATGTAACTCAGGATCAGTACAGGATAAGTAATGTAATGTATGTACACAGTGACTGCACCAGCAGAATAGTGAGCGCAGCTCTGGAGTATAATACAGGATGTAACTCAGGATCAGTACAGGATAAGTAATGTATGTACACAGTGACTGTACCTGCAGAATAGTGAGTGCAGCTCTGGAGTATAATACAGGATGTAACTCAGGATCAGTACAGGATAAGTAATGTAATGTATATACACAGTGACTGTACCAGCAGAATAGTGAGCGCAGCTCTGGAGTATAATACAGGATGTAACTCAGGATCAGTACAGGATAAGTAATGTAATGTATGTACACAGTGACTGTACCAGCAGAATAGTGAGTGCAGCTCTGGAGTATAATACAGGATGTAACTCAGGATCAGTACAGGATAAGTAATGTAATGTATGTACACAGTGACTGTACCAGCAGAATAGTGAGTGCAGCTCTGGAGTATAATACAGGATGTAACTCAGGATCAGTACAGGATAAGTAATGTAATGTATGTACACAGTGACTGTACCAGCAGAATAGTGAGTGCAGCTCTGGAGTATAATACAGGATGTAACTCAGGATCAGTACAGGATAAGTAATGTAATGTATGTACACAGTGACTGTACCAGCAGAATAGTGAGCGCAGCTCTGGAGTATAATACAGGATATAACTCAGGATCAGTACAGGATAAGTAATGTAATGTATATACACAGTGGCTGTACCAGCAGAATAGTGAGCGCAGCTCTGGAGTATAATACAGGATGTAACTCAGGATCAGTACAGGATAAGTAATGTAATGTATATACACAGTGACTGTACCAGCAGAATAGTGAGTGCAGCTCTGGAGTATAATACAGGATGTAACTCAGGATCAGTACAGGATAAGTAATGTAATGTATATACACAGTGACTGTACCAGCAGAATAGTGAGCGCAGCTCTGGAGTATAATACAGGATGTAACTCAGGATCAGTACAGGATAAGTAATGTAATGTATATACACAGTGACTGTACCAGCAGAATAGTGAGCGCAGCTCTGGAGTATAATACAGGATGTAGCTCAGGATCAGTACAGGATAAGTAATGTAATGTATGTACACAGTGACTGTACCAGCAGAATAGTGAGCGCAGCTCTGGAGTATAATACAGGATGTAACTCAGGATCAGTACAGGATAAGTAATGTAATGTATGTACACAGTGACTGCACCAGCAGAATAGTGAGTGCAGCTCTGGAGTATAATACAGGATGTAACTCAGGATCAGTACAGGATAAGTAATGTAATGTATGTACACAGTGACTGCACCAGCAGAATAGTGAGCGCAGCTCTGAGTATAATAGAGGATGTAGCTCAGGACAGTACAGGATAAGTAATGTAATGTTGTACACAGTGATTGTACCAGCAGAATAGTGAGTGCAGCTCTGGAGTATAATACAGGATGTAACTCAGGATCAGTACAGGATAAGTAATGTAATGTATGTACACAGTGACTGTACCAGCAGAATAGTGAGCGCAGCTCTGGAGTATAATACAGGATGTAACTCAGGATCAGTACAGGATAAGTAATGTATGTACACAGTGACTGCACCAGCAGAATAGTGAGCGCAGCTCTGGAGTATAATACAGGATGTAACTCAGGATCAGTACAGGATAAGTAATGTAATGTATGTACACAGTGACTGTACCAGCAGAATAGTGAGCGCAGCTCTGGAGTATAATACAGGATGTAACTCAGGATCAGTACAGGATAAGTAATGTAATGTATGTACACAGTGACTGCACCAGCAGAATAGTGAGCGCAGCTCTGGAGTATAATACAGGATGTAACTCAAGATCACTTTGTAGTTGATATATTCTATATGTAATGTGTAATATAATTACTATATACTGTCTTCTTAACCCCTTGTGTAGATGCTGACTTCATGAGTCGGACAGCAGTGACTCCCCATGATCCTGTACGCCTGCATCGTGAGGTTGCAGGACGGGCTTCCGCTCTCGGCTTCCACAGATTTCCACCCGAACAAACAAGTGTTGGAGTGCAAGAGATGGCTGAGGAGGTTGTGTGTGAACCTGTCCCAGCGGCCGACCCGGGGTACTGCCAGGGTGTGCGACCTCAACATACAGTAAGTCCAGTCCCAGATTATCTGCAATAATTATCTATACCCCGGATGTCTTTGTGCTGACCTGTTTGCCGTCTCCCCAGTTTCTGCTCCGCAGGTGACATCTCCTCTCTGACCATCTGCTCCAGTACTTACCAGTATTCCGCAGCTTTCTCCTTCCTGGAGGAGCTGATCTGGGAGTTCACGTCCTTGTACAATAGCACCGCCATAACCATTGCATCCAGACCCTACGCCTTCCTGGAGTTTGGTGAGTTATGGACAGGTCTGGTACATATAGTTAGTCAGGTCAGTGCAGAAAGATTCCTTTTATCTAAAACTAGTGGAATCTGATTGGTGACAGACTATGAGATATTTGGTGAAAATTTAATTTCCTAAAATATAGGTTGGGCTATCAATGAATGCATTTGGAGATTGGTTGTATTACTGTATCTGTCCACCAGAGGGGGCTGTGTCCCTACAGTATTTATAATTTAGAAAGCTGAATCCCCGAAGGTTCCCGGCCACTAATATAAGGCGCATGATTCTGAAAAGTGATATATGAAGGACTGTGGACCCCCCAACTTATAACATTCAAATCACTCACTTATTACATGATATACAGACCAGACCCCTAAACTAAAACAGACCCCAGACCAGACCCCTAAACTAATACAGACCCCCAGACCAGACCCCTAAACTAATACAGACCCCAGACCAGACCCCTAAACTAATACAGACCCCAGACCAGACCCCTAAACTAATACAGACCCCAGACCAGACCCCTAAACTAATACAGACCCCAGACCAGACCTCTAAACTAATACAGACCCCAGACCAGACCTCTAAACTAATACAGACCCCAGACCAGACCCCTAAACTAATACAGACCCCAGACCAGACCCCTAAACTAATACAGACCCGACCTCTAAACTAATACAGACCCCAGACCAGACCCCTAAACTAATACAGACCCCAGACCAGACCTCTAAACTAATACAGACCCAGACCAGACCCCTAAACTAATACAGACCCCAGACCAGACCTCTAAACTAATACAGACCCCAGACCAGACCCCCTAAACTAATACAGACCCCAGACCAGACCCCTAAACTAATACAGACCCCAGACCAGACCCCTAAACTAATACAGACCCCAGACCGGACTCCTAAACTAATACAGACCCCAGACCAGACCTCTAAACTAATACAGACCCCTACACCCAACTAATACAGACCCCAGACCAGACCCCCTAAACTAATACAGACCCCAGACCTGACCCCTAAACTAATACAGACCCCAGACCAGACCCCTAAACTAATACAGACCCCAGATCAGACCCCCTAAACTAATACAGACCCCAGACCAGACCTCTAAACTAATACAGACCCCAGACCAGACCCCTAAACTAATACAGACCCCAGACCAGACCCCTAAACTAATACAGACCCCAGACCAGACCTCTAAACTAATACAGACCCCAGACCAGACCCCTAAACTAATACAGACCCCAGACCAGACCCCTAAACTAATACAGACCCCAGACCAGACCCCTAAACTAATACAGACCCCAGACCGGACTCCTAAACTAATACAGACCCCAGACCAGACCTCTAAACTAATACAGACCCCAGACCAGACCCCTAAACTAATACAGACCCCAGACCAGACCCCTAAACTAATACAGACCCCAGACCAGACCCCTAAACTAATACAGACCCCAGACCAGACCCCTAAACTAATACAGACCCCAGACCAGACCCCTAAACTAATACAGACCCCAGACCAGACCCCTAAACTAATACAGACCCCAGACCAGACCCCTAAACTAATACAGACCCCAGACCAGACCCCTAAACTAATACAGACCCCAGACCAGACCCCTAAACTAATACAGACCCCAGACCAGACCCCTAAACTAATACAGACCCCAGACCAGACCCCTAAACTAATACAGACCCCAGACCAGACCCCTAAACTAATACAGACCCCAAACCAGACCCCTAAACTAATACAGACCCCAGACCAGACCCCCAAACTAATACAGACCCCAGACCAGACCTCTAAACTAATACAGACCCCAGACCAGACCCCTAAACTAATACAGACCCCAGACCAGACCCCTAAACTAATACAGACCCCAAACCAGACCTCTAAACTAATACAGACCCCAGACCAGTCCCCCAAACTAATACAGACCCCAGACCAGACCTCTAAACTAATACAGACCCCAGACCAGACCCCCTAAACTAATACAGACCCCAGACCAGACCCCTAAACTAATACAGACCCCAGACCAGACCCCTAAACTAATACAGACCCCAGACCAGTCCCCCTAAACAAACAGACCCCAGCCAGCCCCTAAACTAATACAGACCCCAGACCAGACCTCTAAACTAATACAGACCCCAGACCAGACCCCCTAAACTAATACAGACCCCAGACCAGACCTCTAAACTAATACAGACCCCAGACCAGACCCCTAAACTAATACAGACCCCAGACCAGACCCCTAAACTAATACAGACCCCAGACCAGACCCCTAAACTAATACAGACCCCAGACCAGACCCCCTAAACTAATACAGACCCCAGACCAGACCCCTAAACTAATACAGACCCCAGACCAGACCCCTAAACTAATACAGACCCCAGACCAGACCCCTAAACTAATACAGACCCCAGACCAGACCCCTAAACTAATACAGACCCCAGACCAGACCCCTAAACTAATACAGACCCCAGACCAGACCCCTAAACTAATACAGACCCCAGACCAGACCCCTAAACTAATACAGACCCCAGACCAGACCCCTAAACTAATACAGACCCCAGACCAGACCCCTAAACTAATACAGACCCCAGACCAGACCCCTAAACTAATACAGACCCCAGACCAGACCCCTAAACTAATACAGACCCCAGACCAGACCCCTAAACTAATACAGACCCCAGACCAGACCCCTAAACTAATACAGACCCCAGACCCCTAAACTAATACAGACCCCAGACCTGACCCCTAAACTAATACAGACCCCAGACCAGACCCTAAACTAATACAGACCCCAGACCAGACCCCTAAACTAATACAGACCCCAGGACAGACCCCTAAACTAATACAGACCCCAGACCAGACCCCTAAACTAATACAGACCCCAGACCAGACCCCTAAACTAATACAGACCCCAGACCAGACCCCTAAACTAATACAGACCCCAGACCAGACCCCTAAACTAATACAGACCCCAGACCAGACCCCTAAACTAATACAGACCCCAGACCAGACCCCTAAACTAATACAGACCCCAGACCAGACCCCTAAACTAATACAGACCCCAGACCAGACCCCTAAACTAATACAGACCCCAGACCAGACCCCTAAACTAATACAGACCCCAGACCAGACCCCCTAAACTAATACAGACCCCAGACCAGACCCCTAAACTAATACAGACCCCAGACCAGACCCCTAAACTAATACAGACCCCAGACCAGACCCCTAAACTAATACAGACCCCAGACCAGACCCCTAAACTAATACATACCCCAGACCAGACCTCCTAAACTAATACAGACCCCAGACCAGACCTCTAAACTAATACAGACCCCAGACCAGACCCCCTAAACTAATACAGACCCCAGACCAGACCCCTAAACTAATACAGACCCCAGACAAGACCCCTAAACTAATACAGACCCCAGACCAGACCCCCAAACTAATACATACCCCAGATCAGACCCCTAAACTAATACAGACCCCAGACCAGACCTCTAAACTAATACAGAACCCAGACCAGACCCCTAAACTAATGCAGACCCCAGACCAGACCTCTAAACTAATACAGACCCCAGACCAGACCCCTAAACTAATACAGACCCCAGACCAGACCCCCTAAACTAATACAGACCCCAGACCAGACCCCTAAACTAATACAGACCCCAGACCAGACCCCTAAACTAATACATACCCCAGACCAGACCTCCTAAACTAATACAGACCCCAGACCAGACCTCTAAACTAATACAGACCCCAGACCAGACCCCCTAAACTAATACAGACCCCAGACCAGATCCCTAAACTAATACAGACCCCAGACCAGACCCCTAAACTAATACAGACCCCAGACCAGACCCTCTAAACTAATACAGACCCCAGACCAGACCCCCAAACTAATACAGACCCCAGACCAGACCACTAAACTAATACAAACCCCAGACAAGACCCCTAAACTAATACAGACCCCAGACCAGACCCCCAAACTAATACATACCCCAGATCAGACCCCCTAAACTAATACAGACCCCAGACCAGACCTCTAAACTAATACAGAACCCAGACCAGACCCCTAACTAATTGCAGACCCCAGACCAGACCTCTAAACTAATACAGACCCCAGACCAGACCCCTAAACTAATACAGACCCCAGACCAGACCCCCTAAACTAATACAGACCCCAGACCAGACCCCTAAACTAATACAGACCCCAGACCAGACCCCTAAACTAATACAGACCCCAGATCAGACCCCTAAACTAATACAGACCCCAGACCAGACCCCTAAACTAATAAAGACCCCAGACCAGACCCCTAAACTAATACAGACCCCAGAACTGACCCCTAAACTAATACAGACCCCAGACCAGACCCCTAAACTAATACAGACCCCAGACCAGACCCCTAAACTAATACAGACCCCAGATCAGACCCCTAAACTAATACAGACCCCAGACCATACCCCTAAACTAATACAGACCCCAGACCAGACCCCTAAACTAATACAGACCCCAGACCAGACCCCTAAACTAATACATACCCCAGACCAGACCTCCTAAACTAATACAGACCCCAGACCAGACCTCTAAACTAATACAGACCCCAGACCAGACCCTCTAAACTAATACAGACCCCAGACCAGATCCCTAAACTAATACAGACCCCAGACCAGACCCCTAAACTAATACAGAGCCCAGACCAGACCCCTAAACTAATACAGACCCCAGACCAGACCCCTAAACTAATACAGACCCCAGACCAGACCCTCTAAACTAATACAGACCCCAGACCAGACCCCCAAACTAATACAGACCCCAGACCAGACCCCCAAACTAATACAGACCCCAGACCAGACCACTAAACTAATACAAACCCCAGACAAGACCCCTAAACTAATACAGACCCCAGACCAGACCCCCAAACTAATACATACCCCAGATCAGACCCCCTAAACTAATACAGACCCCAGACCAGACCTCTAAACTAATACAGAACCCAGACCAGACCCCTAAACTAATGCAGACCCCAGACCAGACCTCTAAACTAATACAGACCCCAGACCAGACCCCTAAACTAATACAGACCCCAGACCAGACCCCCTAAACTAATACAGACCCCAGACCAGACCCCTAAACTAATACAGACCCCAGACCAGACCCCTAAACTAATACAGACCCCAGATCAGACCCCTAAACTAATACAGACCCCAGATCAGACCCCTAAACTAATACAGACCCCAGACCAGACCCCTAAACTAATACAGACCCCAGACCAGACCCCTAAACTAATACAGACCCCAGAACTGACCCCTAAACTAATACAGACCCCAGACCAGACCCCTAAACTAATACAGACCCCAGACCAGACCCCTAAACTAATACAGACCCCAGATCAGACCCCTAAACTAATACAGACCCCAGACCAGACCCCTAAACTAATACAGACCCCAGACCAGACCCCTAAACTAATACAGACCCCAGACCAGACCCCTAAACTAATACATACCCCAGACCAGACCTCCTAAACTAATACAGACCCCAGACCAGACCTCTAAACTAATACAGACCCCAGACCAGACCCCCTAAACTAATACAGACCCCAGACCAGATCCCTAAACTAATACAGACCCCAGACCAGACCCCTAAACTAATACAGACCCCAGACCAGACCCCTAAACTAATACAGACCCCAGACCAGACCCCTAAACTAATACAGACCCCAGACCAGACCTTCTAAACTAATACAGGCCCCAGACCAGACCCCCAAACTAATACAGACCCCAGACCAGACCACTAAACTAATACAAACCCCAGACAAGACCCCTAAACTAATACAGACCCCAGACCAGACCCCCAAACTAATACATACCCCAGATCAGACCCCCTAAACTAATACAGACCCCAGGCCAGACCTCTAAACTAATACAGACCCCAGACCAGACCTCTAAACTAATACAGAACCCAGACCAGACCCCTAAACTAATGCAGACCCCAGACAAGACCTCTAAACTAATACAGACCCCAGACCAGACCCCTAAACTAATACAGACCCCAGACCAGACCCCCTAAACTAATACAGACCCCAGACCAGACCCCTAAACTAATACAGACCCCAGACCAGATCCCTAAACTAATAAAGACCCCTGACCAGACCCCTAAACTAATACAGACCCCCGACCAGACCCCTAAACTAATACAGACCCCAGACCAGACCCCTAAACTAATACAGACCCCAGACCAGACCTCTAAACTAATACAGACCCCAGACCAGACCTCCTAAACTAATACAGACCCCAGACCAGACCCCTAAACTAATACAGACCCCAGACCAGACCTCTAAACTAATACAGACCCCAGACCAGATCTCCTAAACTAATACAGACCCCAGACCAGACCCCCTAAACTAATACAGACCCCAGACCAGACCCCTAAACTAATACAGACCCCAGACCAGACCTCTAAACTAATACAGACCCCAGACCAGACCCTCTAAACTAATACAGACCCCAGACCAGATCCCTAAACTAATACAGACCCCAGACCAGACCCCTAAACTAATACAGACCCCAGACCAGACCCCCTAAACTAATACAGACCCCAGACCAGACCCCTAAACTAATACAGACCCCAGACCAGACCCCTAAACTAATAAAGACCCCCGACCAGACCCCTAAACTAATACAGACCCCCGACCAGACCCCTAAACTAATACAGACCCCAGACCAGACCCCTAAACTAATACAGACCCCAGACCAGACCTCTAAACTAATACAGACCCCAGACCAGACCTCCTAAACTAATACAGACCCCAGACCAGACCTCCTAAACTAATACAGACCCCAGACCAGAACCCTAAACTAATACAGACCCCAGACCAGACCTCTAAACTAATACAGACCCCAGACCAGATCTCCTAAACTAATACAGACCCCAGACCAGACCCCCTAAACTAATACAGACCCCAGACCAGACCCCTAAACTAATACAGACCCCAGACCAGACCCCTAAACTAATACAGACCCCAGACCAGACCCCCTAAACTAATACAGACCCCAGACCAGAACCCTAAACTAATACAGACCCCAGACCAGACCTCTAAACTAATACAGACCCCAGACCAGATCTCCTAAACTAATACAGACCCCAGACCAGACCCCTAAACTAATACAGAACCCAGACCAGACCCCTAAACTAATACAGAGCCCAGACCAGACCTCTAAACTAATACAGACCCCAGACCAGACCGCTAAACTAATACAGACCCCAGACCAGACCCCCTAAACTAATACAGACCCCAGACCAGACCCCTAAACTAATACAGACCCCAGACCAGATCCCTAAACTAATACAGACCCCTGACCAGACCCCTAAACTAATACAGACCCCCGACCAGACCCTCTAAACTAATAGACCCCAGACCAGACCCCTAAACTAATACAGAACCCAGACCAGACCCCTAAACTAATACAGACCCCAGACCAGACCTCTAAACTAATACAGACCCCAGACCAGACCTCCTAAACTAATACAGACCCCAGACCAGAACCCTAAACTAATACAGACCCCAGACCAGACCTCTAAACTAATAAAGACCCCAGACCAGATCTCCTAAACTAATACAGACCCCAGACCAGACCCCCTAAACTAATACAGACCCCAGACCAGACCCCTAAACTAATACAGACCCCAGACCAGACCTCTAAACTAATACAGACCCCAGACCAGACCCCTAAACTAATACAGACCCCAGACCAGACCCCTAAACTAATACAGACCCCAGACCAGACCCCCTAAACTAATACAGACCCCAGACCAGAACCCCCCTAAACTAATACAGACCCCAGACCAGACCTCTAAACTAATACAGACCCCAGACCAGATCTCCTAAACTAATACAGACCCCAGACCAGACCCCCTAAACTAATACAGACCCCAGACCAGACCCCTAAACTAATACAGACCCCAGACCAGACCCCTAAACTAATACAGACCCCAGACCAAACCCCTAAACTAATACAGACCCCCAGACCAGACCTCTAAACTAATACAAACCCCACACCAGACCCTCTAAACTAATACAGACCCCAGACCAGACCCCTAAACTAATACAGACCCCAGACCAGACCCCAAAACTAATACAGACCCCAGACCATACCCCTAAACTAATACAGACCCCCAGACAAGACCTCTAAACTAATACAGACCCCAGACCAGACCCTCTAAACTAATACAGACCCAGACCAGACCCCTAAACTAATACAGACCCCAGACCAGACCCTCTAAACTAATACAGACCCCAGACCAGACCCCTAAACTAATACAGACCCCAGACCAGACCCCTAAACTAATACAGACCCCAGACCAGACCCCTAAACTAATACAGACCTTAGACCAGACCCCTAAACTAATACAGACCCCAGACCAGACCTCTAAACTAATACAGACCCCAGACCCGACCTCTAAACTAATACAGACCCCAGACCAGACCCTCTAAACTAATAGACCCCAGACCAGGCCCCTAAACTAATACAGAACCCAGACCAGACCCCTAAACTAATACAGAGCCCAGACTCTTCAGATACTCCTCTCCCTCTTCCTCTTCACTCCCATTGCCCCTGCACATCCCTAGATTTCTGCAGGAGTGAGGAGAGTGTAGAGAGGGTGCGGTGTCCTGGTGAACTATCAGTCCACGTTATCTCAGTCTCCTCCTCTTTGTCTCTGTTCTAGATGACGTCATACAACGTGTGAAGCACAACTTTAACTACGGTGCCAGCCCGCCAATCCAGCTGGATCCCAGCACCGCGCCTGTCCCTGTCAAGCTGGAGGAGGTAGCCGAGGCCAATGGTATTGCAAATGGGCACATACCCACACAAGTGAGCCCAGGTAGGAAGGGGTTAAAGGGACGATCCCGTTATATATGAATAATAATTAGTCATCTATTAGGCGCTGAGAGCAAATAAGTGAGGTTGTAGACCTGAAGCTGTGGCTGTGTATAGGCCGGACGTGATCTTACGTGCTGTGTATAGGCCGGACATGATCTTACGTGCTGCGTATAGGCCGGACATGATCTTACGTGCTGCGTATAGGCCGGACGTGTTCTTACGTGCTGCGTATAGGCCGGACATGATCTTACGTGCTGCGTATAGGCCGGACATGATCTTACGTGCAGTGTATAGGCCGGACGTGATCTTACGTGCGTGTATAGGCCGGCATGATCTCGGCTGTGTATAGGCCGGTGTGATCTTACGTGCAGTGTATAGGCCGGACATGATCTTACGTACTGCGTATAGGCCGGACGTGATCTTACGTGCTGCGTATAGGCCGGACATGATCTTACATGCTGGGTATAGGCCGGACGTGATCTTACGTGCAGTGTATAGGCCGGACATGATCTTACATGCTAGGTATAGGCCGGACATGATCTTACGTGCTGTGTATAGGCCGGACGTGATCTTACGTGCAGTGTATAGGCCGGACATGATCTTACGTACTGCGTATAGGCCGGACATGATCTTACGTGCTGCGTATAGGCCGGACATGATCTTACGTGATGTGTATAGGCCGGACGTGATCTTACGTGCAGTGTATAGGCCGGACATGATCTTACGTACTGCGTATAGGCCGGACGTGATCTTACGTGCTGCGTATAGGCCGGACATGATCTTACGTGCTGCGTATAGGCCGGACGTGATCTTACGTGCTAGGTATAGGCCGGACGTGATCTTACGTGCTGTGTATAGGCCGGACATGATCTTACGTGCTGCGTATAGGCCGGACGTGATCTTACGTGCTGTGTTTAGGCCGGACATGATCTTACGTGCTGTGTATAGTCCGGATATGATCTTACGTGCTGTGTATAGGCCGGACGTGATCTTACACGATGTGTATAGGCCGGACGTGATCTTACGTGATGCGTATAGGCCGGACATGATCTTACGTGCTGCGTATAGGCCGGACATGATCTTACGTGCTGTGTATAGTCCGAACATGATCTTACGTGCTGTGTATAGGCCGGACGTGATCTTACCTGCTGTGTATAGGCCGGACGTGATCTTACGTGCTGTGTATAGTCTGAACATGATCTTACGTGCTGTGTATAGGCCGGACGTGATCTTACCTGCTGTGTATAGGCCGGACGTGATCTTACGTGCTGTGTATAGTCCTGACATGATCTTACGTGCTGTGTATAGGCCGGACATGATCTTACGTGATGCGTATAGGCCGGACGTGATCTTACGTGCTGTGTATAGGCCGGAGGGGGCATGATCTTACGTGATGCGTGTATAGGCCGGACATGATCTTACGTGCTGTGTGGGTTGGGGGGGGTTGTGATAGTCCGAACAGCCTGCTGGATCGGCCGGCGTGTCCGACTGTCTTACGTGCTGTGTATAGGCCGGACGTGATCTTACGTGCTGTGTATAGGCCGGACGTGATCTTACGTGCTGTGTATAGTCCTGACATGATCTTACGTGCTGTGTATAGGCCGGACATGATCTTACGTGATGCGTATAGGCCGGACGTGATCTTACGTGCTGTGTATAGGCCAGACGTGATCTTACGCGCTGTGTATAGGCCGGACGTGATCTTACGTTATGTTTTTCTCTCCCGCAGCAGCTAATCACAGGATGAGCCCGGTGAGCGCGCTCGGTGTCCTGTCGCTGACGCTGAACATCATGTGTAGTGCGCTGAGCCTCATCCGAGGCGTCCATCTGGCTGAGCACTCATTCCAGGTAAATGTGGTCCTATACTGGGGTGTCGGGAGCTGCAGGAGAGCCCCCTACACATTATATTGTGGCCCACTGAGGGTATGATCTGTGTGGGCCCCGAGGAACCTCCAGCTTGCGCATCTCATATGATACCATAGTCCGTCCTACACATCTGCTTAGGACCTCAGTAGATCATCATTGTGAGTCTGGTGGGGATCGGACATCCTGAACCCCCATGATCAGCTTATATTGCCACGGCAACTGAAAGTAGATAGGGGGGTCCTAATCTAATGCCTCTCTGAGAGTGACCTGTAGGGGACGCCGTTCTCTGCTCCCCTCACCTGATACTTTCTTCTTCTCCTTCCAGGATGGATATGACAACGTAGGGAGAGTTCTGGCTTTTCTCGCGGCGTTTTCTGCCAGTATATTACAGGTGCGGACTCTGCATTATGGGATGTTGGGGGTCTTTACAGCAAGAGAAGATGATGGGAAGAGTTTTCCACACTTATGTGATGTGTCGCTGGGCACAGGGAATATAAGATGCTGGGTTTATATGAATAGTTGTATATTAATAGTTTTGTGTGTTGGATTCTTTATTATTGTCAGGATCTCTTCTTGCTGTCAGTGAATGGGAACATTTAGATATTAGCTCACAGCTGAGGGTTTGCTACAGTTGTATCCAGTGTAAACAATCCTCTGTGAGCTAAACAGCCTGATACAATGTATCCATACAGGTAAAATGTATCAGGGTGGAGTCCACAGAGGATTGTCTGGACTGGATGCACCTGTAACAAACCCTCAGCACTGAGAACTATTAGGTCAGGTTTTCTGAATATACCAGGACTGTTTCCATACACTGACAGCAAGCAGAGGTCTTAATACTGAGTCTATACGTAAGAAAGGATCAACCTCGGGAGTTTTCTATGCCCCAGGGGGCAGGGAGGTTTCTGGACTACAGCCAGCCTGAAGTGGCTGATAACAGAGAGCACAGCATTGCATTCAGTAAGTGCAGATGGACTTGTTGCAGTATTTACTCCGGATCTGTCTTCTTCTTGCAGTGTTACCTGTATCTCTTCTACAGTCCGGGCCGCACCCTGAAGGCCTGGGCGCTGCTCCTAGTGGTCGGCCTGTCTAACGTCTACCTGTATGGACTGCGCAACCTGTGGCAGATCGGCTTCCATGTCTTTGTGGCGTTCCTGTCCGTGGTGCAGATCGTGACTCGGAGGCCTCTAGACAGACACAGTGGCTGTGGGGTGTAAAGGCGGGCGAGAGGTGGACGATTATTTATATGAAGATTATTTAATGGCTTTTATACATGAAAGGACAAGAAATCCTTCTTGTTAATACATCATTATAAAGTGGCCACCAGAGGACTCTGATATATGACCACCAAGATCTCTGTCATGTGGCCACCAGAGGGCTCTGTTCTGGGGCCACTAGAAGCCTCCGATGTGTGACCACCAAATGCACTATTTTGTGACCACCAGAGGGGGGGGGCTCTGTCATGTGGCCAGCAGAGGGCTCTGTGCTGTGACCACCAGAGGGCTCTGTGCTGTGACCACCAGAGCGCTCTGTGCTGTGACCACCGGGAGGGCTCTGTGCTGTGACCACCAGAGCGCTCTGTGCTGTGACCACCGGAGGGCTCTGTGCTGTGACCACCAGAGCGCTCTGTGCTGTGACCACCAGAGGGCTCTGTGCTGTGACCACCAGAGGGCTCTGTCATGTGGCCAGCAGAGGGCTCTGTGCTGTGACCACCAGAGGGCTCTGTGCTGTGACCACCAGAGCGCTCTGTGCTGTGATCACCAGAGGGCTCTGTGCTGTGACCACCAGAGGGCTCTGTGCTGTGACCACCAGAGCGCTCTGTGCTGTGACCACCAGAGGGCTCTGTGCTGTGACCACCAGAGGGCTCTGTGCTGTGACCACCAGAGCGCTCTGTGCTGTGATCACCAGAGGGCTCTGTGCTGTGACCACCAGAGGGCTCTGTGCTGTGACCACCAGAGCGCTCTGTGCTGTGACCACCAGAGGTCTCTGTGCTGTGGCCACTAGAGGGCTCTGATGTGTGACCACCAAAGGCTCTGTTTTGTGACCACTAGAGGGCTCTGTGCTGCGACCAAATCTCATATCCAGAAGTCCACAAGACCCCATCATGCCATATTATCAGATCTGTACGTTATAATATTCTTTTTTTTATATAAATCTGACATTTTACACGTTGCTGATGAAAGACCAATTCATTGTATATCTATACACACCCATGTCACATTGTGCTGTATTCACCCTTGTCCAAATATATCCACCCTATGCCCGGGATAACTGTTCTCCTGCCTAGATACGTTCAGTCTCTGTCTCCCTCTTACTGGGAATATGGCCGCCTGTACATTTTACAGCATTTACATTTCCCTTTTCTTCTCTCTCTGGCCCAGACCATCATGATGACTTCTCCACGACATGTCTGTGCACACAGGCTTCCCATCATTCCCATCCCCTGTCTGTGCCCTCACATAGTAATCCTAGTAATGCTATTTATGCCATTAAAGGGTTAATGTTCTCCTTTCTGGCAGTGTAAGGCTGTGTATCATAAATCTTACTCCAGTGCACCAGAGGGCAGGGGGAATACATTTACGATGCACAGAATGATCTTCCTTCTCATTTCCTTTGATGGCTGGTAAAGAAGTTTATCCATCCCTAGTGTGGTCAGGGTGATGTGAGGACCCCCGGCTATTGGGCCTGGGTGCAGCCGTGACCCCTATAGTTATGCCAGTGCTTTCTTCCTAATATGCCTTTGGTAAGGGGCTGTCCTGCTGCACTAATCCTATTACTACTACTCCCATTATCCAGTACTGACACGTCACTACTGAGCTGTACATTCCTCTGCTGACATCTAGTGGCCAATATACAATCCGCAGGATTTCATCATTTACATTTTTTGAGTTGGGCACAAAATAGAAATCAACAATTTTCAAAAAATATGTTAAATAAATGAATTTTCACAAAACAAAAACACCTGTTAAAGCACCTGCAGTTTCCTATTCACAATCACAGGATCGGTTGTCATTTTCTAGGTCAACTTGTAAAAGAAAAAGCTGGTGATAAGTAGGATCGGCAGCAGGACCTGTCATGGCGGCCACAAGTACCCGACTGATCTGTCCTCTGTATATTCCATATAATGGATGGTTTCTTCTCTAGTCACACCCAAAGCTTAACTTTGCTGTTCTCAATGAGCAGGACACTGAGGAGGCGTCAGGTGAGAATGTATGAAAAACTGAGAATGAGAATCTAGGAGGGGAAGGGGGACAGGAAGGGGGGAGGGGAAGGGGGGACAGGAAGGGGGAGGGGAGGGGGAGGGGGACGGGAAGGGGGAGGGGAGGGGAGGGGGAGGGGAAGGGGGAGGGGAAGGGGGGGGGGAGGGGAAGGGGGAGGGGGAAGGGGGAGGGGAAGGGGGACAGGAAGGGGGGGGGGGAAGGGGGACAGGAAGGGGGACGGGAAGGGGAAGGGGGACGGGAAGGGGGGAGGGGAGGGGGACGGGAAGGGGAGGGGGGGGGACAGGAAGGGGGAGGGGAGGGGGGAGGGGGGGGGACAGGAAGGGGGAGGGGAGGGGAAGGGGGACAGGAAGGGGGGGGAAGGGGGAGGGGGGAGGGGAAGGGGGAAGGAAGGGGAGGGGAGGGGAGGGGAAGGAGGACAGGGGAGGGGGAGGGGGAGGGGAAGGGGGGAGGGGAGGGGAGGGGGGGGGAGGGGAAGGGGGGGGAAGGGGGAGGGAAGGGGGAGGGGAAGGGGGACGGGGAGGGGGAGGGGAAGGGGGACAGGAAGGGGGAGGGGAAGGGGGACAGGAAGGGGGACGGGAAGGGGAAGGGGGACGGGGAAGGGGGAGGGGGACGGGAAGGGGGGGGGGGACAGGAAGGGGGAGGGGAGGGGAAGGGGGACAGGAAGGGGGAGGGGAGGGGGAGGGGAGGGGAAGGGGGACAGGAAGGGGGAGGGGAGGGGAGGGGGAGGGGGAGGGGAGGGGGAGGGGAGGGGAGGGGGAGGGGAGGGGAGGGGGGGAAGGGGACAGGAAGGGGGAGGGGAGGGGAAGGGGGAGGGGAAGGGGGAGGGGGGGGGACGGGGAGGGGAAGGGGAGGGGAAGGGGGACGGGAAGGGGGAGGGGGACGGGAAGGGGGAGGGGAAGGGGGGGGGGGAAGCATGGGGGCCTGCTTGTTGTCAGGATCCCACTCTGCATATAACCCCCCATTATATATAACCCCCATTATATATAACCCCCATTATATATAACCCCCATTATATATAACCCCCATTTATATATAACCCCCATTATATATAACCCCCCATTATATATAACCCCCATTATATATGACCCCCCATTATATATGACCCCCCATTATATATAACCCCCATTATATATAACCCCCCATTATATATAACCCCCATTATATATGACCCCCCATTATATATAACCCCCATTTATATATAACCCCCCATTATATATAACCCCCATTATATATAACCCCCATTATATATGACCCCCCATTATATATAACCCCCATTATATATAACCCCCATTATATATAACCCCCATAATATATGACCCCCCATTATATATAACCCCCCATTATATATAACCCCCATTATATATGACCCCCCCATTATATATAACCCCCCATTATATATAACCCCCCATTATATATAACCCCCATTATATATAACCCCCCATTATATATAACCCCCCATTATATATAACCCCCATTATATATAACCCCCATTATATATAACCCCCATAATATATGACCCCCCATTATATATAACCCCCCATTATATATAACCCCCATTATATATAACCCCCCATTATATATAACCCCCCATTATATATAACCCCCCATTATATATAACCCCCATTATATATAACCCCCCATTATATATAACCCCCATTATATATAACCCCCCATTATATATAACCCCCCATTATATATAACCCCCATTATATATAACCCCCCATTATATATAACCCCCATTATATATAACCCCCCATTATATATAACCCCCATTATATATAACCCCCCATTATATATAACCCCCATTATATATAACCCCCATTATACATGGTGTATGTCTGATCTATGTATCATAACACTCATTTATTATTTGTTGGTTTGGAGTGAAAATCGGTCAGACCTGATAAAAGATAATATATGGAGGGGGTAGCCAAATAAATGCAGAAGCGAGAGACCTCCACAAGAACTAGCAAGCTATGTGTCTGTATTATGTAATATGTACCTATATTGTTTAGGCCTGGACAAGGAGATTTAAATAGTTTCTGGTGGGTAAAGAAATGCCGGAGAAGGGAAATCTGAGAGGCTGAGAAAGCCAGTGAGGGGGCCAGAAACTGTGACCATAGGAAGCATCACCACAGTCACAAGTCACTAGCTCTATAGTAATGTAATGTATGTACACAGTGACTGTACTAGCAGAATAGTGAGCGCAGCTCTGGAGTATAATACAGGATGTAACTCAGGATCAGTACAGGATAAGTAATGTAATGTATGTACACAGTGACTGCACCAGCAGAATAGTGAGCGCAGCTCTGGAGTATAATACAGGATGTAACTCAGGATCAGTACAGGATAAGTAATGTAATGTATGTACACAGTGATTGTACCAGCAGAATAGTGAGCGCAGCTCTGGAGTATAATACAGGATGTAACTCAGGATCAGTACAGGATAAGTAATGTAATGTATGTACACAGTGACTGTACCAGCAGAATAGTGAGCGCAGCTCTGGAGTATAATACAGGATGTAACTCAGGATCAGTACAGGATAAGTAATGTAATGTATGTACACAGTGACTGCACCAGCAGAATAGTGAGCGCAGCTCTGGTGTATAATACAGGATGTAACTCAGGATCAGTACAGGATAAGTAATGTATATACACAGTGACTGTACCAGCAGAATAGTGAGCGCAGCTCTGGAGTATAGTACAGGATGTAACTCAGGATCAGTACAGGATAAGTAATGTAATGTATGTACACAGTGACTGTACCAGCAGAATAGTGAGCGCAGCTCTGGAGTATAATACAGGATGTAACTCAGGATCAGTACAGGATAAGTAATGTAATGTATGTACACAGTGACTGCACCAGCAGAATAGTGAGTGCAGCTCTGGAGTATAATACAGGATAAGTAATGTAATGTATGTACACAGTGACTGTACCAGCAGAATAGTGAGCGCAGCTCTGCAGTATAATACAGGATATAACTCAGGATCAGTACAGGATAAGTAATGTAATGTATGTACACAGTGACTGTACCAGCAGAATAGTGAGCGCAGCTCTGGAGTATAATACAGGATGTAACTCAGGATCAGTACAGGATAAGTAATGTAATGTATGTACACAGTGACTGCACCAGCAGAATAGTGAGCGCAGCTCTGGAGTATAATACAGGATATAACTCAGGATCAGTACAGGATAAGTAATGTAATGTATGTACACAGTGACTGCACCAGCAGAATAGTGAGTGCAGCTCTGGAGTATAATACAGGAGGTAACTCAGGATCAGTATAGGTTAGTAATGTAATGTATGTACACAGTGACTGTACCAGCAGAATAGTGAGCGCAGCTCTGGAGTATAATACAGGATGTAACTCAGGATCAGTACAGGATAAGTAATGTAATGTATGTACACAGTGACTGCACCAGCAGAATAGTGAGTGCAGCTCTGGAGTATAATACAGGATGTAACTCAGGATCAGTACAGGATAAGTAATGTAATGTATGTACACAGTGACTGTACCAGCAGAATAGTGAGTGCAGCTCTGGAGTATAATACAGGATGTAACTCAGGATCAGTACAGGATAAGTAATGTAATGTATGTACACAGTGACTGTACCAGCAGAATAGTGAGCGCAGCTCTGGAGTATAATACAGGATGTAACTCAGGATCAGTACAGGATAAGTAATGTATGTACACAGTGACTGTACCAGCAGAATAGTGAGCGCAGCTCTGGAGTATAATACAGGATGTAACTCAGGATCAGTACAGGATAAGTAATGTAATGTATATACAGTGACTGCACCAGCAGAATAGTGAGCGCAGCTCTGGAGTATAATACAGGATGTAACTCAGGATCAGTACAGGATAAGTAATGTAATGTATGTACACAGTGACTGTACCAGCAGAATAGTGAGTGCAGCTCTGGAGTATAATACAGGATGTAACTCAGGATCAGTCCAGGATAAGTAATGTAATGTATGTACACAGTGACTGCACCAGCAGAATAGTGAGCGCAGCTCTGGAGTATAATACAGGATGTAACTCAGGATCAGTACAGGGTAAGTAATGTAATGTATATACAGTGACTGCACCAGCAGAATAGTGAGTGCCCGGGGGCGGGCGGGGGCAGCTGCCAGCGCCCTGGAGTATAATACAGGATGTAACTCAGGATCAGTACAGGATAGAATGTATGTTGTACACAGTGACTGCCAGCAGATAGTGAGGCGCCTGTTTCAGGATGTAACTCAGGATCAGTACAGGATAAGTAATGTAATGTATGTACACAGTGACTGTACCAGCAGAATAGTGAGCGCAGCTCTGGAGTATAATACAGGATGTAACTCAGGATCAGTACAGGATAAGTAATGTAATGTATGTACACAGTGACTGTACCAGCAGAATAGTGAGTGCAGCTCTGGAGTATAATACAGGATGTAACTCAGGATCAGTACAGGATAAGTAATGTAATGTATGTACACAGTGACTGCACCAGCAGAATAGTGAGCGCAGCTCTGGTGTATAATACAGGATGTAACTCAGGATCAGTACAGGATAAGTAATGTATGTACACAGTGACTGTACCAGCAGAATAGTGAGCGCAGCTCTGGAGTATAATACAGGATGTAACTCAGGATCAGTACAGGATAAGTAATGTAATGTATGTACACAGTGACTGTACCAGCAGAATAGTGAGTGCAGCTCTGGAGTATAATACAGGATGTAACTCAGGATCAGTACAGGATAAGTAATGTAATGTATGTACACAGTGACTGTACCAGCAGAATAGTGAGCGCAGCTCTGGTGTATAATACAGGATGTAACTCAGGATCAGTACAGGATAAGTAATGTATGTACACAGTGACTGTACCAGCAGAATAGTGAGCGCAGCTCTGGAGTATAATACAGGATGTAACTCAGGATCAGTACAGGATAAGTAATGTAATGTATATACAGTGACTGCACCAGCAGAATAGTGAGCGCAGCTCTGGAGTATAATACAGGATGTAACTCAGGATCAGTACAGGATAAGTAATGTAATGTATGTACACAGTGACTGTACCAGCAGAATAGTGAGTGCAGCTCTGGAGTATAATACAGGATATAACTCAGGATCAGTACAGGATAAGTAATGTAATGTATGTACACAGTGACTGTACCAGCAGAATAGTGAGCGCAGCTCTGGAGTATAATACAGGATGTAACTCAGGATCAGTACAGGATAAGTAATGTAATGTATGTACACAGTGACTGTACCAGCAGAATAGTGAGCGCAGCTCTGGAGTATAATACAGGATGTAACTCAGGATCAGTACAGGATAAGTAATGTAATGTATGTACACAGTGGCTGCACCAGCAGAATAGTGAGCGCAGCTCTGGAGTATAATACAGGATGTAACTCAGGATCAGTACAGGATAAGTAATGTAATGTATGTACACAGTGACTGCACCAGCAGAATAGTGAGCGCAGCTCTGGAGTATAATACAGGATGTAACTCAGGATCAGTACAGGATAAGTAATGTAATGTATGTACACAGTGACTGTACCAGCAGAATAGTGAGTGCAGCTCTGGAGTATAATACAGGATGTAACTCAGGATCAGTACAGGATAAGTAATGTAATGTATGTACACAGTGACTGTACCAGCAGAATAGTGAGCGCAGCTCTGGAGTATAATACAGGATGTAACTCAGGATCAGTACAGGATAAGTAATGTAATGTATGTACACAGTGACTGCACCAGCAGAATAGTGAGCGCAGCTCTGGAGTATAATACAGGATGTAACTCAGGATCAGTACAGGATAAGTAATGTAATGTATGTACACAGTGACTGTACCAGCAGAATAGTGAGTGCAGCTCTGGAGTATAATACAGGATGTAACTCAGGATCAGTACAGGATAAGTAATGTAATGTATGTACACAGTGACTGCACCAGCAGAATAGTGAGCGCAGCTCTGGAGTATAATACAGGATGTAACTCAGGATCAGTACAGGATAAGTAATGTAATGTATGTACACAGTGACTGCACCAGCAGAATAGTGAGCGCAGCTCTGGAGTATAATACAGGATGTAACTCAGGATCAGTACAGGATAAGTAATGTAATGTATGTACACAGTGACTGCACCAGCAGAATAGTGAGCGCAGCTCTGGAGTATAATACAGGATGTAACTCAGGATCAGGGGGTACAGGATAAGTAATGTAATGTATGTACACAGTGACCGCACCAGCAGAATAGTGAGTGCAGCTCTGGAGTATAATACAGGATGTAACTCAGGATCAGTACAGGATAAGTAATGTAATGTATGTACACAGTGACTGCAACAGCAGAATAGTGAGTGCAGCTCTGGTGTATAATACTGGATGTAACTCAGGATCAGTACAGGATAAGTAATGTAATGTTGTACACAGTGACTGTACCAGCAGAATAGTGGTGCAGCTCTGGAGTATAATACAGGATGTAACTCAGGATCAGTACAGGATAAGTAATGTAATGTATGTACACAGTGACTGTACCAGCAGAATAGTGAGCGCAGCTCTGGAGTATAATACAGGATGTAACTCAGGATCAGTACAGGATAAGTAATGTAATGTATGTACACAGTGACTGCACCAGCAGAATAGTGAGTGCAGCTCTGGAGTATAATACAGGATGTAACTCAGGATCAGTACAGGATAAGTAATGTAATGTATGTACACAGTGACTGTACCAGCAGAATAGTGAGCGCAGCTCTGGAGTATAATACTGGATGTAACTCAGGATCAGTACAGGATAAGTAATGTAATGTATGTACACAGTGACTGTACCAGCAGAATAGTGAGTGCAGCTCTGGAGTATAATACAGGATGTAACTCAGGATCAGTACAGGATAAGTAATGTAATGTATGTACACAGTGACTGCACGAGCAGAATAGTGAGTGCAGCTCTGCAGTATAATACAAGATGATGCTCAGTATTAGTATTACTATAGATCAGTGTTAGTAAGGTGTTAGTAAAGTCATGTACTTGCTTATGCAGTGAGTACAATAATGTTTATCGATTTTCTCTCCTTTAATCGTCTCTATACATTTCTATCAGAGTGTTATTTCTCGGCCTCTCAGACAGCGCTGTCACATGCGAGCACCAATCTAATGTGATGTGATTCTTCGCCACCAGTCGCCATGACATATTGTCAGTAATGATTATGAATTGGCAGGAGCTGTGCGGCTTTCAGACATATAAATACAGGGAGAGAATTCATCCGCACAATGAATAATTCATGACATGAGACTGCTCTGGATACTTTACTTAAATGCTTCATTAATAAGTCACAGCAGACTTTCATCTCACAGCCCTGCAGAAACTTATGTTACTTAGTGATATGTATGAATGAGATAAAGTCATGGCGCAGGACTAGATAACTAGAGAAGAGATAGAAAGTAGGTAGCTATGGATGGTTTGGCCAATGAACTGCAGGACCTGCACATATAAGGGTCACATCTGTGCAGGTCCTATAGAGCGGGGAAGACAGAAGAGGAGAACTCTTGTGTAAAGTGTAAGGGGGCGAGTCTGGGGACTATAATAATTTACAGGTTTCTATTAGGTCCTGGGTCTAAATCTCTTTGTGCTGCTGTAAAGTCTATGGATGAAGGCAGAAGTCGGGGTCAAAGATGTCATTTCATGAAATTCTGCAGTCATCAGGAGAAGTTGCCATTGCGGTCTGGGTTGGGTGGAGAAGAAAAGAAAATCCACAATCACACTGGGGTCTAGAGTTATTGAGTGGTCTGGTCTAGGATCTGAAGTAGTTTAAGAGTTCAGTTGTGTGCAGAGTATATTGAAGACCCGTGTGAGTATATTTCTGGGACATAGAAGTGTGAGGGCCATCAACGTTGTATATTGTTACCATGTCTCATTGAGCATCTGTGAATGCATCTTTGGCTGGCTGGCAGGGGCCGCGCGGTAAATTATCAGGATTATTATGCAATTTCTACATTTTTTGCTGGTGACACCTTCATGGAGATACATAAGAGACTCCCTGCAGTGCGGGAATGTAACAAGCGCTCCCACCAAGTCTTCAGAAGTCTTAGCCAATGTTTATCTGTGTAACTCATGAGACCCATATGACCGCCACGTGGCACTCTATAAACATTGTAAACTATTTTTGCCTGTGTTCGAGCCGTCAGTTTTTTGTGCCCGCGCCAGTTTTCTTCCAGACTTGACGCTCACAGACACTCCTAATGGATCCGCTGCAAGGCGACTTCTTAAGAGAAATGACTTGTCTCTGAATAACCACCAGAAGGGTGGACAGTTCCGTGTGTGCCCATTGTTCCTTCAAGATGAAAGCCAAGAGCTCGAGGAACTTCAAAGGATAAAAGACAGCGGTGACTGGGATGAGAATTGGTTGGGATCCAGAAGTCACTCCTAAAGATAAGGTGTAGGATTCTGTATCGTAGTCGTAGTCACGACTAGTCACCAGTGTTTATTAGAGGAGCTGTCCAGATAGTGAGGAGCAGGAAATGTCACTCTAGGGCTCAGCCTTACATCCCCAAATACTGTACGAAAGACATCTATTATGTATATATGGGGGGCAAGAACTGTAGGGTGTCAACTGAGTGCTTGCTCTTAAAGGAGTTACGTACTGGTACATCGATGCCAGAAGTCCTCACCCTCAGGAGACCAAAGAGTGGCCTCAACGTTTGTTGGAGAGGGATCAGTGATGTCACTCACATACGTCATCAGTTTCTTGCCGGTGACCACTAAGGCCACCGATTGGTCTCTGTAGTCACATGAGGCTGAGGACGTAAGGCAATGATACATTGGCACGAGCCTAAGCGGACACCTGCGGTGGACAACGGAGCACCGACTCAGCCGAGTATGCTTTACTTTTTTTTTATTTTACACCTCTCATGACACTACACGGATTCCACAGAATTATGGTTTTTAGCATTGGGAAATCCCAGGAAAGAAAATCCATCATGAGCAGCCCCCAACCAAAAAAAAAGCTAAAAACTGGTAACATGAAAAAAAACCTATAAATGACTGTCCTGTAAGAAAGATAATGTAATCCCAAATGGCAACATGTATGCAAAGCCGAGACCTCTGACCACACCAGACACCTACATGTAGACCCCAGACTGGACCCCTAAATTATCAGACCCCAGACCGGACCCCTAAATTATCAGACCCCTGACCGGACCCCTAAATTACCAGACCCCAGACCGGACCCCTAAATTACCAGACCCCAGACCAGACCCCTAAATTACCAGACCCCAGACCGGACCCCTAAATTAATTCAGACCATAAACCAGACCCCTAAACTATTGCAGACTAGACCCCCTAAATTAATTTAGACCAAATTACTCCGACCCATATTAAACCTGTTAGACAGTCCAGATCCTTAAGACACCCCAAAATTAGACCTAAAGTCATACGTTTGTATTTGGCCCCTAAGAGAGAACCCAAATCAAGCAAAAAGAAAACACTATGGGGCAGATTTATTACAATTGGCGTTCTGTCTGAAGTCCGACCTCTTCATAAACCAGTGGCGCGCCATGTGCCAGAATATTGGGGACTGGTGTAGATTTCCATTATAGCTCACGCCAGAAAACTGGTTATAATAAATATGTCAGCTGCAGCGTCCAGGATCAGACACTTCTGTAAATCTGCCGCAGTCTCGGAGCCATGTAGTGTAAAGTTGCGCCGTCTACACTATTAGTAAATCGGCCCCATGTGCCAGAACCGGAAGAACCAAGAGCGAGGAGATTGATCGTGAGGGTTTAGGAGGAAATGGCAGAACTTCCCCCATCCCTTGGAACAAAGTGGACGTGTGCCAATGGCGCTGTGTGCCCCAGGCAGGGCGCTGAGAGCCGTCACCTGCTCCTCCATTAGTTGGCGCGGCGCTCCAGCACGGTCGCTCTCACTCGGCCCTTCCAATAAATTACCCACAATCTTCCCCGGTAATGAACATGAGGCCTTTCTGAAATATTTCTTCGACCTTCTGCTGATTCACATCGAGCTCCGAGAATCATAAAACGCGAGTTTTACATCAATGTAATTTGTAATAAATTGACCAGAGAATTAACCGTCGCCACCATAAGTTTGTGCCCCCCTCAACAGATGGCTCTGAGATAACTTCATTACATCCCTGGACACGTTAGAAGTGAAGATTCATTGTATAGGGAACATGATGTTATACGAAGCCTCGGTGGGAGTAAAACATTGGAGGCCTCGCCATATGCTGCGCTGTTTATAAACACTTCTCAAAACGCGGCGTGTATTGTTATACGGTCAGATGTGTCCGCCACGTGCGATATGTTTATTCATACAATAATAGAAACGCCTTGTGTTATAGGGGCAGAGGTCACTGAGGAGCCCCAAGCTGCCCCTATGACACAGGACAGCACTACAAGACATGGCACGTGACCCCAGTAGAAATTCTGCTTGTAATCCAATTCTTTGAGGATCCTTCCCCTTAGCTAGAATTCCTTGAGTTGTCTTTCTACAAGCTGCTCCATCTTGTTACCTTTTCCTAAATATACTACCATGTAGTTTTGTGCAGGTAACAGATGGTGGCGCTGTTGCACTGGAATTAATGACAAGTTCCCTGCCCTGTGGTGACAAGCGGTACTGCAAGCAAATAGCCATAAAAATTAAGTTAACCCTTCTTACTATTTAGTTTCACCCCAGATTATTCGAGAGTTCACGGTTTTCCCGTTTCTTTTTCCCATCTCTACCTAGGAAGAATGTTTTCCTTTGAGACATTTAGCAGTGACTTCTCTGTCTTGTCTGGGGTTCCCATCATGTAGGATGGGGGTTGTCGCTTACCCAGTAACTACTGGCCTGGCCGGTATTATTAAAAGCAGCGGGTCCCAATTTCATCTCTATCTGCGTCAGCCGTCATCCATCCTGCTCCCCCTGCTGTGTGGTTGGGGCAGGGAGGGACACTGCAATGACATCATCATACCTGCTGCTCCAGGGACTGCACAGACTGGACATCTCTGTGGGAATAGAGGTGGGGTCACTAAGGAGGCATTATACTGTGTGGGGGCCACCAAGCGGGCATTATACTGAGGACCAGTAGAGGGACATTATATTGTGTACGGGCCACTAGGTAAGCCAATAATATACTGCGCAGGAACACTAAGAGGTCATTATACTGTTCAGGAACACTAAAGGGGCATTATACAGTGTGTTGGTCACCTAAGGGGACATTATACTGTGTGGGGGGTCACTAAGAGGACATTATACTGTGTGGGCATCACATAAGGGGACATTATACTATGTGGGCATCACCTAAGGGGACATTATACTGTGTGGGGGTCAATAAGGGGACATTATACTGTGTGGGGGTCACCTAAGGGGACATTACAGTATACTTTGTGGGCGTCACTTAAGGGGACATTATACTGTGTGGGGGTCACTAAGGGGACATTATTCTGTGTTGGGGTCACTAAGAGGACATTATACGGTGTGGGGGTCACTAAGGGGACATTATACTGTGTGGGCGTCACCTAAGGGGACATTATACTGTGTGGGGGTCACCTAAGGGGACTTTATACTGTGTGGGGGTCACCTAAGGGGACTTTATACTGTGTGGCGGTCACCTAAGGGGACATTATACTGTGTGGCGGTCACCTAAGGGGACATTATACTGTGTGGGGGACACTAAGGGGACATTATACTGTGTGGGGGACACTAAGGGGACATTATACTGTGTGGGGGACACTAAGGGGACATTATACTGTGTGGGGGTCACCTAAGCGGACATTATACTGTGTGTGGGACACTAAGGGGACATTATACTGTGTGGGGGTCAGGGGACATCATATTCTGTGGGGCCACTGCAGGGAATTATATAGTGTGGGGACCAGTAAGTGAATAATATCCTGTGTGGGAACACTAGCAGTTCATTATACTGTGCGGGAACACTAAGGGGGCATTTAACTGTGTGGAAAACAGAGCTGCTGTAATAAGTGACTGAGTGGATGTCATAGTATACCGCAGCTCTCCTGCAGCTTCCTCCAGTGACAACAAGGGGTCCTCTTTTAGACAAGGCGTTGTCCTTACTTTGTTGGGGAACAGAGGTGATATTAGCCAGAGCTGGGACCCACAATGTAGCAAAACTTCCGGTGAACCCGGCCGACCTGAGCCCTCTATTTATTACTTGCTCACCTATTCATTTGCATGGACACCATGTAATACCAAATCTGTCCTGTAGTAGCTGCTGCAAGAAAAATACATAAGCCTGTTCTTTCTATCAGCCAGGAGTGCCAGAGTGAAAATAATATTATACAGCGTCATCCCAATAAGTGAGCAATAATACCGCCATCTAGTAACCAGTTCAAGTAATCCAATAGCAAGCCTATACTATGTCCATATAATACAGCCATACAATGGTGGTCACAAGTCATTAATGGCGCCCCCTGCAGCAGAACTGGCTGTAACTGCACAAGGCCTACACTCTTAAAGGGGTAGCTCAGTCAAACCGTGTCCTGATGCCATCCATATTGAGCCTATATAAATCCAGCGTTTATCGGTGACTCGGATGTTTTTCACGCTACACACCAGCACGTAGTGATGTACAAGGTGCGCGGTTTATTCCTCGCCATTTTATCTCCTGCCGCTGCGCCAATTGCCAAGACCATAAAGTCATATTGCAGAGGATGAAGCGGTCCCCGATACACGTGGGCGGGAGCCGGGCCTGTGCTGTGCGCACACACCGCCGGGGTAAGCAGGTGATTTAGATGTCTGCGGTCTGCAACTCCTCGGGGAGAAGTAAACGCTGCAAAAAAAATGAAGGAATCGGAGCCGAAGAAAATCTCGTCTCACTGGAGGCAGCTGATTAAAGTTAGGAATATGCAGAAGATTAGGCGGCTTTACGCGCAGCCGCCGGGGACTGAGCTTATTTGTTCTACCTGTGATAAAAGCCGCAGAATATGGGACGGTAAATCATCCCGAATATCCTTCATGGCAGTGCCGCAGCCGCTCATTACAGGAGTTTGTGGAAGTCACTGAACTACCGACTGGAAGATCTAACTCCGAGAAGGAATCGACGTTTATGGTCACTGATGGCAGACAAGGGGTTAATCTTGGATCATGTCTTTGGTTTTCCAAATTTATTCACTTTCTATCCCGTGTACTGTGTCATAAGCAGCAACGCCCTGCTAGGAACCTGTATAGCTGTTGATCCCGGGCATTTTGGTTCATGAATACAATGCCGAAACTGCAGTGAATACTGTCACATATACCGTGCAAGGGCTCTAGAGTGTCCCTTAAAGGGCTATATACATTGTAAATATTTATAAATAGCTGAAAATATCACCGAGCAGCAGAGAATCCCGAAATACTGAGTATTTTATTAAAGGCAAGCCATGGTGCCTTCTGGGGTGTAACCGACAGGCAATGTACAGACCATTACACAACACGACTGACATCTCCATGTCACATGATGAGGGAGAGGATTAGTTATATTCTTGTACATAGGAGCAGTATTATAGTAGTTATATTCTTGTACATAGGAGCAGTATTATAGTAGTTATATTCTTGTACATAGGAGCTAGTATTATAGTAGTTATATTCTTGTACATAGGAGTAGTATTATAGTAGTTATATTCTTGTATATAGGAGCAGTATTATAGTAGTTATATTCTTGTACATAGGAGGTAGTATTATAGTAGTTATATTCTTGTACATAGGAGCAGTATTATAGTAGTTATATTCTTGTACATAGGAGTAGTATTATAGTAGTTATATTCTTGTACATAGGAGCAGTATTATAGTAGTTATATTCTTGTACATAGGAGCAGTATTATAGTAGTTATATTCTTGTACATAGGAGGTAGTATTATAGTAGTTATATTCTTGTACATAGGAGGTAGTATTATAGTAGTTATATTCTTGTACATAGGGGGCAGTATTATAGTAGTTATATTCTTGTACATAGGAGGCAGTATTATAGTAGTTATATTCTTGTACACAGGAGTAGTATTATAGTAGTTATATTCTTGTACATAGGAGGTAGTATTATAGTAGTTATATTCTTGTACATAGGAGCAGTATTATAGTAGTTATATTCTAGTACATAGGAGGCAGTATTATAGTAGTTATATTCTTGTACATAGAAGGTAGTATTATAGTAGTTATATTCTTGCACATAGGAGTAGTATTATAGTAGTTATATTCTTGTACATAGGAGGTAGTATTATAGTAGTTATATTCTTGTACATAGGAGCAGTATTATAGTAGTTATATTCTAGTACATAGGAGGCAGTATTATAGTAGTTATATTCTTGTACATAGGAGCAGTATTATAGTAGTTATATTCTTGTACATAGGAGCAGTATTATAGTAGTTATATTCTTGTACATAGGAGGTAGTATTATAGTAGTTATATTCTTGTACATAAGAGCAGTATTATAGTAGTTATATTCTTGTACATAGGAGCAGTATTATAGTAGTTATATTCTTGTACATAGGAGCAGTATTATAGTAGTTATATTCTTGTACACAGGAGCAGTATTATAGTAGTTATATTCTTGTACATAGGAACAGTATTATAGTAGTTATATTCTTGTACATAGGGGGCAGTATTATAGTAGTTATATTCTTGTACATAGGAGCAGTATTATAGTAGTTATATTCTTGTACATAGGGGGCAGTATTATAGTAGTTATATTCTTGTACATAGGAGCAGTATTATAGTAGTTATATTCTAGTACATAGGAGGTAGTATTATAGTAGTTATATTCTTGTACATAGGAGGTAGTATTATAGTAGTTATATTCTTGTACATAGGAGCAGTATTATAGTAGTTATATTCTTGTACATAGGGGGCAGTATTATAGTAGTTATATTCTTGTACATAGGGGGCAGTATTATAGTAGTTATATTCTTGTACATAGGAGGTAGTATTATAGTAGTTATATTCTTGTACATAGGAGGTAGTATTATAGTAGTTATATTCTTGTACATAGGAGCAGTATTATAGTAGTTATATTCTTGTACATAGGGGGCAGTATTATAGTAGTTATATTCTTGTACATAGGAGGTAGTATTATAGTAGTTATATTCTTGTACATAGGGGGCAGTATTATAGTAGTTATATTCTTGTACATAGGAGCAGTATTATAGTAGTTATATTCTTGTACATAGGAGCAGTATTATAGTACTTATATTCTTGAACATAGGGGCAGTATTATAGTAGTTATATTCTTGTACATAGGAGCAGTATTATAGTAGTTATATTCTTGAACATAGGGGCAGTATTATAGTAGTTATATTCTTGTACATAGGAGCAGTATTATAATAGTTATATTCTTGTACATAGGAGCAGTATTATACTAGTTATATTCTTGTACATAGGAGGCAGTATTATAGTAGTTATATTCTTGTACATAGGAGGCAGTATTATAGTAGTTATATTCTTGTAAATAGGAGGCAGTATTATAGTAGTTATATTCTTGTACATAGGAGCAGTATTATAGTAGTTATAGTCTTGTACATAGGAGCAGTATTATAGTAGTTATATTCTTGTACATAGGAGTAGTATTATAGTAGTTATATTCTTGTACATAGGAGGTAGTATTATAGTAGTTATATTCTTGTACATAGGAGGTAGTATTATAGTAGTTATATTCTTGGACATAGGAGCAGTATTATAGTAGTTATATTCTTGTACATAGGGGGCAGTATTATAGTAGTTATATTCTTGTACATAGGGGGCAGTATTATAGTAGTTATATTCTTGTACATAGGAGCAGTATTATAGTAGTTATATTCTTGAACATAGGGGCAGTATTATAGTAGTTATATTCTTGTACATAGGAGCAGTATTATAGTAGTTATATTCTTGTACATAGGAGCAGTATTATACTAGTTATATTCTTGTACATAGGAGTTAGTATTATAGTAGTTATATTCTTGTACATAGGAGGCAGTATTATAGTAGTTATATTCTTGTAAATAGGAGGCAGTATTATAGTAGTTATATTCTTGTACATAGGAGCAGTATTATAGTAGTTATAGTCTTGTACATAGGAGCAGTATTATAGTAGTTATATTCTTGTACATAGGAGTAGTATTATAGTAGTTATATTCTTGTACATAGGAGCAGTATTATAGTAGTTATATTCTTGTACATAGGAGCAGTATTATAGTAGTTATATTCTTGTACATAGGAGCAGTATTATAGTAGTTATATTCTTGTACATAGGAGTAGTATTATAGTAGTTATATTCTTGTACATAGGAGGTAGTATTATAGTAGTTATATTCTTGTACATAGGAGCAGTATTATAGTAGTTATATTCTTGTACATAGGAGCAGTATTATAGTAGTTATATTCTTGTACATAGGAGCAGTATTATAGTAGTTATATTCTTGTACATAGGAGTAGTATTATAGTAGTTATATTCTTGTACATAGGATTAGTATTATAGTAGTTATATTCTTGTACATAGGAGTAGTAGTATTATAGTAGTTATATTCTTGTACATAGGAGCAGTATTATAGGTGTAGTTCTAGTGGGGGCTTGTACATAGGAGCAGTATTATAGTAGTTATATTCTTGTACATAGGAGTAGTATTATAGTAGTTATATTCTTGTACATAGGAGCAGTATTATAGTAGTTATATTCTTGTACATAGGGGCAGTATTATAGTAGTTATATTCTTGTACATAGGAGGCAGTATTATAGTAGTTATATTCTTGTACATAGGAGCAGTATTATAGTAGTTATATTCTTGTACATAGGAGTAGTATTATAGTAGTTATATTCTTGTACATAGGAGGTAGTATTATAGTAGTTATATTCTTGTACATAGGAGCAGTATTATAGTAGTTATATTCTTGTACATAGGAGCAGTATTATAGTAGTTATATTCTTGTACATAGGAGGTAGTATTATAGTAGTTATATTCTTGTACATAGGAGGCAGTATTATAGTAGTTATATTCTTGTACATAGGAGCAGTATTATAGTAGTTATATTCTTGTACATAGGAGCAGTATTATAGTAGTTATATTCTTGTACATAGGGGGCAGTATTATAGTAGTTATATTCTTGTACATAGGAGGCAGTATTATAGTAGTTATATTCTTGTACATAGGAGCAGTATTATAGTAGTTATATTCTTGTACATATGAGTAGTATTATAGTAGTTATATTCTTGTACATAGGAGGCAGTATTATAGTAGTTATATTCTTGTACATAGGAGCAGTATTATAGTAGTTATATTCTTGTACATAGGAGTAGTATTATAGTAGTTATATTCTTGTACATAGGAGGTAGTATTATAGTAGTTATATTCTTGTACATAGGAGGTAGTATTATAGTAGTTATATTCTTGTACATAGGAGTAGTATTATAGTAGTTATATTCTTGTACATAGGAGCAGTATTATAGTAGTTATATTCTTGTACATAGGAGCAGTATTATAGTAGTTATATTCTTGTACATAGGAGCAGTATTATAGTAGTTATATTCTTGTACATAGGAGCAGTATTATAGTAGTTATATTCTTGTACATAGGAGCAGTATTATAGTAGTTATATTCTTGTACATAGGAGCAGTATTATAGTAGTTATATTCTTGTATCTATGAGTCAGTATTAAAATTGTTATATTCTCAGCCATATGGGGCAGTATTATAGACAGGGGCGTAAATACCGGGGTAGCAGTGGTAGCGGCTGCCACAGGGCCCGGGACATGCTTTATTTTCTTTTTTTTTTTAATAAGTCGTTACCTGCTGAAGTAACCCCAGCCGGTAACGGGCCCTATTTACTTACCGATCCCTGCTCCCATTCACGGCCGCCTGCGCTTCCCATTCTGCAGAAGTGGAGGTGGCTGTGAGCAGGCGCCACAGGCCGCACAAACACTGCTATCATTATACTGTGGGGTCTTTCTCAGACCCTGGAGTATAATGATCGGAGGCCCAGGGGATTTGAGGGAATATAAAAAACAATGTTACTTTCCTCGTCTAAGCTCCGCAAGCTTCGGGCCTGTTTGGTGATGTACCAGACGTCAGCCAGCGTGATTATGCGTCGCGACGCCGGCCTGGCTCACGCGAGATCTGGTCCAACATTGAAGTTGGCTGAAGTAGCGGGGCGTGCACCGGATCGAGGGAGAGGTAAGTAACATTGTTTTTTATGTTTGTATCCTCCCCTGGGTCTCCGATCATTATACTGTTAGAGTATAATAATTGTTCATGGGTGGTCCACAATGGGGCATAATACTGTGTGCAGGAATGCGGTTTAAGCGGGGGGAGTTGGAGGGGGCGGTCCGGGGGCTGGTTCAGGAGTGGGGGGCATGGCAAATGTTCGCCTTGGCACCAGCCATTCCTAGTACGCCACTGATTACAGATATTACATGCATGTTTTTGCAAAAAACAGATATTTTCAATGATTATCATGAATTTTTGTCTATATGTATATAAAGAGGTTCTGCACACTGTGCGGTGTGTTGAAGGGGGTGTATATTATTACTATATATAATGTGATGTACATTATTACTATATATAATGTGATGCATATTATTACTATATATAATGTGATGTACATTATTACTATATATAATGTGATGTATATTATTACTATATATAATGTGATGTATATTATTACTATATATAATGTGATATACATTATTACTATATATTATGATGTTTATTATTACTATATATAATGTGATGTATATTATTACTATATATAAGTGTATATTATTACTATATATTGTGATGTATAATTATTACTATATATTGTGATGTACATTATTACTATATATAATGTGATGTACATTATTACTATATATATGTTGTGATGTATATTATTACTATATATAATGTGATATACATTATTACTATATATTATGATGTATATTATTACTATATATAATGTGATGTATATTATTACTATATATATTATTATGTTATTATTACTATATATAATGTGATGTATATTATTACTATATATAATGTGATGTACATTATTACTATATATAATGTGATGTACATTATTACTATATATAATGTGATGTATATTATTACTATATATATTGTGATGTATATTATTACTATATATAATGGATGTATATTATTACTACTATATATAATGTGATGTATATTATTATTATTATATATAATGTGATGTATATTATTACTATATATAATGTGATGTACATTATTACTATATATAATGTGATGTATATTGTTACTATATATTGTGATGTATAATAATACTATATATTGTGATATACATTATTACTATATATAATGTGATGTATATTATTACTATATATTATGATGTATATTATTACTATATATAATGTTATGTATATTATTACTATATATATTATTATGTATATTATTACTATATATAATGTGATGTATATTATTACTATATATAATGTGATGTATATTGTTACTATATATTGTGATGTATAATAATACTATATATTGTGATATACATTATTACTATATATAATGTGATGTATATTATTACTATATATAATATGATGTATATTATCCTATATGTAATTGTATCTTCAACCTCATTGACTTGTCCTGTTTCTTTCCCTCTATAGATCTTTATGGAGTTCTCCGCTGTAACCTTTATTTAATACGGTAAGTTCCTAATAAACATAGTGTCAGGTTTGAAGCAATAAAGCAGGAAGTGGCTGCAGTTATAACGCAGAGTTGTCAGAAGGCGGTTCGATTCTTGACAGGACGCTTGGGAAAAACATGTCAGATTGACTGTAGAATTGTAATTTGGTCCTGTACCTGTTGATGGAAATCTCAGCTATTAAGGGGCTGGAGTGACACCTCGGCAGCTGGAGGTCCTCAGTGTGCGCTGAGATCGACATGGTGCCAGCTGTGGTGCGGCGCGGGCAATGCCAGCTCTCATCGCTGTCATCTCTCATTGAGGCCATTATTGATATACAGTAAAGTGATATTCTATGTGTCAGCCGTAATATCAATTGTAATGACGCCTGTTCTCCTGCCGAAAATAATCTGTGAGGCTGCAGCACATCAGTATGGTTGTGAGATTGGAATCTATAAGGAATGTCCACGTCAGGAGTGTCTGCAGAGGTTCCCTGCGTGTTTGATGTTTGAAGCGCTGGCTTAATCTCTGCAAAATGAAAAATTCTACACTTTGTAATATCCTTTAGGTTTAAACTTTTATGCATTTTCAAGAGCTTTGATAGTTGTCAGTGAATGAGCCACAACTATCCTGTGTGTCCTGGATAGATTGCAGGCAGGGCCCTCTATCCCACTGTGCCAGTGATCACTGTTAGTATTATGTTTGTCTTGTATATTTTGTGTACCGTATGTAAACCCTCAAATGTACAGCACCATGGAATTAATATAATAATGTACAGGCACCATGGAATTACTATAATAATGTACAGCACCATGGAATTACTATAATAATGTACAGTACCATGGAATTAATATAATAATGTACAGAGCACCATGGGATTAATATAATAATGTACAGAGCACCATGGGATTAATATAATAATGTACAGAGCACCATGGAATTAATATAATAATGTACAGCACCATGGAATTAATATAATAATGTACAGTACCATGGAATTAATATAATAATGTACAGAGCACCATGGAATTAATATAATAATGTACAGAGCACCATGGGATTAATATAATAATGTACAGAGCACCATGGAATTACTATAATAATGTACAGCACCATGGAATTAATATAATAATGTACAGCACCATGGAATTACTATAATAATGTACAGTACCATGGAATTAATATAATAATGTACAGAGCACCATGGAATTAATATAATAATGTACAGAGCACCATGGAATTAATATAATAATGTACAGCACCATGGAATTAATATAATAATGTACAGAGCACCATGGAATTAATATAATAATGTACAGAGCACCATGGAATTAATATAATAATGTACAGCACCATGGAATTAATATAATAATGTAGGATATAATAATGTACAGAGCACCATGGAATTAATATAATAATGTACAGAGCACCATGGAATTAATATAATAATGTACAGCACCATGGAATTACTATAATAATGTACAGAGCACCATGGAATTAATATAATAATGTACAGAGCACCATGGAATTACTATAATAATGTACAGAGCACCATGGAATTACTATAATAATGTACAGTACCATGGAATTAATATAATAATGTACAGAGCACCATGGAATTAATATAATAATGTACAGAGCACCATGGAATTACTATAATAATGTACAGCACCATGGAATTAATATAATAATGTACAGAGCACCATGGAATTACTATAATAATGTACAGAGCACCATGGAATTACTATAATAATGTACAGTACCATGGAATTAATATAATAATGTACAGAGCACCATGGAATTAATATAATAATGTACAGAGCACCATGGAATTAATATAATAATGTACAGAGCACCATGGAATTAATATAATAATGTACAGAGCACCATGGAATTAATATAATAATGTACAGCACCATGGAATTACTATAATAATGTACAGCACCATGGAATTACTATAATAATGTACAGAGCACCATGGAATTACTATAATAATGTACAGCACCATGGAATTACTATAATAATGTACAGAGCACCATGGAATTAATATAATAATGTACAGCACCATGGAATTACTATAATAATGTACAGCACCATGGAATTACTATAATAATGTATAGAGTACCATGGAATTACTATAATAATGTACAGTACCATGGAATTAATATAATAATGTACAGCACATGGAATTAATATAATAATGTACAGAGCACCATGGAATTAATATAATAATGTACAGCACCATGGAATTACTATAATAATGTACAGCACCATGGAATTACTATAATAATGTATAGAGTACCATGGAATTACTATAATAATGTACAGTACCATGGAATTAATATAATAATGTACAGCACATGGAATTAATATAATAATGTACAGCACCATGGGATTACTATAATAATGTACAGCACCATGGAATTAATATAATAATGTACAGCACCATGGAATTAATATAATAATGTACAGCACCATGGAATTAATATAATAATGTACAGAGCACCATGGAATTAATATAATAATGTACAGAGCACCATGGAATTAATATAATAATGTACAGAGCACCATGGAATTAATATAATAATGCACAGAGCACCATGGAATTAATATAATAATGTACAGCACCATGGGATTAATATAATAATGTACAGAGTACCATGGAATTAATATAATAATGTACAGAGCACCATGGAATTACTATAATAATGTACAGAGCACCATGGAATTACTATAATAATGTACAGAGCACCATGGGATTACTATAATAATGTACAGCACCATGGAATTACTATAATAATGTACAGAGCACCATGGAATTAATATAATAATGTACAGCACCATGGAAATAATATAATAATGTACAGCACCATGGAATAATATAATAATGTACAGCACCATGGAATTAATATAATAATGTACAGCACCATGGAATTAATATAATAATGTACAGCACCATGGAAATAATATAATAATGTACAGCACCATGGAATAATATAATAATGTACAGCACCATGGAATAATATAATAATGTACAGGCACCATGGAATTAATATAATAATGTACAGCACCATGGAATTAATATAATAATGTACAGCACCATGGAATTAATATAATAATGTACAGAGCACCATGGAATTAATATAATAATGTACAGCACCATGGAATTACTATAATAATGTACAGAGCACCATGGAATTAATATAATAATGTACAGAGCACCATGGAATAATATAATAATGTACAGCACCATGGAAATAATATAATAATGTACAGCACCATGGAAATAATATAATAATGTACAGCACCATGGAATTAATATAATAATGTACAGCACCATGGAAATAATATAATAATGTACAGCACCATGGAATTAATATAATAATGTACAGCACCATGGAAATAATATAATAATGTACAGCACCATGGAAATAATATAATAATGTACAGCACCATGGAATTAATATAATAATGTACAGCACCATGGAATTAATATAATAATGTACAGCACCATGGAATTAATATAATAATGTACAGCACCATGGAATTAATGGTGCTATATAAATAAATAATAATAATAATAATAATAATATGCAGAGCACATTGTACTGGCAATGCTATTTATACTGCCTATAGCCACATCTCTACCAGGTAGTCTGCGGGCCACATGCGGTCCCTGGGGCTGTCATATGCGGGCTGTGGGCAAGGGTGGCATGGGTTCTCCCCAGTTCTGTGGATCTGTTTGCTAGAAATGCAGCCGCGTTGCACAACTTTAAGAGAAGAGGAGCCTGGTCCAGTTGTAAAAGGGTCAGAGCAGGAAGCTATAGGCTTCCTGTCCTATCACTTTCCAACTTGTAGACCACAGGCCATGTTAGGTGAGTGCAGTGCTTACCTCTCTGTTACCCAGTCCTTTCGGTTCCTTCTTGCTATGGGCGTACATGACTTGTCACAACAGTGGACCTGGAGCAGGGGAAGAGCGTGACCGGGTAAGTACTGTACTTAGCTTTGTAGTAGGGCAGTGATGGAGACCTGGCGGGTGTATGGGTGACACTGTGGCGAGGGGCAACTGGTGGGGGCCATTTTTCTGTATGGGGTTACTTGTGGGGGTCATTGTACTGTATGGGGCCTGGTGGGGACCATTGTCCTGTATAGAGATAAGATAAGGAATACAAGCTGACAACTTCAAATTTTTTTCTATGTGCAGCCCATTTACCTGGCAGAGTTTGAGACCCCTTGTCTACAGCATCACATGTGGCAATGCAGCTGTGTACATAGCATTGTCTCCTAATCCCCAAACACAATGCTATAGACAATAGTAATTGTAATACCAGATCATGTGCAGGGATGGAATGACACGTACGTAGGACACACAGGGTAGTTGTGGCTGCAGACTGATGGGATTGGTGGAATATAGTCAGTTCTCCTCAATTCTGCTAAACTATTTGTTAAATCAGTAAGGATCTGAAACAGGCATGGCAGGATGCTATAGGGTCCATCTTGCAGGCTGCAGGCCATATTAGTTACCTCTCTGCTCCCTGGACCCTTCTGCTCCTTTTTGCTCTGGGCTCAGAATATGTGCAGAGATGGAATGACACAAACACTTCCATCTATAGGACACACAGGATAGTTGTGACATTCAACATCCTCAAAACCTTTCTGATTTCTGGTTCCTTAAAGGGTTTTACCTGTAATTACAAGCTATTCCCTATCCCTGTCTCTAGACAGAGTCCTACAAAACTGAATGGAGCAGGAGACATTATGCACAACATGCTGCTGGATATAAATGGGGCAGACGGTGGGCATCCCAGTGGTCAGACCCCCAACATTCAGACACTTATATGAGAAGATGCAAATAATTAAGTAAAAAATTTCATTTTTTACGGGTGTAAAGTAGGACACAATCAAATATTTGCAATTTTTTAAATTATATATTATAGTTTTATATATTATATAATATATATATATATATATATATATATATATATTATTTATTTATTTATTTTAATATAATTTTTGTTTTTTTTTTACTTATTTTTTCATTTTTAGATTTTTTTTTGCCCTTGAAATTCGTGTAGTTTTTCTGCAATGTTCTTGTTGTACATAACGTAGGGCACAGTTGTGCGGAGGCCATGGCCTTGCTTATAGCCGCCCTCATTGCCGATCCCCCCCCCCCCCGGCCTTCCCTTGGATCCTATGGGTTAATATAGGTGTTAGCGCCTGACTGGCATGAGGGGAAGATGAATAATTCAGCAGTAATCTGGAGAGTTAATGCTCACAGAGATAAAGAGACTCGGAGATTGGTATTGGCGAAGACAATTCCATGAATATATTTACACAAATGATAGTTTTCTTCCCCGATTATCTGACGAGCGCCATACGGTGCTTTGATTAACCAGCTAAACCGTAAAAACACCCGCTCCCGAGCAGCCGCATCGACCAGGGAAGGCATTGTGCTGCAAGTCTCCGGCCTCGAACCCACAACTAATCTTTCAAATTATTTGCATTTCAAAAATTTTGTTTTTTGAATTTTATTTCCAGTCCCTAAGCAGGACAAACAAATAAAGAGACAATAAACAATGTAAATGTGTGGAGCATCCCCAATGTCTGATAGTGCTAAGAGCTCGAGCACTGGGAAAGACCCTGTAGGAGACACGGAGTCCGCATGGGCAGATTGGTGGTATTGTTTTTAGTAGTTTATTGTGGCATTATTTTTAGCAGTGTTTGGCGGTATTAGTTTTAGAAGTTTATAGTGGTTTTATTTTCAGCAGTGTATGGTCGTATTATTATTTTAGCATTGTTTGGTTGTATTATTTTTAGCAGTATATGGTGGTATTTTAGCAGTGTACGGTGGTATTATTTTAGTCATGTATAGTGGTATTATTTTTTGCAGCTCATAATGGTATTATTTTTTAGCCATGTATGATGGCATTATATTTATAAGTATGGTGGTATTATTTTTAGCAATGTATTGTGGTATTACTTTATACTTTAATTTAACTTTGTATGATGGTATTATTTGAGTAGTGCATGGTGTTGTTATTATATCACAATATGGTGGTATTCTTTGATCTATGTAAGGTAGCACTGGATATAGGTATTATTTTAGCACTGTATATAGGTATTATTTTAGCACTGGATATAGGTATTATTTGAGCACTGGATATAGGTATTATTGGAGCACTGGATGTCGATATTATTTGAGCACTGGATATAGGTATTATTGGAGCACTGGATGTCGTTATTTTTGAGCACTGGATATAGATATTATTGGAGCACTGGATGTCTTTTTGGCCGATATAGGTATTATTGGAGCACTGGATATAGGTATTATTTTAGCACTGTATATAGGTATTATTTGAGCACTGGATGTCGGTATTATTTGAGCACTGGATGTCGGTATTATTGGAGCACTGGATATCGGTATTATTGGGCACTGGATATCGGTATTATTTTAGCACTGTATATAGGTATTATTTGAGCACTGGATGTCGGTATTATTGGAGCACTGGATGTCGATATTATTTGAGCACTGGATATAGGTCTTATTTTAGCACTGTTTGTGGTGTTTACTTAACTAGAGATTTTTTAAGAAATCGACTAAAAGCAATTCCAGCCATTTCACCGCTCCGTCGCCATTTCCCCCAATCCTGCCATCACTTCAGTACTTAGGATATATACTTAGGTCCTTTATGGTCCTTCTTGTATACTGTATGACTGTGCACCAAATGAGGGGAGAATGCACCGCACTGAGTGTAAGGCCAGCCATACCTATGGGTCTGTATTATGGAGCAGCAGGTTCTTCATATAGGAGATCAATCCATGATATTCACTGATTCACACAGTAAGGGCTGGTACAAATCTTTGGATGCAGTACTGTGGCCGTCCATGGGAGGCGCTACATTACATCAATATCAGTATCGTACAGGCAGGCAGTGCGGCCTCTATGAAGGACTCCCCACAGGACTTTGCGCCTTCTCTTTTACATCTCCTTTAAGCCAGTGTCTAATAGTCATTACTGGCTGAGCCGTCAACATGGAAAACCCGTCATAAAATGTAATGAATGCTGTAATTATGCGGCTGTTTTACCGGCAGATGCGTCTCAAGGCGTATACGTCCTTGTAGAGTAGGTGGCGGCGAAATGTCTGCAGACATTTGTAGAAATCACTTCCATGGCACTCTCTGGGCTATGTGTTAGGTTTTATTTGGACACTATATGGCACTTTTATTTGTGCGTTGTATGGCACTGACATTTGGTACTAGACGGCACAATTTATTTTTATCACTATAGCAGTTTGGGGAGATTAAAGCTACAAAAGTTGCCCGGAATTTGCTGTCGCAAGAGGTGGGTGTGTTACTTGGTACGATCCGGGAGCCAGGCTTCCATATTTTCTCACTAGAGGGGGCTAATTCTATAGGGTATATTGGTTACCTATATGGCGATATATTTGACATGGACATGATCAGGACCAGTTTTCAGCTCTTACATATATAGCAAAATGTTTCTATGGGAAGCTGTAAAAGGGGTTAAACACATTGCGATCGCTCACCAGTGACCTCACCAGACCTGGTATTGCTCACTGTGTGACAGAGAGATGGCGGCATTAATAATAAGAACATTTAAGTGCCTTTCCTAGTGACACCACAAGACGCTGGATATGACACTCGGTGACTGAAATCTTCCATTTAATGTACAATGTAAAACATGTTATATTATATAAATGGAAGTCATGCAATATATATATACGGGGCGGGGATGGGGGGCACTAGGGGATACGAACCAATGTCAGGGCGTCAGCGAGGAATAGAAGAGGATTGAAAAGACCCCAAACTGGCAAATATATAGAACGGTCCCGGAGCTCCATGTGTTATCAGTAAATAAGGGTCTGGGGTCTGATAATTTAGGGGTCTGGATTGGGGTCTGTAAATTTAGGAATCTGGGGTATGATAATTTAGGGGTCTGGATTGGGGTCTAATAATTTAGGGGTCTGGGGTTTGGTTTGGGGTTGGTACATTTAGGAATCTGCGGTCTGATAATTTAGGGTCTGGGATGAGATTTTGTAGGGGTCTGATAATTTACGGGTTTGGTCCGGGGTCAGAATGAGTTCTACAGAACTGATCTGATAATTTAAGGGTTTAGTCTCAGAAATCCCCTATAAACTTAGCAGCAGATCCGATCTATTAGAGGAGTATTAGATGTATCTGGGCCCTATTACCTACCAGGGCTTGATGGCCCTTGTGCCACATAAATAGTCACAAGCATAATAATTGGCCCCCAGGGGCCCTATCCTGGGCTGTCATATGACCAATATGGCTCTCATTGCTGCCAGGGTTGACTACAATACAAAATCTGCACCCGTTACCCTTAAACCTAAAATGCCGCATCACATGCCATATGGAGAATACTTACCAACAGTCCCGGGCCCCAAAAAGGGTAGATTTCCTTATGTGGCAGAATGGCCTTTGGGACACAGATGATTGCGCCCCCTATAGCTGAACTGCAGTGATACATCCTCTCGGCCATATTGATCTCTAAATAGTTGAATTTGCCATTCAGTAGCCTGAGAAAGCTGGATGACAACCTATGCTGGACTGTAATATTTATACTAGTTACCACCCAGCTTTCCCAGAAACAGATATAACTAAATAATTCCACTCAAGGACTGATGCTTTTTGGTTTTATTCTTTTTAAAGTGCCTGGAAGACCCAGAAATAAAGTTTGCCTGCGGGCTGACAGCAGAGGACATGGAGCTTCTCAATTTTGCTGGTATAATTGGAGCGGCGCTGTGATCTCCGGAGCCTCGTAGCGATTCTCATGCTAGATGAGGTCAGCACTGTGTAAATGAGGCCAAGTATGAAAAGTGTGAAGGTGTTGGGAACGTCAGAGGCCTTAATGGCGTATTGTATCCTAAGGAGAGAACTATAATAACTCAGCAAGAGGTGGCGGGTACAAGACGGACTCCGTAAGAGGCTCATTCACCGCAGAGCCCAGTACAGAGCCTTCTCCAAAGACAAAAAGGGAACATAATTACCTAAATCTGGTACAGTGCCCACACCCCGGCCCCCATGGATTAAGAAATACCAAGTAAATACTGAGAAATGATAAATCTGCTTGTAGTCAGGTATTAAAGGCTTAATATTAATGTCTATTACTTGATCAGGTGAGGGAAGATGGCAGCAGGTCCTGGTTCCCCCTCATTGTTTGTCAGACCTTTGGTAGTGGCTGTGCTTAGTACTGCAGCTCAGCAGGGAGGTAAGTTTGTAGTCACTCTGCTCGATTGTAGAGAGACTTGTGCAGCGATAGTTATGGCTGCACAGTTCTCTCTATCTCCTCCCTGTGCTCACCTCTGTGATCTCTTCCTCCTGTTATGCACCACAATGACATAGAAACCTTGAAAGGTGAGTAACCCACCGAACTCCAGGTATGCAGAATTAACCATTCCACTGTCCTCCACCAGGTCATTCAACCATTTTCTGCCCTAGACCACCAGGGATTCTTACATTACCCTGTCAGTGTCCTAGACCACCAGGGATTCCTACATTAGGCTATCAGTGTCCTAGACCACCAGGGATTCTTAAATTACCCTATCAGTGTCCTAGACCACCAGAGATTCTTACATTACCCTATCAGTGTCCTAGACCACCAAGGATTCTTACATTACTGTATCAGTGTCCTAGACCAGCAGGGATTCTTACATTACCGTATCAGTGTCCTAGACCACCAGGGATTCTTACATTACCCTATCACTCTCCTAGACCACCAGGGATTCTTACATTACCCTATCAGTGTCCTAGACCACCAGAGATTCTTACATTACCCTATCAGTGTCCTAGACCACCAAGGATTCTTACATTACTGTATCAGTGTCCTAGACCAGCAGGGATTCTTACATTACCCTATCACTCTCCTAGACCACCAGGGATTCTTACATTACCGTATCAGTGTCCTAGACCACCAAGGATTCTTACATTACTGTATCAGTGTCCTAGACCAGCAGGGATTCTTACATTACCCTATCAGTGTCCTAGACCACCAGAGATTCTTACATTACCCTATCAGTGTCCTAGAAAACCAAGGATTCTTACATTACTGTATCAGTGTCCTAGACCACCAGGGATTCTTACATTACCGTATCGGTGTCCTATACCACCAGGTATTCCTACATTACCGTATCAGTGTCCTAGACCAGCAGGGATTCTTACATTACCCTATCAGTGTCCTAGACCACCAGAGATTCTTACATTACCCTATCAGTGTCCTAGACCACCAGGGATTCTTACATTACCGTATCAGTGTCCTAGACCACCAGGTATTCCTACATTACCGTATCAGTGTCCTAGACCAGCAGGGATTCTTACATTACCCTATCAGTGTCCTAGACCACCAGAGATTCTTACATTACCCTATCAGTGTCCTAGACCACCAGGGATTCTTACATTACCCTATCAGTGTCCTAGACCACCAGAGATTCTTACATTACCCTATCAGTGTCCTAGACCACCAAGGATTCTTACATTACTGTATCAGTGTCCTAGACCAGCAGGGATTCTTACATTACCCTATCACTCTCCTAGACCACCAGGGATTCTTACATTACCATATCAGTGTCCTAGACCAGCAGGGATTCTTACATTACCCTATCACTCTCCTAGACCACCAGGGATTCTTACATTACCCTATCAGTCTCCTAGACCACCAGGGATTCTTACATTACCGTATCAGTGTCCTAGACCACTAGGGATTTTTAAATTAACCATATCAGTACCCTGAACCACCAGGAATTTTTACATTATCCCTATCACTGTTCTAAGCAAGCAGAGATTCTTACATTAGCCCCTTCCGTGCCCTGGATCACCAAGGATTCTTATCTTTAATCTTTCACTTTGCTAGACCTCCACACATACTGTAATTAACTCCTTCAATGCCCAAGACCAGAAAAAAAATCTAGGTGTAATGATTGGGATATTAACTCTTTTACTGCCCAAGATCAGCCAAACTTCCAATGTTAACCTCTTCACTGCCCTAGCCCACCATTAATATTGACATGAACCTTGTCACTGCTCTAGATCATAAGTGGCCCATACATGTACACTTTTACTACTATAGACCATCAGTGATACAGATATTAACCCCTTTTCTGGCCTAGACCACCAGAGAAGTAGACAGTAAATTTTTGCACAGTAACAATGTAATAGACAATTGCTCATCATACAATCCCCTCCTACACCAGATGTATACTGCAGCATTTCTCCATCTCCCGTATACAGCTACCAGGCTCCATCTGTTCTGCTTCATTGTCTGCAACATGGAACATATTAAAAGTGACAGGTCTGGTGATCCCAAGGGGGCAGAAGCTGACAAGAGCTGCTCCATCGCTTTCTGTAGACACATCGAATACACCGCTTGTCCTTTGTCGACCTCCAAAATCAGTTTCACGCGTTAGGTGCAAATTAACACCGCAAAACATTTTACCTGTGTTACTGCTTGTCTGCAGCACTGGCAATGAATGGGGCGCGGTTCTTAAAGGGGAATCTCTTGTGTTTCCTTTACGTGATGGTGGAGTGTTTGGAGAGATCTAATGTAATAATGTATTTGGGTAAGCGACTACAGTGCATTACTCTTGTGTCTAATATGGCACCAACTACAATATATTTAACTCATGCCAAGATCCCCATCAGACACCAAGTAGTTAACTGCTGGAGTAAACCTCGCAAAGGGTAATATACAGGCACCATCTAGTGCAGAGTATAATAGTCAGGCACCATCTAGTGCAGAGTGTAATATTCAGGCACCATATAGTGCAGAGTGTAATATTCCGACACCATCTAGTGCAGAGTGTAATATTCAGGCACCATATAGTGCAGAGTGTAATATTCCGACACCATCTAGCGCAGAGTGTAATAGTCCAGCACCATCTAGTGCCAAGTGTAATATTCAGGCACCATCTACTGCCAAGTGTAATATTCCGACACCATCTAGCGCAGAGTGTAATATTCCGACACCATCTAGCGCAGAGTGTAATAGTCCAGAACCATCTACTGCCAAGTGTAATATTCAGGCACCATCTAGTGCAGAGTGTAATATTCAGGCACCATCTACGGCCAAGTGTAATATTCCGACACCATCTAGCGCAGAGTGTAATATTCCGACACCATCTAGCGCAGAGTGTAATAGTCCAGCACCATCTACTGCCAAGTGTAATATTCAGGCACCACCTAATGCAGAATATAATATTCAGGCACCATCTAGGACAGAGTGTAATATTTGAGCACCATCTACTGCCAAGTGTAATATTCCGGCACCATCTACCGCCAAGTGTAATATTCAGGCACCATCTACTACCAAGTGTAATATTCAGGCACCATCTACTGCCGAGTGTAATATTCAGGCACCATCTACTGCCGAGTGTAATATTCAGGCACCACTACTGCCAAGTGTAATATTCAGGCACCATCTACTGCCGAGTGTAATATTCAGGCATCATTTAGTTCTGATAACATAAAACCAGCGCCATTTTCTACATTAGCTTTCGGTCTGTTTAGAGAATAAAATAAAACTCTTAGACCTTATTTCCATCTTCCACAATGCACAACAGAAAAACAAACAAGATAGGACACCCTGCAGCAGGAGAGATAACAGGAAATGAGCAGAATTTTGAATGCAGCTTTGGATGTGATTGGAGTAGATAACAATATCAGTACAGGAAAGTATTTGCAATGTGGCTGTGTAGACTAGATGTCTTCTCCTCCTGACCATAGATCTTTGGGGTGGAAATAATATCTTGGACAATCTGATCTTATCCGCCTGGTCGGGATTTGGGCTGTCAGGATGATTTCTTGGATTCCTCGGTGATGAGCTTTCCTCGCTGGACTCGCTGGGGTATCCTCGTCTGTGCTTGATGTGTGAACACGGTGCGATGTGGCGGATTCTCTGACACAGCAAAAACACGGAGGTCACCGATTCTCCTTCACGTGGAAGCTACATCGCATGGAAACTGCCGGATCCTGATCATGGAGAGGGGGATTTCTCTTACAGGGATTCTCACTGTGGGCTTTGGGGCCCAAGACCCACAGGGGCCCATCCCAGGAACAGAGGATGCAGGGAAGTGTCAGTGCTCAGTTATTTTCTAGCCCTCCCCTGCTGCCTCTTCATGGTCCCACACCCCCAACATCTCATACAACCGCAGTACCCTCCAGAAGGTTTCTGTTTCGGGGAAAGCTGGATGACGGCTCATAATCCCACCATTACATCTTCCAGACTCCTGAACAACAAATCTACCTAACTATAGTGAAATGCAGCAGCAGTGGATATATCCTATCATATGACTATCATTCCCTTCAGGAATCTGGGAAATCTGGGTGACAACCAGCAGGGTTTCTGGTACGGGAAAAACCTGCTTATTTATGGAGCAATACAAGCACTGCTCATGGTCAGGAGCCTGAGGGAGTTGGGTGACAATTCCTATGTTATACCTGTGACCATATTATTTATCCTTTTCATGGTTTCCGGGAAAGCTGAGTATTAACCAACCACAACTTTCCAGATTCCTGAATGGCAAACCTTCCTAGTTATACATTAATGCAGCAGTGGGATGGATCACACCCTACCTAGGCATGATGGCTAAAGCTGACCTAGCCTAACTGGTAGCCACCCAGCTTTCCCAGAAACTGATAGAATTGCTATTTCTAGCATGGCAGAGTGATACATGCTGCACTAGGGTGCCCTCCACCTGCGCAGCCTTCTCTCATTAGCAGTGACCGTAGTCTTCCTGGCCTTACTGGTAGTCACCCAGCTTTCCCAGAAATGGATAGGATTGCTATTTCTAGCATGGCAGAGTGATACATGCTCCACCTGCGCAGCCTTTTCTCTTTAGCCTTTGATGTCTGCAGCTCAGGGTGTAGTGTTGCCTGGCACAGCAGAGCGCAGCGGGTGCCAGCTACATTTTCAGACAGAGTCCTCCGCCATCAGATAACGGTCGGGGTGTGATGTTATTCCTCATAAAATATCTGCCGGCTCCTCCAAGAGACAGAAAATCAGATCAGTCCCATCAGCTATGTCCGAGCCAGGAGGGGGGGGGGGGGTCTCGGATAAATTGGGGGCCGCATTTTGACATCTAATCTCCAGGAGGACGTCGGATTCTGTCGCCATGGGATAATCGGCTTAAAAAAACATGAGAAATAAACTGACTTCCTCCTCTGTGGTGGATCAGGCCATCGAGTATCTCAGGCGATGGATTGTGGACGTTTTCTGCGTTGCACTTTTTACGGATTTTTAGCAAATCTCGCAGTTTGTGCCCCTGCGGCTTGTACATGTAAAACCGCCGCACATTACCGCAACGTACAATCGCCTGCATAGAGGTGAGCAAATCAGTTCATAATGAGCCGGGTTCGATACAAAGTTTCCAAAAATTCGGGATTCAACCGAACACAGAATTTTGGGGTTCACCACCCACAAAGCATTATTAATTAATGGGTTCTCTTTAGACCCCAGAATATAATGATCAGAGTCCCCAGAATAGGGCGGAAAATAATAAATACTGATACTTACCTTTCCTCACCTCTCCGGGGCTCCGCAGCGGAATCCAGGCTTCTCTCCGGCGTCTGATCCTCTTTTGTGGCGTCCTGTGGCTTCTTCGGTGATGTCATGGCCCAGGGTCACCACGGAGGCCTGTGATTGGGCCTCGGCAGTCATGTTGAAATCATGATGCTTTGACCCAAGTGTCATGACGTTGACACCTCTCACATGATCCCTCATCTAGATGTCACAAAATTTATCCATCAAGGGCTTTGCACCAGTTATCTAGAGTAAAAAAAAATTTTGCACAAAAAGTTGCAACTTTTTGCTGTTTTACACCTCTCTTGATAGGACGCCTAATGATTGACTCCTATTTGTGAGTGTTTGGTTTCCCTGCAGCACCACCACAGGAGAAATGAAGTATTACACATTGAAATATATCACATCAATGGGTTATCTATGTAATGCAGGACAGGACGGGTCCTCCAGAGAAAGAGACACTCTTTGTTACTACTGTCCACTCAGCCAAGGATGAGGACCCTGAGAAATGAGACCGTTCTCTATGAAAATGGGGTTTCTAACTTGGGCATCCCGGAGGACTTGACTGTGCATTTTATCTTCGGTCAAAATTTGGAGAATTGACAGAAAATATTATTTTTGGTTCTGGTCACAGCCCTCAAGTTTGACAAATTAACTACGCTGTAGATGTCGACCGACCAGATCTGGCCACCGGGAATAAAGGATATTGATGACCATTGGAGAGACCAAGGTCAAGGTCATTGGAGCCGACGTCACCAAGTAGAGGCAGAAGTGTAGGCAGTCAAGCCAAGAGTCATCTACAGATTCTGTGGGTCTTCTGATCATCTAAGAATCCGCAAGTTTCGGGATAATCATGTGGCACGTGGGCATCCACCACCTTGAGGTCTCCACCATCCAGTTCACTCCAGCTACAAGGGAGAAGCCATTACCAAATTATCTGCCCAGGTCTGGCCCAGTATGTCAGTCCAGTATGTCAGTCCAGTATGTCAGTCCAGTATATCAGGTCAGTATGTCAGGTCAGTATGTCAGTCCAGTATGTCAGGTCAGTATGTCAGTCCAGTATATCAGGTCAGTATGTCAGTCCAGTATGTCAGGTCAGTATGTCAGTCCAGTATGTCAGGTCAGTATGTCAGGTCAGTATGTCAGTCCAGTATGTCAGGTCAGTATGTCAGTCCAGTATGTCAGGTCAGTATGTCAGTCCAGTATGTCAGGTCAGTATGTCAGGTCAGTATGTCAGTCCAGTATGTCAGGTCAGTATGTCAGGTCAGTATGTCAGTCCAGTATGTCAGGTCAGTATGTCAGTCCAGTATGTCAGGTCAGTATGTCAGGTCAGTATGTCAGTCCAGTATGTCAGTCCAGTATGTCAGGTCAGTATGTCAGTCCAGTATGTCAGTCCAGTATGTCAGGTCAGTATGTCAGTATGTCAGGTCAGTATGTCAGTCCAGTATGTCAGGTCAGTATGTCAGTCCAGTATGTCAGGTCAGTATGTCAGTCCAGTATGTCAGTCCAGTATGTCAGTCCAGTATGTCAGGTCAGTATGTCAGTCCAGTATGTCAGGTCAGTATGTCAGGTCAGTATGTCAGTCCAGTATGTCAGGTCAGTATGTCAGTCCAGTATGTCAGTCCAGTATGTCAGGTCAGTATGTCAGTCCAGTATGTCAGTCCAGTATGTCAGTCCAGTATGTCAGGTCAGTATGTCAGGTCAGTATGTCAGTCCAGTATGTCAGTCCAGTATGTCAGGTCAGTATGTCAGTCCAGTATGTCAGGTCAGTATGTCAGGTCAGTATGTCAGTCCAGTATGTCAGTCCAGTATGTCAGTCCAGTATGTCAGGTCAGTATGTCAGTCCAGTATGTCAGTCCAGTATGTCAGTCCAGTATGTCAGTCCAGTATGTCAGGTCAGTATGTCAGGTCAGTATGTCAGGTCAGTATGTCAGGTCAGTATGTCAGGTCAGTATGTCAGTCCAGTATGTCAGGCCAGTATGTCAGTCCAGTATGTCAGGTCAGTATGTCAGGCCAGTATGTCAGTCCAGTATGTCAGTCCAGTATGTCAGTCCAGTATGTCAGGTCAGTATGTCAGGTCAGTATGTCAGGTCAGTATGTCAGTCCAGTATGTCAGGCCAGTATGTCAGTCCAGTATGTCAGGTCAGTATGTCAGGTCAGTATGTCAGGTCAGTATGTCAGTCCAGTATGTCAGTCCAGTATGTCAGGTCAGTATGTCAGTCCAGTATGTCAGGTCAGTATGTCAGGTCAGTATGTCAGTCCAGTATGTCAGGCCAGTATGTCAGTCAGTATGTCAGTCCAGTGCAGTATGTCAGGTCAGTATGTCAGGCCAGTATGTCAGTCCAGTATGTCAGTCCAGTATGTCAGTCCAGTATGTCAGGTCAGTATGTCAGGTCAGTATGTCAGTCCAGTATGTCAGTCCAGTATGTCAGGTCAGTATGTCAGTCCAGTATGTCAGGTCAGTATGTCAGGTCAGTATGTCAGTCCAGTATGTCAGGCCAGTATGTCAGTCCAGTATGTCAGGTCAGTATGTCAGGTCAGTATGTCAGGTCAGTATGTCAGGTCAGTATGTCAGTCCAGTATGTCAGGTCAGTATGTCAGTCCAGTATGTCAGGTCAGTATGTCAGGCCAGTATGTCAGTCCAGTATGTCAGGTCAGTATGTCAGGTCAGTATGTCAGTCAGTATGTCAGTCCAGTATGTCAGGTCAGTATGTCAGGTCAGTATGTCAGTCCAGTATGTCAGTCCAGTATGTCAGGCCAGTATGTCAGGCCAGTATGTCAGGTCAGTATGTCAGGCCAGTATGTCAGTCCAGTATGTCAGGTCAGTATGTCAGTCCAGTATGTCAGGTCAGTATGTCAGGTCAGTATGTCAGTCCAGTATGTCAGGTCAGTATGTCAGTCCAGTATGTCAGTCCAGTATGTCAGGTCAGTATGTCAGGCCAGTATGTCAGGTCAGTATGTCAGTCCAGTATGTCAGTCCAGTATGTCAGGCCAGTATGTCAGTCCAGTATGTCAGGTCAGTATGTCAGTCCAGTATGTCAGTCCAGTATGTCAGTCCAGTATGTCAGGTCAGTATGTCAGGTCAGTATGTCAGTCCAGTATGTCAGTCCAGTATGTCAGGTCAGTATGTCAGGTCAGTATGTCAGTCCAGTATGTCAGGTCAGTATGTCAGTCCAGTATGTCAGTCCAGTATGTCAGGTCAGTATGTCAGTCCAGTATGTCAGTCCAGTATCTCAGTCAGTATGTCAGTCCAGTATGTCAGTCCAGTATGTCAGTCCAGTATCTCAGTCCAGTATGTCAGTCCAGTATGTCAGTCCAGTATGTCAGTCCAGTATGTCAGTCCAGTATGTCAGTCCAGTATGTCAGTCCAGTATCTCAGTCCAGTATGTCAGTCCAGTATGTCAGTCCAGTATGTCAGTCCAGTATGTCAGGTCAGTATGTCAGTCCAGTATGTCAGTCCAGTATCTCAGTCCAGTATGTCAGTCCAGTATCTCAGTCCAGTATGTCAGTCCAGTATGTCAGTCCAGTATGTCAGGTCAGTATGTCAGTCCAGTATGTCAGTCCAGTATCTCAGTCCAGTATGTCAGTCCAGTATGTCAGTCCAGTATGTCAGGTCAGTATGTCAGGCCAGTATGTCAGTCCAGTATGTCAGTCCAGTATGTCAGGTCAGTATGTCAGTCCAGTATCTCAGGCCAGTATGTCAGTCCAGTATGTCAGGTCATATTCAGTCCAGTATGTCAGGTCTCAGTCAGTATCAGTCCAGTATGTCAGGTCAGTATGTCAGGTCAGTATGTCAGGTCAGTATGTCAGTCCAGTATGTCAGGTCAGTATGTCAGGTCTAGTATGTCAGTCCAGTATGTCAGGCCAGTATGTCAGTCCAGTATGTCAGGTAACCAGTATGTCAGGTCCAGTATGTCAGCCAGTATGTCAGTCCAGTATGTCAGGCCAGTATGTCAGTCCAGTATGTCAGGTCAGTATGTCAGTCCAGTATGTCAGGCCAGTATGTCAGGTCAGTATGTCAGTCCAGTATGTCAGTCCAGTATGTCAGTCCAGTATGTCAGGTCAGTCCAATGTCAGTCCAGTATGTCAGGTCAGTATGTCAGGTCAGTATGTCAGTCCAGTATGTCAGGTCAGTATGTCAGTCCAGTATGTCAGGTCAGTATGTCAGGTCAGTATGTCAGGCCAGTATGTCAGGTCAGTATGTCAGTCCAGTATGTCAGTCCAGTATGTCAGGCCAGTATGTCAGGCCAGTATGTCAGTCCAGTATGTCAGTCCAGTATGTCAGGTCAGTATGTCAGTCCAGTATGTCAGGTCAGTATGTCAGGTCAGTATGTCAGTCCAGTATGTCAGGTCAGTATGTCAGTCCAGTATGTCAGGTCAGTATGTCAGGCCAGTATGTCAGTCCAGTATGTCAGGTCAGTATGTCAGGTCAGTATGTCAGTCCAGTATGTCAGTCCAGTATGTCAGGTCAGTATGTCAGGTCAGTATGTCAGGTCAGTATGTCAGTCCAGTCTATGTCAGTCCAGTATGTCAGGTCAGTATGTCAGTCCAGTATGTCAGTATGTCAGGTCAGTATGTCAGTCCAGTATGTCAGGTCAGTATGTCAGGTCAGTATGTCAGTCCAGTATGTCAGGCCAGTATGTCAGTCCAGTATGTCAGGTCAGTATGTCAGTCCAGTATGTCAGTCCAGTATGTCAGTCCAGTATGTCAGGTCAGTATGTCAGGCCAGTATGTCAGGTCAGTATGTCAGTCCAGTATGTCAGGTCAGTATGTCAGGTCAGTATGTCAGGTCAGTATGTCAGTCCAGTATGTCAGTCCAGTATATCAGGTCAGTATGTCAGTCCAGTATGTCAGGTCAGTATGTCAGTCCAGTATGTCAGGTCAGTATGTCAGGTCAGTATGTCAGTCCAGTATGTCAGGTCAGTATGTCAGGTCAGTATGTCAGGTCAGTATGTCAGTCCAGTATGTCAGGTCAGTATCTCAGTCCAGTATGTCAGGCCAGTATCTCAGTCCAGTATGTCAGTCCAGTATGTCAGTCCAGTATGTCAGTCCAGTATGTCAGGTCAGTATGTCAGGTCAGTATGTCAGTCCAGTATGTCAGGTCAGTATGTCAGGTCAGTATGTCAGGTCAGTATGTCAGGCCAGTATGTCAGTCCAGTATGTCAGTCCAGTATGTCAGGTCAGTATGTCAGGCCAGTATGTCAGTCCAGTATGTCAGTCCAGTATGTCAGGTCAGTATGTCAGGTCAGTATGTCAGGTCAGTATGTCAGTCCAGTATGTCAGGTCAGTATGTCAGGTCAGTATGTCAGTCCAGTATGTCAGGTCAGTATGTCAGTCCAGTATGTCAGTCCAGTATGTCAGGCCAGTATGTCAGGTCCAGTATATCAGTCCAGTATGTCAGGTCAGTATGTCAGTCCAGTATGTCAGGTCAGTATGTCAGTCCAGTATGTCAGGTCAGTATGTCAGTCCAGTATGTCAGTCCAGTATGTCAGGCCAGTATGTCAGTCCAGTATGTCAGTCCAGTATGTCAGTCCAGTATGTCAGGTCAGTATGTCAGCCGTCAGTATGTCAGGTCAGTATGTCAGTCCAGTATGTCAGTCCAGTATGTCAGTCCAGTATGTCAGGTCAGTATGTCAGTCCAGTATGTCAGTCCAGTATGTCAGTCCAGTATGTCAGTCCAGTATGTCAGTCCAGTATGTCAGTCCAGTATGTCAGTCCAGTATGTCAGGTCAGTATGTCAGGTCCAGTATGTCAGTCGTCCAGTATGTCAGGTCAGTATGTCAGTCCAGTATGTCAGTCCAGTATGTCAGTCCAGTATGTCAGTCCAGTATCTCAGTTGTCAGTCCAGTATGTCAGTCCAGTATGTCAGTCCAGTATGTCAGTCCAGTATCTCAGTCCAGTATGTCAGTCCAGTATGTCAGTCCAGTATGTCAGTCCAGTATGTCAGTCCAGTATGTCAGTCCAGTATGTCAGTCCAGTATGTCAGTCCAGTATGTCAGTCCAGTATGTCAGTCCAGTATGTCAGTCCAGTATCTCAGGCCAGTATGTCAGTTCCCACTATGTCAGTCCAGTATCTCAGTCCAGTATGTCAGTCCAGTATCTCAGTCCAGTATGTCAGTCCAGTATGTCAGTCCAGTATGTCAGGTCAGTATGTCAGTCCAGTATGTCAGTCCAGTATCTCAGTCCAGTATGTCAGTCCAGTATCTCAGTTCAGTATGTCAGGTATCTCAGTCCAGTATCTCAGTCCAGTATGTCAGTCCAGTATGTCAGTTCAGTATGTCAGGTATCTCAGTCCAGTATGTCAGTCCAGTATGTCAGGTATCTCAGTCCAGTATGTCAGGTATCTCAGTCCAGTATGTCAGGTATCTCAGTCCAGTATCTCAGTCCAGTATGTCAGGTCAGTATGTCAGGTCAGTATGTCAGGTATCTAAGGTATCTCAGTCCAGTATGTCAGGTCAGTATGTCAGGTATCTAAGGTATCTCAGTCCAGTATGTCAGTCCAGTATGTCAGTCCAGTATGTCAGTCCAGTATGTCAGGTTCTCAGTCCAGTATGTCAGGTATCTCAGTCCATTATCTCAGTCCAGTATCTCAGTCCAGTATGTCAGTCCAGTATGTCAGGTATCTCAGTCCAGTATGTCAGGTATCTCAGGTATCTCAGTCCAGTATGTCAGTCCAGTATCTCAGTCCAGTATGTCAGGTATCTCAGTCCAGTATCTCAGTCCAGTATCTCAGTCCAGTATGTCAGGTATCTCAGTCCAGTATATCAGGTCAGTATGTCAGTCCAGTATGTCAGTCCAGTATCTCAGTCGTCTCAGTATGTCAGGTATCTCAGTCCAGTATCTCAGTCCAGTATGTCAGTTCAGTATGTCAGGTATCTCAGTCCAGTATGTCAGTCCAGTATGTCAGGTATCTCAGTCCAGTATGTCAGGTATCTCAGTCCAGTATGTCAGGTATCTCAGTCCAGTATCTCAGCCAGTATGTCAGGTCAGTATGTCAGGTATCTCGTCGTATGTCAGCCAGTATCTCAGGTATCTCAGTCCAGTATGTCAGGTCCTAAGGTATCTCAGTCCAGTATGTCAGTCCAGTATGTCAGTCCAGTATGTCAGTATGTCAGTCCAGTATGTCAGGCCAGTATGTCAGGTCTCAGTATGTCAGTCCAGTATCTCAGTCCAGTATGTCAGTCCAGTATGTCAGTCCAGTATGTCAGTCCAGTATGTCAGGTATCTCAGTCCAGTATGTCAGGTATCTCAGTCCAGTATCTCAGCCAGTATGTCAGTCCAGTATGTCAGCCAGTATCTCAGTCCAGTATGTCAGGTATCTCAGTCCAGTATGTCAGGTATCTCAGTCCAGTATGTCAGCCGGTATCTCAGTCCATTATCTCAGTCCAGTATCTCAGTCCAGTATGTCAGTCCAGTATGTCAGGTATCTCAGTCCAGTATCTCAGTCCAGTATCTCAGTCCAGTATGTCAGTCGTATCTCAGTCCAGTATCTCAGTCCAGTATGTCAGGTATCTCAGTCCAGTATCTCAGTCCAGTATGTCAGGTATCTCAGTCCAGTATGTCAGGTATCTCAGTCCAGTATGTCAGGTATCTCAGTCCAGTATGTCAGGTATCTCAGTCCAGTATCTCAGTCCAGTATCCTCAGGTATCTCAGTCCAGTATGTCAGGTATCTCAGTCCAGTATGTCAGTCCAGTATCTCAGTCCAGTATGTCAGGTATCTCAGTCCAGTATCTCAGTCCAGTATCTCAGTCCAGTATGTCAGGTATCTCAGTCCAGTATCTCAGTCCAGTATCTCAGTCCAGTATGTCAGGTATATCAGTCCAGTATCTCAGTCCAGTATCTCAGTCCAGTATGTCAGGTATCTCAGTCCAGTATGCAGGTATCCAGTTCAGTATGTCAGGTATCTCAGTCCAGTATGTCAAGTATCTCAGTCCAGTATGTCAGGTATCTCAGTCCAGTATGTCAGGTATCTCAGTCCAGTATCTCAGGTATCTCAGTCCAGTATGTCAGGTATCTCAGTCCAGTATGTCAGGTATCTCAGGTATCTCAGTCCAGTATGTCAGGTATCTCAGTCCAGTATATCAGGTATCTCAGTCCAGTATGTCAGGTATCTCAGTCCAGTATGTCAGGTATCTCAGTCCAGTATCTCAGTCCAGTATCTCAGTCCGGTATCTCAGTCCAGTATCTCAGGTATCTCAGTCCAGTATGTCAGGTATCTCAGTCCAGTATCTCAGGTATCTCAGTCCAGTATGTCAGGTATCTCAGTCCAGTATGTCAGGTATCTCAGGTATCTCAGTCCAGTATGTCAGGTATCTCAGTCCAGTATGTCAGGTATCTCAGTCCAGTATGTCAGGTATCTCAGTCCAGTATGTCAGGTATCTCAGTCCAGTATGTCAGGTATCTCAGTCCAGTATCTCAGTCCAGTATCTCAGTCCGGTATCTCAGTCCAGTATCTCAGGTATCTCAGTCCAGTATCTCAGGTATCTCAGTCCAGTATGTCAGTCCAGGCAGTTTTATTTTTTAAATTATTTTAATTGTCACAACTATGGGTCAATCTCCGACCTATAGCAAACCTCTATGATGTATGAAGATGGTGTTATTTCTATATGTTTGTTGACTCCGATTTATTAAGTGATTTTTGGAGAGGGGATATTGGGCCGTACTGGGAACAGGAATAAGCCATAATAGGAATCCATTCTATCAGGGTCAGTGGGTTGTGGACCAAACTAGTTTGGCTTTGGGCCATTGCTGAGGGAATATACACCCGATATCCCCTGCACAGGAATGCAGACTTTGCTTTGAGAAGGCCAACACGTTGCTACCTTCTAAGTTCATTCCAGTATTGGTAGCAGACGGCCCAGTGGACTAAGAGAATCTGAAGCAACAAGAGTCAGGCAAGACAATGGTCAGGGCAGGCAGATGGACAGGACAGGGACCTACAGTTCATTATGTAAGTGCAAGCAAATGGTTAGGACAGACAGCAAGGTTTCAGAGATCAGGTTTAAGTCAAGGGTCAGACAGCATCAGACAAAAACAGTAGACAGAACATAGTCAGGAACAAGCTGAGGGTCAGATACAAGAATCAGGCAGGAAAGAAAAGCAGACAGTACATAGTCAGTAACAAGCCGAGGATCAGACTGTATCAGATAGGAAAAAACATCAGACAGAGCATAGTCAGGAACAAGCTGAGGGTCAGACTCCATCAGTCAGAACAGGAACAGCAAACAGAGCATAGTCAGGAACAAGCTGAGGGTCAGATACAAGTATCAGGCAGGAGAGGAACAGCCGACAGAACATAGTCTGGAACAAGCCGAGGATCAGACTGTATCAGATGGGAAAGAACAGCAGACAGAACATAGGAACAATCTGAGGGTCAGATACAAGTATCAGGTAGGACAAGAACAGAGAGCTGAACATAGTCTGGAACGAGCCAAAGGTCATATACAAGTATCTGGCAAGAAAGAACAGCAGACAGAACATAGTCAGGAACAAGCCGAGGGTCAGACTCCATCAGGTAGGACAGGAACAGCAGACAGAACATAGTCTGGAACAAGCCGAGGATCAGATACAAGTATCAGGCAGGAAAGAACAGCAAACAGAACATAGTCTGGAACAAGTCGAGCGTCACACTCCATCAGGCAGGACAGGAACAGCAAAAAGAGCATAGTCAGGAACATGCTGAGAGTCAGATACAAGTATCAAGCAAGAGAGGAACAGCCAACAGAACAATGTCTGGAACAAGCCAGGGATCAGACTGTATCAGGCAGGATAGGAACAGCAGACAGAACATAGTCAGGAACTAGCCAAGGGTCAGGGCTGGTCAGATAACAGCCACACATTACAGCAAATCTAGCATACTAGAAGCTTATTCCTGGGGCACCAGGATGAGAGCTGAGAACACTTATATAGGATATGGCCAGCAGTGACTGGGGGTAGAATTACTGGATCATGCTGATCCTTTAAGAAGCCAAGAGGGCTGGCACATCCACCCTACAGGCACCACTAGATGGATGGGAGGAGTTTTATAGGGGAATCTAAGCAATGCTGGGATTGGCACATGTGTCAGACTCCTCCCTCTCATGCTAGTATCGGATGCATGATGTCATAAGACAACTAAGCTCCGCCCAGGCTAAGTAAGCACGGTCATGCAGAAGGTGTGGCAACTGTATCCTCTATTTAGGGTATCTCAGCACCCCAGTCACAGGCCGGTAGTTCCAGAAGTGTCTCCTTTAAGAGCAAAAATCTGACTGAATTGCAAAAAATGCTAAAAATGTGAATGTTCTATGTGTGTGCGGCGAGCTGGAAGTTCATCTCATTTACCAGAGATACTACACAAACAGCAATTACCTCGCTGTTATCTGCTGGCTCCACATGTGATAGCAGGAATACAGATTACCTCATTAGCAAGTCCACAAATTAATTGCGGATCATTGAGTAAAGCAGCAGAGTGTGAATATTTACTTAGTTTTATTGTCTTATGATATTTACATCTCTAATTGTATTCCTAAGTAGGATCATGTTCACACCTGCCTGTAAATACACAGAGTACGGGGTGCAGGAGGTGTATACAGGACTCATCGGGGCGGCCTAACGAGAGGAAATCCAATAGTCCTGGAGAACGCCTATAAATGTTATAATAGTGGGCACCACCAGGGGGAGCTCACAGGACGCGGCGTTATAAAGTATAAGACTGTAGGCAGTGACTGCCCCCTGGTGATGACTGCTGGTATGAAGAACCCAAAGTAGTCCAGTGGTGGCCCCTCATAGCAAGGGCACATGGCGGAGTAACCTGTATGGGAGAGTAGAGGGGGCAGCTCTGGTCAGGCAGTGCTGCCTAAATCACCTGCAACCATATTAGGGCACAGTGACTGTAACTGATATCAGGGCACTCTTATAGGGCACAGTGGGTATAACTGATATGGGGGCACTCTTATAGGGCACAGTGGGTATAACTGATATCAGGGCACTCTTATAGGGCACAGTGGGTATAACTGATATCGGGGCACTCTTATAGGGCACTGCGTGTATAACTGATATGGGGGCACTCTTATAGGGCACAGCGGGTATAACTGATATGGGGGCACTCTTATAGGGCACAGCGGGTATAACTGATATCAGGACACTCTTATAGGGCACTGCGTGTATAACTGATATGGGGGCACTCTTATAGGGCACAGTGACTGTAACTGATATCAGGGCACTCTTATAGGGCACAGCGGGTATAACTGATATCAGGGCACTCTTATAGGGCACAGTGGGTATAACTGATATCAGGGCACTCTTATAGGGCACAGTGGGTATAACTGATATCAGGGCACTCTTATAGGGCACAGTGGGTATAACTGATATCAGGGCACTCTTATAGGGCACAGTGGGTATAACTGATATCAGGGCACTCTTATAGGGCACTGCGTGTATAACTGATATGGGGGCACTCTTATAGGGCACAGTGACTGTAACTGATATCAGGGCACTCTTATAGGGCACAGTGGGTATAACTGATATGGGGGCACTCTTATAGGGCACAGCGGGTATAACTGATATCAGGACACTCTTATAGGGCACTGCGTGTATAACTGATATGGGGGCACTCTTATAGGGCACAGTGACTGTAACTGATATCAGGGCACTCTTATAGGGCACAGCGGGTATAGCTGATATCAGGGCACTCTTATAGGGCACAGTGGGTATAACTGATATCAGGGCACTCTTATAGGGCACAGCGGGTATAACTGATATCAGGACACTCTTATAGGGCACAGTGGCTGTAGCTGATATCAGGGCACTCTTATAGGGCACAGTGGGTATAACTGATATCAGGGCACTCTTATAGGGCACAGCGGGTATAGCTGATATCAGGGCACTCTTATAAGGCACAGCGGGTATAACTGATATGGGGGCACTCTTATAGGGCACAGTGGGTATAGCTGATACCAGGGCACTCTTATAAGGCACAGTGGGTATAACTGATATGGGGTATTCTTATAGGGCACAGTGGGTATAACTGATATGGGGGCACTCTTATAGGGCACAGCGGGTATAGCTGATATCAGGGCACTCTTATAAGGCACAGTGGGTATAACTGATATGGGGCACTCTTATAAGGCACAGTGGGTATAACTGATATGGGGGTACTCTTGCTGGTATTCTTTTTGGGCACAATGGCAGTTACTATTATGGGGCACACATGACACTTTTATAGGGCACAGTTGCATATTCTAATATGGGGGGCATACATAACACTTATCGGGCAAATTGGCAGATACTAAAATGGGGTCAAACATGACACTCATAGGGCACTGCGGCAGTTACTAATATGGAGGCAAACAAGACACTTTTATAGGGCACTGTGGCTGATACTACTATGGGGAACACATGACTTTCTTATATGGCACAGTGACAGTTACTAATATGGGGTACACATGACACTTACAGGGCACTGGGACAATTACTAATATGGGGCATACATGCATATGACACTTTTATAGGGCATTGTGGCAATTACTATTATGGGGCACACAAGACACTCTTATAGGGCACAGCGACAATTACTAATATGGGGGAACATTTGATATTTTTATAAGGTGCAGTGGTAATTACTAATATGGGGCACTCTTGCCGGCACACCTATGGCAGAACAATGGAAAGTTGCATTTGAGTAGATATTGGGGTACTTACTGTGCTCCATCGCGTTTCACTGTGTTCTGTGCACCTCACCATTATCATCTGGGATATGTCAGATAATACCGCGGCGCTGCCATAGACTCCCGGATCTCGATACCAGGAACACGTCCAGCGTGGAACATTCCGGAGGATTGTATTTTCTGCCCTCGCTTCCTTGTGGTTTCCATGATCTTCACGCTGTATTATCCACAATCACGTTACAGCTCTGGCCGGGATCCTCCTGCCATGAACATTGTCTGCACAGAGTCATTACTGCTCAAAACGCGCCAATTATGGATTCTCCGTCCCTGAGAAGTGCAATAAATCAGATTATTATTAGCATGAAACATGGAATATACACAAAGTAACCGCAGCCGTATAGTGTACTGCAGTACTGCGACCTAGTGTACTACAACTCCTAACATGGAGAGATGGTTAAAGTCGCAGTGAGGCGCAGCTATGTAACGCGCGCTTTATAAATACATTATAAAAAGTGAAAATTTTACCATAGGGAATTATTTTCACATGCAAGGTATAACAGAATGATGATCATATGTAGGAAATGAATTGTGCATTGCATTATGGGAGATAATATCATGATGCCACCTGTCTGCAGTGTATTGTAATGATCAATTATATTTCGAATGCAGCTTTGGATGTGACTAGAGTATAAAACATGAAACTAAGAATAGACTGGAGCTTAGGAACAAATAAGAACTTAAGATCAGAAATAACTGCGAAAGTGCACATGATATATTATAGATGCACGCCGCTCGCTGCTCCGCTGGTCAGGCCGCCACAGGATACGATATTTCTGGTAAAATTGTCATTCCTTTGATTTTTCCCTTACTTTGTAGACAAAACAATTGGAAGCTGAAGATGTCATCAAATCCCAGAGTGACGGGCCCCGCAGAGGATGCAGATGTCAGCGAGTCAGCGGTCTCTCGTGGCGATGCAGACATTGTGTACGTTTTCCCGGCAGCTGAGCGGCTGCCCTGAAGAGTTTACAGCAAATCTGCAGAAGGTGGAAAACAAGGCGGCTGATTGTGAGCGATGGCGCCCCCGAGCTGCTAAAATAAGACGTCTCATTACTGTCAGCCCTCTACTTCAGAAGGGAAAGAACCTGACGCCCCGCTACAACGTCTTAAGGCATCGCAACTCCTGAACTTTACACCTAAATCTACACAAAATCTTCAGTAACTCTGTAAAAATGACTGCACTTACAATGGCGCTTGAAAGTTTGTGAACCTGTCAGAATTTTCTATATCTCTGCAGAAATTTGACCTAAAACTATAAAAATCAGAGTCTTAAAAGTAGTTAAAAAAAAGTAGATAAAGGGAAACAAATCAAACAAAGGAGTCAAAATAATAGACCAAAAATGATCCAATATCCCATATTAGTGTGTGGCAAAAGTATGTGAACCTTTGCTGTCAGTATCTGGTGTGAAACCAGCTTCAGCTCTGTTATATTGGTGGATTTCACCCTATGAAGCACTTACATCAACCCAATTTCGTTAGTGGTTTCCTTCCATGAACCGCTCTCTTCAGCTCTGTTATGTTGGTGGATTCCTCCCATGAACCGCTGGCTTCTACTCTGTTATGTTGGTGGTTTCCTCCTATTAACTGCTCGCTTCTACTCTGTTATGTTGGTGGATTCCTCCCATGAACCGCTGGCTTCTACTCTGTTATGTTGGTGGATTTCATCCTATGAACCGCTTACTTCAACCCGGTTTTGTTGGTAGGTTTCCTCCCATGAACCACTCACCTCAGATCCTTTCACAACGTTGCTATTGGACTAAGATCAAGACTTGGCCATTCCGAAACTTTGGTAGAACAAGTTGTGTGCATTGGGTTGTTATCTTGTTACATGACCCCCCGCTCTTGAGATTCGGCTCACAGACAAATATCCTGACATTTCTCCTTAGCATTTGCTGGTATAAATCAGAACTCATTGATCCATCAATGATAGTGAAACCCTCCTTGCCAAGATGCAACAAAACAGAACTATTTCAGTTCTATCCGTCCGCAAAACATTGTTCCCGTAGCCTTATGGCGTGTTGCGGGCCACCATGTTCTTTTTGAGGAGCAGCAGCTTTCTCCTTACAATCCCACCATAGACACCTTTGTTGTCCAGTGTCCTCCTCATGAACATTAACATTAGCTAATGCGAGAAAGGTCTTTGGTTGCTTAGAGGTTACCTTGGCTTTCTTCATGTCTTGCTGTTGGTGTGATTTTTGTTGGTGACCATTCCTGGGGAGGGTAATAATGTCCTGGAATGTCCTCCATTGTACACAATCTGCCTATGGATTGCTGGAGCCCAAACTCTTTAGAGATGATTCTGTAACATTTCAACAACTCTTCTTCTGAGGTCCTCAGATATCTCCTCTGTTTGTGCCATGATTTACTTCCACAAATGTGTCATGAAGATCAGACTTTGATAGATCGCTGTTCTGTACATATAACAGGTCGCCCCTCTCACCTGATTGTTAAGGTTCACATACTTTTGCCATCCACAGATATGGGATATTATTATTATTGTTTATTTATATAGCACCATTAATTCCATGGTGCTTTACATTTGCGGATATTGTGTTATTGTCTTCTATAAATAATTGACCTAGTAGTTTTATGTCACCGTCATGCAGAAATATGGAATATTCTGAAGGGTTCACAAACTTTCGAGCACCGCTGTATTCACTGTATTCACATCCCCTGTCCTGGTCTGCTCAAGTCTGATGTACAAGCTCTGCAAATCCTAAAATTCAATGCACCGTAGAGTAATTCGTAATGAGGAAGCTCAACTACAGCCTTGGATAGGAGTAGAGTACGACAGGAGTTGCCTTGGATTACTTTGCACTGACCTCGAGTCACGTGATCTCTTATACTCCACTCACATCCTGAGCTGCAGTCTCATATATTATTCATCCCTGTGCATGTTGAGTTTCTGCATTGATGCTATACTGTCCTCTCCAATGTGGACATATATTAGACTTCTCAACCCAACATCTCCTAAAATGCAGTGCACGTTATTAAAAGTCAACTGCAGCCTTGAATGTGAATAGAGTATAACTTGAGCTTGGATTTGATTATTTTGCACTAATTTTAAATCATATCATCTTTTATACTCTGCTCACACCCAGAGCTGCATTCTTACAGATCCTTCTCTCCTGCACATGCTGAGACACTGCACAGACGCCCTGTCCTGTATTCTGATGATACATCAGACTTCCCCATGCTATATCTCCTAAAATGCAATGCACAATAATGTAGTCCATGACATGTGTAGCAGAGCTGCAGTACCAGGCACAACCATAGACAAGGGAGGCGCTGTTACTTTGATAAGTAGATTGCAGTCTCATATAGTACAACACCTTGAAGCCTCAGAGTATTGTCTAATCCTGATTGTGTGACTGCTCTGTCAGGATTATTGCACACAGTCACAGAATTCAGCTGTGAGCAGGTCGCCATCTATTCATCTATTCTCTGTTAGGGCAAGGACGCGCCATATCTGATGAAAGCTCCGCAGTGCATGTTATTTCAACTATATCTTTTGTCTTTTGTTCCAGGTTGTTGTTACTTTGTATCAATTGTCATTGTTTTGTATTTCTATTATTTCTTTCTTTTCTACCTTATAACAATCTGAATGTCCATTATCTATCTATCTATCTCATATCTATCTATCTCATATCTATCTCATATCTATCTATCTATCTATCTATCTATCTATCTATCTATCTATCTATCTATCTATCTCATATCTATCTATCTATCTATCTATCTATCTCATATCTATCTATATCATATCTATCTACCTATCTATCTCATATCTATCTATCTATCTCATCTACTATCTATCTCATATCTATCTATCTCATATCTATCTATCTCATATCTATCTATCTACATATCATATCTATCTATCTCATATCTATCTATCTCATCTATCTATCTATCTATCTATCTATCTATCTAACTATCTCAGTCTAGTAATTGCTTCCTCTGCACTGAAATCTATTTACAATCAGACATTTCTGTATATAATGATTTTCTGCATGCATCTTATTATGAAGGTCGACAGTAAAATTTTGGAAAGACATTTTAACAAGCTCTTCATCCCTGTAAATACCAGAGCAGCAAAACAAGATATTCAGATGCTGCAGCCGGGCAAATTGCCAGATGCCTCATTTCACAAACAATAAAATAGCTGAACGTTCCAGTGACTTCTATGTATAGTCAGAGCAAGATAACTGCCCGGATCAGGACGCACTTTACTTAATATTCCCAAATGCAACAAACAACAGAAGAAAAAACCATTAGATAAATATTCATTATCTGTATATAATGAGAAGCAAAACATATAAGAGAGGAAAAGATTATTAACAGAATGTACAACATCATACTAATGTCTGACACTGACTAAAAGTATATATGTCACTGTGTACATACATTACATTACTTATCCTGTACTGATCCTGAGTTACATCCTGTATTATACTCCAGAGCTGCACTCACTATTCTGCTGGTACAGTCACTGTGTACATACATTACATTACTTATCCTGTACTGATCCTGAGTTACATCCTGTATTATACTCCAGAGCTGCGCTCACTATTCTGCTGGTGCAGTCACTGTGTACATACATTACATTACTTATCCTGTACTGATCCTGAGTTACATCCTGTATTATACTCCAGAGCTGCGCTCACTATTCTGCTGGTGCAGTCACTGTGTACATACATTACATTACTTATCCTGTACTGATCCTGAGTTACATCCTGTATTATACTCCAGAGCTGCACTCAGAGCTGAAATCTTCTAGCACTCCCTGGTTGCTCTGGTGATTTCCACATTACACAGTGATCTGATGACATAATAACTACAACCTTGCAATATTATAATTCATCTAATCTTTAAGAGGTGTGTCATTTGCAAGCTTGCTGATTGTTTCCATAAGCAGCTATGTAGATATGTGTATAGATAATATATATATTGTTAGTGTCGCTCATCTCCTATTGGTTTGTATTTCCATGTCACTGTTTTATCCTTCGCTGTCCTCCATCTAGATATTTACTGAATGACCGGTCGACATAAAATGGTCTCTGCAGTTTTGACAAAATTCACATAAATGAATAGTCCTGGAGAATGTAAGAAACTTTGTGTTATATCTTTTATAATAGAGAAAAATGTTTCCCTTTCTCCTCTTTTCAAGCTGTTTTTCTTTCACTCTGAAATCTCTGCTATAGCTGTCTCAAGATGACTGAAAGTCACCTATCTAGTGCATGGAGGTAAGGGAGGGATGAATATAGAAGCAGAGACCAAGGCTTGGTCTGGTGCTGCAGTTACATAGGAAGTTCCTTTCACAGCCCAAGTGCTTTATTCGCATCAGTGCATGTCAGTATCTCTCTATCTATGTCCTGTATGATCCTGGGGCTGTTTCTGAGTGAGTGAAAGATAAGGAGCAGATTCTCCTCTACTTAATGTGTATAGCAGCAGCTCAGAGAGAACTGTAACCGACAAAACCATAACATGTAATAGCAACACTAAAAATGGGTCTCACACCACAGTCTTCTTAGTAGTCTGGGGGGTAGTAATTGACTTACCTGGTCCTGGGGATCGCTGATCATGGACCCGGAGTTCTGGTGACATCATGACTCCCGGGTCAAGTGATCCGAAGTGGGGGTTCATCATTACCTGTGAGATTGGGGGAGGAGAAGGTGGAGTGACCCAGGGGGCAGTACGCTGCTTTGGATCACATGACCCAGTGGCCTCCGCCAGGATCCCCGGGTGCGTCATCAGCGATCTCTGGGGTCAAGTAAGTAAATTACTACTCCTCAGACAACCGCTAGAAGATGCTGCTCCTATATCATAGACATGTGTGGGTCCTCCATTACACTGCCCCATCCTTCTGGTTAGAATATGGAAGTTCAGTTAAAAGGGGGCTTGCACGTATCGAGGGTTGCATAAATGGACGTGCATGGAGAAACTATAGGACATGTGGCCTTGTTACTATGTTCCTTTCGAGAATGTTCACCTATGATGGTACCTTGGCTGAGGCTTGTTCTGGGAGTATTAGCCTGAATATTACACTGCACTGCCTTGAAGAGACGACAAAATGTTGCTTAGACCTGAATCTCTTTACACTGTTCTTTCGTCATCTGCTTTTAGCCATCGGTGAGATGTATTTGAGATTATTGTTTATTGAGATTATTTGAGGAGAGACGGCAAAACCAGTGGAGACTGTTGGTCGGTACATTTGAGGTTGTGGTATGGGCCGCCTCTGGGAGTATTAAGGAGGCCTAGGAGGAGGAAGGACGGGGTCAGCTGTGCAGCAGATTATTACTAAGGAGATTAATAGATTCATTGGTGTGGGTGGGTGCCATTGAGATATACAGTGCCTTGCAAAAGTCTTCACACCCCTTGAACTTTTTTTACATTTTTTCACCTTACAACCACAAACTTAAATGTATTTTCTTGAGATTTTCAGTGATAACCAACACAAAGTATCAGATAATTGTGAAGTCGAAGGAAAATGATACAAGATTTAATCAAATAAAAATCTGACAAGTGTGACATGCAAAAGTCTTCAGCCCCCTATAGCAATACTTTGTAGAGCCTCCTTTGGCTCCAAGTCTTTTGGGCTCTGTCTCTACCAGCTTTGCACATCTAGAGATGAGATTTCTGCCCCTTCTTCTTCTTCTTTGCAGCCAGATTGGATGGAGCGTCTGTGATCAGTAATTTTCATGTCTTGCCACAGATGCTCAATGGGATTTGGGTCTGGACTGTGACTGGGCTGTTCTAACACCGGAATATTCTGTCATCTAAACCTTCCCCTGGAGCTCGGGCTGGAGGTTTAGGGTCATTGTCTTGCTGGAATCTCCTTCCCAGTCTCAAGTCTTTTGCAGCCTCCAGTCTCAGGTTTTCTCCCAGGATTGGCCTGTATTTAGCTCCATCCATCTTCCCATCACCTCTGAGCAGCTTCCCTGTCCCCCCAGCATGATACTGCCCCCTATGTGTCACAGTGGGGATGACGGTGTGCTCAGGGGGATGAGCAGGGTTACTTTTCCCCCCACACTTAGCGCTTTGTATTTAGGCCATAAAGTTCCCCTTTGGTCTCCTCTGAGCAGAGCACCTTCTCCCACATGTTTGCTGTGTCCCCTATATGACTTGTGGCCATAAACTGCAGACGCCACTTCTTATGTCTTTCTTTCCACAATGGTTTTCTTCTTGCCGCTCTTCCATATAGATTTGTGGAGTGCGCAGTGACTTCTAGTTGTCCTGTGGACAGATTCTCCCTGTACCTGAGGATTTCAGCAGCTCCTCCACAGTGACCATGGGCCTCTTGGCTGCTTCTCTGACCAGCGCTCTCCTTGCTCAGTGATCTGTTAGTTTAGGTGGACGGCCATGTCTTGGTAAGTTTGCAGTTGTAGAATACTTTTTCCATTTTTGGATGATGGATTGAACAGCGCTACTTGGGATGGAGCGGACAGAGAAGTCCTGCACGGAAGACTATTCTCTGCGCTAGTTTCATTATAAAAACAATGGACACTGAACTGACACCTAATAGACTATAATGGGGTCGCAGGTAACTGTCAACTGTGCGCATATGTGTACTTAGCCTCATAGTGTCTTGTTGTCACCCCCTCTGGCACCCAGCACTGGGGCCCCAGTTGCTCCCCCCACTACACCCCTGTTTGGGTCTATGTGAAGGGAAACTCATTTGAGTAGGATACTACAGGTATTATACAGCAGAGACCCGGTGGCAATGAGCCATGCTGATTGTGCCCATTAACCCTTCATCTGCCTCAGTCATACCTGACCAAGGACCCATTTTACCTGCGGTGCCTTTATTTTGGGTAGGAACGAGATCCAGGGTCAGTGATTTGTTATCATGACAGCCAAGAGCCTATTGAAGACTCCCAGGCTTGTCCTTACATTACTTGTAACTGTGCAGCCTGTAATAGAAGTTCTAGGGATTTTACAATACACTGCAATGCATTAGCATTATATACATATATATTATTATTATATATATATACATACAGTGGGGAAAAAAAGTATTTAGTCAGCCACCAATTGTGCAAGTTCTCCCACTTATAAAGCTGAGGCCGGCCTGTAATTGTCATCATAGGTAGACCTCAACTATGAGAGACAAAATGAGAAAACGAATCCAGAAAATCACATTGTCTGATTTTTAAAGAATTTATTTGCAAATTATGGTGGAAAATAAGTATTTGGTCAATAACAAAAGTTCATCTCAATACTTTGTTCTATCTCCTTTGTTGGCAATGACAGAGGTGAAACGTTTCCTGTAAGTCTTCACAAGGTTGGCACACACTGTTGCTGGTATGTTGGCCCATTCCTCCATGCAGATCTCCTCTAGAGCAGGGATGTTTTGGGGCTGTCGCTGGACAACATGGACTTTCAACTCCCTCCAAAGGTTTTCTATGGGGCTGAGATCTGGAGACTGGCTAGGCCACTCCAGGACCTTGTAATGCTTCTTACGAAGCCGCTCCTTCGTTGCCCTGGCGGTGTGCTTGGGATCATTGTCATGCTGAAAGACCCAGCCACGTTTCATCTTCAATGCCCTTGCTGATGGAAGGAGGTTTGCACTCACAATCTCACGATACATGGCCCCATTCATTCTTTCATGTACACGGATCAGTCGTCCTGGTCCCTTTGCAGAGAAACAGCCCCATACATGATGTTGCCACCCCCATGCTTCACAGTAGGTATGGTGTTCTCTGGATACAACTCAGCATTCACTCTCCTCCAAACACCACGAGTTGTGTTTCTACCAAACAGTTCTACTTTGGTTTCATCTGACCATATGACATTCTCCCAATACTCTTCTGGAACATCCAAATGCTCTCTAGCAAACTTCAGACGGGCCCGGATATGTACTGGCTTAAGCAGGGGGACACGTCTGGCACTGCAGGGTCTGAGTCCCTGGCGGCGTAGTGTGTTACTGACGGTAGCCTTTGTTACGTTAGTCCCAGCTTTCTGCAGGTCATTCACTAGGTCCCCCCGTGGGGTTCTGGGATTTTTGCTCACCGTTCTTGTGATCATTTTGACCCCACGGGGTGAGATCTTGCGTGGAGCCCCTGATGGAGGGAGATTATCAGTGGTCTTGTATGTCTTCCATTTTCTAATTATTGCTCCCACAGGTGATTTCTTCACACCAAGCTGCTTGCCTATTGCAGATTCAGTCTTCCCAGCCTGGTGCAGGGCTACCATTTTGTTTCTGGTCCTTCCACAGCTCTTTGGTCTTCACCATAGTGGAGTTTGGAGTGTGACTGTTTGAGGTTGTGGACAGGTGACTTTTATACTGATAACAATGTCACACAGGAGCCATTACTACAGGTAATGAGTGGAGGACAGAGGAGCCTCTTAAATGAGAAGTTACAGGTCTGTGAGAGACAGAAATCCTGCTTGTTTGTAGGTGACCAAATACTTATTTTCCACCATAATTTGCAAATAAATTCTTAAAAAATCAGACAATGTGATTTTCTGGATTTGTTTTCTCATTTTGTCTCTCATAGTTGAGGTCTACCTATGATGACAATTACAGGCCGGCCTCATCTTTTTAAGTGGGAGACTAAATACTTTTTTTCCCTACTGTATATATTACAAATTGAAATCTCTTCCTTTCCCCACAGGGGAAAAAATAAAAATACGAACCGCCATTTTTTTGCCTTTTTGCCTCCCAGTACATCTGGCTCCGCAAAAAAAAAAGACATCTTACGCAACTCTGTATATGGAAAAAAAATATGGTGTCAGAATTTTAAGCAACGCCAAGAATTGTTTTTTTTTTTTAAAGTTTTGGACTTTTTTTTAAAGATTTTAAAATGCAACAAAAATAATACAAATTTGTTGTTACTGTAATTGTACCGACCACAGAATACAGGTCACATGTCATTATGGCGGCACAGTGAACGCCATAAAAAGCCCCTAAGAAAGTTGCACAAATGTAGTTTTTCTCTAATTCCACCCCATTCTGAATTTTATTCAAGAGATACTCAAGAGATGCTGCCCAACAAGTTTATTGCTTCCCCTTGTGAATACTTGTGCACCCGCCAGTCATCAGGCATGGCAGATACTGGGCTATATGGCCATAGGCAGGTGAAACCATTGCCCCCGTTTCTGTCCCTTTCCTTCATGTCCTAATATGAATCTGGAAAGAGCAATTCATAGAGTTGACTCTCGCTGATTCCTTGTTGGTTGCTTTAGTAACTCCATCCATCTCGAGAACAATTGCATTATCTTGTAGGATATTGTAAGGCTCTCGACAGAGTTTATGTAAGTGATATTCTGTGTATCCTGCACCTGGAGGTCATTCATATCTATCTGAAGAGCTCAATCTCTTCCAAGGTGGAAAAATAAGTATAAAAAACAAAGAGCAAAAACACTTCATGTTGAATGTTGTCGGTGAATCCCTCAACAGTTACACATTCATCACAAAACCTGAGGAAGATGTCTCAAAGGAATCTGAAATGCAGAAAGGAGAATATGGGGGAAAACTGCCACATGGTCACCTGGACATAAACCAAACTGGATACTGAACCAGTAGACGTGGCTCATGGACATCCACCGAAGACAAAAATAACAGCACCGAGTCTTCTCTAGGGACAAGTGTAAAACTCTCCACTGAGTGACTCACAAACCAAGAATGTTCTATAGATTTATGCAGTGGAAGAGATAAGTAAAGGATTTATTATGTGCTCACATCTATGTAATTTACATCTGAAAAACTACAAGGAAGGAGAAACATTAACTCCATGATAGAGAAATGAATCACACAGAGATTTACAGTGACCTGCTAAAGATCTATCCCAGCAGCTAAATTCCTGAAATTACTGTAATGTAATAAACTATATATAAATATGTGTATACACTCAATATATATATCCGGCTGTGAAATATCTAACCACATGTAATTATTACCCATTTAACTTACAGAACAGCTAAATTGTTCTATAATACTAACATCAGTTATCCCTATTCCTCCATATCACTGATGTTATTACAGTAATAACCTGCCCCTATGTACAAGAATATATCTACTATAATACTGCCCCTATGTACAAGAATATAACTACTATAATACTGCCACCTATGTACAAGAATATAACTACTATAATACTGCTCCTATGTACAAGAATATAACTACTATAATACTGCCCCCTATGTACAAGAATATAACTACTATAATACCGCTCCTATGTACAAGAATATAACTACTATAATACTGCCCCTATGTACAAGAATATAACTACTATAATACTGCCTCCTATGTACAAGAATATAACTACTATAATACTACTCCTATGTACAAGAATATAACTACTATAATACTACTCCTATGTACAAGAATATAACTACTATAATACTGCTCCTATGTACAAGAATATAACTACTATAATACTGCTCCTATGTACAAGTATATAACTACTATAATACTACCTCCTATGTACAAGAATATAACTACTATAATACTGCCCCTATGTACAAGAATATAACTACTATAATACTGCTCCTATGTACAAGAATATAACTACTATAATACTGCTCCTATGTACAAGAATATAACTACTATAATACTACCTACTATGTACAAGAATATAACTACTATAATACTGCCCCTATGTACAAGAATATAACTACTATAATACTGCTCCTATGTACAAGAATATAACTACTATAATACTGCCCCCTATGTACAAGAATATAACTACTATAATACTGCTCCTATGTACAAGAATATAACTACTATAATACTGCTCCTATGTACAAGAATATAACTACTATAATACTGCTCCTATGTACAAGAATATAACTACTATAATACTGCCCCTATGTACAAGAATATAACTACTATAATACTGCTCCTATGTACAAGAATATAACTACTATAATACTGCTCCTATGTACAAGAATATAACTACTATAATACTACCTCCTATGTACAAGAATATAACTACTATAATACTGCTCCTATGTACAAGAATATAACTACTATAATACTACCTCCTATGTACAAGAATATAACTACTATAATACTACCTCCTATGTACAAGAATATAACTACTATAATACTGCCCCTATGTACAAGAATATAACTACTATAATACTACCTCCTATGTACAAGAATATAACTACTGTAATATTGCCTCCTATGTACAAGAATATAACTACTATAATACTGCCCCTATGTACAAGAATATAACTACTATAATACTGCTCCTATGTACAAGAATATAACTACTATAATACTACCTCCTATGTACAAGAATATAACTACTATAATACTGCTCCTATGTACAAGAATATAACTACTATAATACTGCCCCTATGTACAAGAATATAACTACTATAATACTGCCTCCTATGTACAAGAATATAACTACTATAATACTGCTCCTATGTACAAGAATATAACTACTATAATACTGCTCCTATGTACAAGAATATAACTACTATAATACTGCCCCCTATGTACAAGAATATAACTACTATAATACTACTCCTATGTACAAGAATATAACTAATATAATACTGCTCCTATGTACAAGAATATAACTACTATAATACTGCTCCTATGTACAAGAATATAACTACTATAATACTACTCCTATGTACAAGAATATAACTACTATAATACTACCTCCTATGTACAAGAATATAACTACTATAATACTACTCCTATGTACAAGAATATAACTACTATAATACTGCTCCTATGTACAAGAATATAACTACTATAATACTGCTCCTATGTACAAGAATATAACTACTATAATACTGCTCCTATGTACAAGACTATAACTACTATAATACTGCCCCCTATGTACAGGGCCGGTTTTAGACAAAGTGGGGCCCTGGACAAAATTAAAAGCAGGGCCCCAAATGCTGATATGCAAACAAAACCATCGTCTTCCAGTGACAACCCCTATAATAACGCCTCCTTTCTGCCAACAAAAAAGTAATAACAAGCCCCATTTTACCACACACAATTCAAATGAGCACCTTTGTACCACCTAATAGATTTTTGCACCCAGTCATCAGTTATTATAGCGCCTCCTTATAAATAATAGTCCCTGCTTATAAATAATATTACACCTATATCAGTAATAGCGCCCTTATAAATGATAAATAGTGCCCTGTATCAGTAATATCTCCTTATCAGTAACAGTCACCCTGTAAATATAATACAGCTCCCTTATAAATAATAGTTACCCTTATAAATAATAGTCCCCATTATCACTAATAGCCCCCTTTATAAATAAGCCCCACTTAACAATTATACCCCCCTTATAAACAGTTCCCCCCTTATAAATAATAGCCCATCTTTATAAATAATAGTTCCCCCTTATAATAGCCCCCTCATATTTAAGTTTCCCAATTATATATTGTAACCCACCCTTATATATAATAGTTCTCCCTTATACAGTGTCGGACTGAAGGGCCTTAGGCCCACCAGAGGAACTTGTTCTGGGGCCCCACCCAGCAGCTTCCTGCTAATAGCCTACACCGCGGCTCCTTCACTGAAGTCTTACATATGTGCTGACTATGCGGCATTACTGAGTATGTTCCCAGTATAGTCAGCCCCTATAGTACTGTGCAGGCCCCAATAACTCCATGGCCAGCTCATGCACAGTACTGTATGGGGAATGACATGGCCATGGAGCACTACACGTATGTGCAAGATTATAGTGAGGGAGCTGTGATGCAGATATAGCACACACGGCTGCCAGCAGGAATTTTGAGCCCCCCCACAGTATAATGCTCCACATGGTATATAGTTCTCCACAGTATACGATACTCCCCTGAGCCCTCCACAGTTTCCCCACATGGTATATAATGCTCCACAGTGGCCCCACACAGTATAAAATGCTCCCCTGAGCCCCCCATAGTGGCCCCACATGGTATAAGGCTCCACACAGTATAATACTCCACAGTGGCTCACAAAGTATACTACCCCTTAGTGGCCCCAGATAGTGCAATATGCTCCCCAGCAGCCCCACACAATATAATATGCTCCATACAGTATAATATGCACCCCACAGTGCCCCCCAGTATAATGTTCCATAGTGGTCTAACATAGTATAACATGCTCCACAATGGCCTCCACACAGTATGATATACTACCCAGAGGGGTTCCCCCAGTATAATGCTCCACAGTGGTCCCCCCCAGTATAATGCTCTACAATGGCCCCACAGAGTATAACATGCTCCCGAAAATCCCCACACAATATAATACACTCCACAGTGGCCCCACACAGTATAACCGGCTCCCCACACTGCCCCTTCCCCCCAGTATAAAGCTCCACAGTGGCCCATAGTATAATATGCTCTCCAGAGGGCCCCCACTAGTATAATGCTCCACAGTGCCCCCCCCCGCAGTATTTTGCTCCACAGTGGACCCACGCAATATATTATGCTCCCCAGAGCGTCTCCCAGTATAATGTTCCACAGTAGGCCCCACGCAGTATAATATGCTCCCCAGAGGGCTCCCTAGTATAATGTTCCTTAGTTCCCCCCGCAAAATGCCCCACAGTGGCGCCACACAATATAATATGCTCTGCTGATGGCCCCCCCCAAAATAATGCTCCACAGTGACCCCACTCAGTATAACATACTCCAGAATGGCCTCCACAAAGTATAATATACTGCCCAGAGAGGTAACCCCAGTATAATGCTCCACAGTGGCCCAAAACAGTATAATATGATCTCCAGAGCCCCCCCCCCAGTATAATGCTCCACAGTGGCCCAAAACAGTATAATATGCTCTCTAGAGCTGCCCCCCCATACACTGGGGTCCCCTCTGGAGAGGATATTATACTGTGTGGGGCCACCATGGAGCATTATACTGGGGGGAGGGGGCTCTGGAGTGCATATTATACTGTTTTGGGCCACTGTGGAGCATTATACTGGGGGGCCCCTCTAGATAGCATATTATACTGTGTGGGGCCACTGTGGAGCATTATACTGGGGGGCCCCTCTAGATAGCATATTATACTGTGTGGGGCCACTGTGGAGCATTATACTGTGGGGCCCCTCTAGATAGCATATTATACTGTGTGGGGCCACTGTGGAGCATTATATTGGGGAGGGGGCCCTCTGGAGAGCATGTTATATACTGTGGGGCCACTTTGGAGCATTATACTGGGGGGCCCCTCTGGAGCGCATAATGCTCCAAAGTAACCCCACAGAATATAACATGCTCTCCAGAGGGGCCCCCAGTATAATGCTCCACAGTGGCCCAAAACAATATATATGCTATCCAGAGGGGGCCCCGTAGTATAATGCTCCACAGGGGGCCCACACAGTATAATATGCTATCCAGAGGGGGCCCCCTAGTATAATGCTCTACAGTGGCCCTACACAGTATAATATGCTATCCAGAGGGGCCCCCCCCCAGTATAATGCTCCACAGTGGCCCTACAGACTCCGTCAGTGCTACTATTATATTATACTCTGGGGTCTCTTCAGAAGAGATGAGGGAAAATAACAAACAGTTATACTCACCTTGTTCTTACCTCTGCTGGGCCTCCTCGCGCTGCTCCGCTATCACCACCGGCGACCGCTTCCTCTTCTCTGCGGCTGACGTCACGCGTTGTGGACGTCATCGCTGAGGCCTGTGATTGGGCCTCAGCGATTACGTGAGGCAGGCTGTCAGCACGCCCCACGTGACCGCTGTAGCAAGGCCTCAGCGGTGATGTCTGGAACGCCAGAAGATGACGTTGGACGCCAAGCCAAGGACAGGTGAGTAAAAATGTTTGTTATTTTCACTCACATCTGAAAGGGACCCTGCGGCACATGACGCTGGGTCCCTTTCTGTTATTAATATGGCCGTCCTGACTCCGGGATCCCGAGTAATCAGGCTCCGGATCCCGGGGGCCCCTTTGGGGACGGGGCCCTGGGCAGTTACCCAGTTTGCCCCCCCCCCTAACGCCGGCCCTGCCTATGTACAAGAATATAACTACTATAATACTGCTCCTATGTACAATAATATAACTACTATAATACTGACTCCTATGTACAAGAATATAACTACTATAATACTGCTCCTATGTACAAGAATATAACTACTATAATACTGCTCCTATGTACAAGAATATAACTACTATAATACTGCTATGTACAAGAATATAACTACTATAATACTGCCCCTATGTACAAGAATATAACTACTATAATACTGCTCCTATGTACAAGAATATATCTACTATAATACTGCCCCTATGTACAAGAATATAACTACTATAATACTGCTCCTATGTACAAGTATATAACTACTATAATACTGCTCCTATGTACAAGAATATATCTACTATAATACTGCCCCTATGTACAAGAATATAACTACTATAATACTACTCCTATGTACAAGTATATAACTACTATAATACTGCTCCTATGTACAAGAATATAACTACTATAATACTGCCCCCTATGTACAAGAATATAACTATTATAATACTACCTCCTATGTACAAGAATATACAGTAACTACTATAATACTGCCCCCTATGTACAAGAATATAACTACTATAATACTACTCCTATGTACAAGAATATAACTACTATAATACTGCTCCTATGTACAAGAATATAACTACTATAATACTACTCCTATGTACAAGAATATAACTACTATAATACTGCTCCTATGTACAAGAATATAACTACTATAATACTACCGCCTATGTACAAGAATATAACTACTATAATACTGCCCCCTATGTACAAGAATATAACTACTATAATACTACCTCCTATGTACAAGAATATAACTACTATAATACTACTCCTATATTTTAGAATGGTTTTAATGTGATAGATACTTATGTAAAGTTCTTCCTTTCATTACTTCTCTTCCTGTGACTTTCTATTACCTTCATACCTTCACCTTGATTCTCTCAGACATCTTCTGTAAATTCAATGATGCATTTCCATAATATAATATGAAGTGAGAACAAGTTTTTTCAATGATAGAGAAACGTTTCAAGTTCTGAACCTTGTGAAGAACACAACACTCCTAGGTAGGTAAGAAGGTCACAATACAGAAATATCTCTGTCCTTGTAGAAGATCTGCATGTCAGACAGATAGTTCAGGGGGGCGTGGCCTGGACGCGCATGGAGTAGCACGCGCGCAGGTCCTTCTCCGCTCCTCCGCTCGCTACTGAGACCCGTGGACCCCTCAGCAGGCGCAGTATGGGCAAGCGCTTACCGAGGAAGGTGGCCCCGGGCACCCCAGCGCCCGTGGAGAGGTCTGGGGGGGCCACCCTGGACGCCTTTCTGGCCCAGCGGCCTTCTCTACCGGGCCAGGCTGCTGCGGGGCGGCCATCTTGGATTTCCTCCGCTCTCCAGGCACAGGGGTCGCAGCGCAGCTTCTCTCCTCCCGCGCTCCCCCTGTCAGCCAGCGGAGCGCCGCTTCAACAGAGATCCCTGTCGGCGCCTGGGCAACCCAGAGTTTCCCCAGCACGAGTACTCCCACAGTCTCCTCACCCTGGGATGTCCCAGCAACTACATTCTGCTTCACCAGCACTCCTGGCAGAGCGGCATGAGAGGACCCCGGATGTTTCCAGCTTCTCAAGGAGTTCTGAGGTCAGTGGCTCTGCTCCCTCCTACACCGCTGATGAGTTGCAGCCTGTGGCCACAGAGCTGGTCTCTGTGGCCCCCCAGCTACTATCTTCCCCCATCATCCCCCCCCTCCATGGCTCAGAGGGGGATGGCGCGGTGGAAGGCTCTGGCGTAGGGGCTCCCCTGCCCCACACTCCCAAGGATTATGGCTCCCCCCCTCCAGTCCTGTACCCCCAGAGCTGCATTCCAGGCCCATCTTCAGCACCATCATCCATGGCGGACCTTCTTCCTCAACTTACTACTAAACAAGACCTTAAAAGTATGGTTGCGGAAATCACAGCATCCTTCCGATCTGAAATTGCTACCCTCCGCACTGATTTACACTCCATTGCTAACCGAATGGACACGCTGGAGAATGACCATGACACTACCAGGGACTATGTTGCCTCACTGCATGATACTACCACTGAACAGGGTTCAGCTATACGGGACATGCAACGCCACTTGGAGGATCTTGACAACAGGGGCCGGCGCAACAATATACGCATCAAGGGACTCCCAGAGGCTGACCAATCTGAGGATCTGCCTGTTCTGCTGGAGGCTGTCTTCAACACTATACTGCAGGAGCCCCCGTCCCACAAAATTAAGTTTGATAGGGCACATCGAGCCCTTCGACCCAGAGGATCTTCCGCCACACCCCGTGATGTCATCTGCTGCCTCCACGACTTCACCCTTAAAGAGGCTATAATGAGCAAAGTGCGCAAACTCAAAGACTTCGAGTTTCAGGGAGCTCCACTACAATTCTATCAGGATCTGTCGCTAATCACCCTCCAGAAACGCCGCCATCTCCGACCCCTCCTCCAGATTCTTCAGGAGCACCAAATTCCTTACCGGTGGGGATTTCCGTTTGCTCTCATTGCTCGTAGGGATGGTCGCTCCGCTACGCTTCGCTCCTTTGCGGATTTGCCTCTCTTCTGTGACCTATTGGATGTTCCCCTGCCGGATTTAACAGACTGGGAGCTATTCTCTCCACCCCCTCCCCCACCACCGGTTTGGCAACGATTGGAGCCCAGACGACGTCATGCATCCTCCGCGGTGGTGACCACTCGGAGGCCCCGGCTGGAGACTGATCCCTGAGGAGGCTGCCCCCCCTTGAGACGTTCTCCCTTTTCTCAGTGGTGCTTTGGAATCTGCATGCCTTAATGTTATGTTTGCTTCTCTTTTTTTTTTTTTAGGTCTACGGGTCTCATCTATTATGCTTATTATTGGATTGTTTTAGCGGAGTGGGGGCGGGGTGGGGTTCCGGTGACTCCCCTTCCTTCCTTCTTTTTACTGGTGGTTGGGGATCCACCGCATCCCCTCCGACCTCCTGTCCACGCTCTCCCCCCTAAGGGGATACTTGGACTGTGCGGCCATTGATCCTGATTGGACCTCTGGCTGCCCTCATTGGTCCCCAGGCGAGTGACAGCCTCGCCCACAAAGTATTGTTTAACTGTTTTTATTTTTACTTTGTCATTTATGATGTCTTTTGCCTCCCTCCCTCCCTCCCCTCTTTCCCCCCCCCCCCCTGATCTAGAGACCCTGCCTCGACTTTGGGTTCCTGTTTGTGGATTGCCCTTTTGCCTCTCCGAGGGAAACTTGCCAGCGTCATGTGAGATGGGTGAGCTTATTGCAATCCGCCACTGTCCTCCAATCCTGGGTCCCAATGGTTAGGTGCGTGACAATTAATGTCAAGGGCCTGGGTTCCAACATTAAAAGGCGCCATGTCCTTAGAGAACTCCGCTCCTTACGAGCGGATGTGGCGTTTCTTCAGGAGACTCATTTTGACCGCGCTGGTACTTTTGCCTTCGCTAAGCATTATTTTCCCGTAGCTTTTTCGGCCTTCCACAATCGACGCAGAGCTGGGGTGGCTATCCTTCTTTCTCGATCCTGCCCAATTACAGTGACGACTTCCCACATAGACCCAGGTGGCCGGTTTGTTATCTTGGAGGGGCTCCTTTATGGTGCCCCGATTGTTTTATGCAATGTCTATGCCCCCAATTCAGCACAGATCCCGTTCTTGCGCCGGGTATTCTCCCGTCTGCACGCTCTCCCACCATCAGCTTGGCTGGTGGGGGGAGACTTTAACATGGTCTTCTCTGAACGGGCGGATCGTCTGGCGTTACCCCAGGGCCCAACCCCCCCATAGGTTGGCCCAACTTGCAAGGGAGTTCCGCAGGCTGATCCGCGCCCACTCTTTGTATGACCTTTGGCGAGTGGACAATCCTACGGCGCGCTCCTACACCTTCTTTTCTCACCCTCATAACACTCACACCCGCATTGACTACTTCTTTGGAAATGCTCCTGCTCTTCGTTTGCTTAGGGACACGAACATTGGCCCTCTCACCTGGTCTGATCATGCCCCAGTCGTGGTTACCTTATCTACGACTCCAGTGCCTACTCGCCAATGTCATTGGCGTCTTAACGAAACACTGCTCAATTCGCCGACCTCCCTCGAGACCCTGCGCACACACTTGATAGATTATTTTAGGGACAACTTAGGCTCGGTAGACTCTCTTGCCATTCTCTGGGAAGCCCATAAGGCGGTCATGAGAGGATGCTGTATCGCATTGGCTTCTAGGCTTAAAAGGGACAGACAGGTCCAGGAACAGCTCCTCCAAGCCCGTATTCGGTCCCTTACGACGACTTTGGCAGAGCATCCATCCCTGGGGGTTCTTCGCCGTTTGGTCCTGGCCCGGGCGGACCTCCGTGATTTGGAGACCCGCCATGTGGAACGACTTCTCCTTTATACCCGTCAGAGGTTTTTTGAACGAGGTAATAAATCTCATACCCTCCTGGCAGGAACCCTCAGGGATCATCGGGCCTCTTCCACACCACACTCTGTCCGTGACCCCGCGGGTACTCTTCAACATCACCCTGATGCTGTGGCGCTGGCGTTCCACTCTTACTACTCTAAGCTGTATGACTTACCCCCTCCACGAGCACTACTCCCTGGGGATGACTCAACACTACTGGAAGACTATTTAAAGGATTGTTGTCTCCCACGCCTTCCTCCTGAGGCCCTAACCTCCCTGAACACCCCCATCACCAGGGAGGAACTAGAAGGGGTCCTGAGGGACCTCCCAAATGGGAAAGCCCCAGGCCCAGATGGGTTCACTTACAATTATTATAAGGTTTTCCAGGGTGAACTCTCTGCTCATCTATTGTCCCTCTTCAATTCCTTCCTTTCAGGTTCCCCTATACCCCCGACTATGCTCTCTTCACTACTCACATTGGTCCCTAAACCGGGTAAGGACTTGCAGGATTGTGCTAACTACCGACCGATTGCTTTGCTGAACACGGACCTGAAACTTTTCACCAAACTCTTAGCCAATAGACTGAATGCTTGGCTCCCTCTGCTTGTCCATAAGGACCAGGTGGGATTCATCCCCTGTCATCAGGGTGGTGACAACACCAGGAGGACTGTGGATTTGGTGGAGGTGGCCAATCATTATTCTACCCCGGCCCTTCTCTTGAGCCTGGACGCTGAAAAGGCTTTTGACCGCATAAATTGGTCGTTTATGCATACTACGCTTAAGGCGTTCGGGCTTACGGGACCGTTTCTCACAGCTATCCAGGCCCTTTACTCCTTACCCTCAGCAGCAATTAAGCTTCCCCATGCATCTTCGCCCTTCTTCCCTATTCGAAATGGCACTAGGCAGGGTTGCCCCCTGTCACCCATCATATTTGCCCTCTGCATTGAACCGCTAGCGGCCAAGATTAGGCGAGACCCTAATATCAAGGGCATCATGGTCCAAGATAAGGAATTTAAGATATCTCTCTTTGCGGACGATGTACTCCTCACTCTCACCTCCCCTCATACTACCCTTCCAAACTTGCTGCGCTCGCTATAGACCTATGGTGATCTCTCAGGGTATAAGGTGAACCCCGCGAAGACTGAGGCACTCCCACTTAACATCCCACGGGACCTTCTCCTTCTCCTCCGCAGTAATTACGATTTCCAGTGGCGGGAGTCCTCTATCCGCTACCTGGGAGTCCATATATCCACCTCCTATGCGACCCTCTACTCGGCAAACTACCCGCGGTTGTTTTGTGAGCTAAGAGCCCTATTGGACAAATGGCAACCCTTGCCTATCTCCCTTTTGGGGAGAATTGCTGCGGTCAAGATGACTCTCCTCCCGAAGCTACTGTATTTTTTCGAGACGCTCCCAGTCGCGATACCTCGGGGAGAATTACGGAACCTACAGAAAGCTATCTTCCAGTTTATCTGGAAAGCAAAACGACACCGAATACCTAGATCTGTTATGCTGGCGGATAGGGGGTCTGGGGGTATGGCTGTCCCACATCTGTTACATTATTACTGGGCGGCCCACTTACGCCATATCCCATTCTGGGCGGCTATGCCAGCATACACCAGATGGGTGCAGATAGAGAAGCTATGGCTGGCACCCATGCATCCTAACGCGCTTCTGTGGGTCAGCTCCCCCCCACCCCCCCTGCCTCGTACCTGTTGGGCCCCATTCGGTTTACTAGATCTATCTGGTCTACCTGTTGTGCTAGATTCTCCCTGATGTCCCCGCGCTCATCTATGGTCTCCATACTATACAACCCCCTTCTCCCAGAGAGCCTGACTTCTGCCATGACTAAAGTGTGGTCTGAAGCTGGCCTTTACCGGATTGCTGACATGGTTGACCCTGGAACCTTGGAAATCAGGTCCTTTGCTTATCTTACAGCTAATCAAAACCTGCCAGGTACTGAATGGTTCCATTACTTGCAGGTGGTTCACTTTGTCCGCTCCCTCCATGGGTCTCTTAAGGTGTCACTCCCCACCGCTTTTGAAAAGATTTGCCGTGCAGGCACGTCCACTAGGGGCTTTATATCCTCTATTTACCAACTTCTTAACTCACAAACTACAGGCTCTCCTGTTAATCATCGCTATATGCTTAAATGGGAGGAGGCGGTGGGTAAACCCATCTCCCAGGAACAGTGGCGGATTGTATGGTCTCGGGCCCAGAAATCATCTCAGTGCATTACGTTTAGGGAAACGCAGTATAAGCTGTTGATGCATTGGTATCATACTCCGGCTCTCCTTCATACTTTAAACCCATTAGTTCCCCCATGGTGCTGGCGCTGTGGAGCTGCGGTGGGTACCCTGCACCATATCTTTTGGACGTGCCCTCTCATCCTCGGTTTTTGGAGGGAGGTCAGGACTCTGACGACTGCTCTCTTTTTGCAAGAGGTTCCTCTTGACCCTCTTCTTTATCTCCTGAACCTTCCCCCCAGACACCTGAGCAATAAGTCATCCAGGCTTTTCTTGCATCTTTGTACTGCAGCTAAAACTCTCATAGCTAAAAACTGGAAGAAGGTGAGTCCCCCATCTAGTCTTGAGCTTGTGGCTAGAATGAAGGATGTGAGGAGTCTTGAATACCTGACTGCTGGCCTACATAATTCACGGGAAGCCTTTGGGGCTATTTGGGCACCCTGGGACATGTATTGTACATTACAGGGTCTCTGATCTCTAGTCCTCTCCTTCCCTCCCCCCCCCTTCCCTTTGGTCCTACCCTTGTCTTCTTAACCCCTCCATTCCCCCCTCCCTTGTTCACTGCTTAATTTAAATGCATATTGCTTAAGGGGGAGGAGGCAGATAGCCTCTATTTACCTCATGCTTCCTGTTTGTTTGATTATTATTGTTTTTTTGTTTTTTCTTTATTTCTTGTTAATGAAAAATTTTTCAATAAAATTACAGTTATATAAAAAAAGACAGATAGTTCAATGACAATGGCCACACCAGGATAATCTTCGCTCAGAGCAGATACTTCTGTGTGGGCGAAGTTTAATGTCATTCAATTAGCATCCGCCAGAGATGAGGAGAACAAACAGATGAGAACTTTCATCTTGGAGTAGGCAATTAGATGTCGTGAAGGGTCTTAATGCAGCGTGTGCCATCACTCCAGCCACATTGATCTCTATGTCAATAGTTGGGCCATTAACATCAATTTAAAGCTTTCTCTTGATGAAAAACAAACATGAATGTTACTAATTAACCAATCCATGTAGCTCCTAGTAGACAAGTGATGTCATCGGAGTAGAAGTGGAAGAACTTCTATACAATAAAGAGGATGGTTACTTATGTGCAAAGTTCTGAAGTTATTATCTGATCCACGATTATATAGGGAAGTTGTTGAGTTTCTTGAGATTACTTTGTAGTCATCCATTACTTTTTGGTTTTTATTGTCTTGTGATGCAGGCGAATGATTTTTACTTACTTGTGCCCTAGTAGGATGGTTTTCACTCTTTTATGTCACTTGTGATGCTGGTCACTCTCTTTTGGCTCAGTAGGATGCTGGTCACTCTCTTCTAGCTCAGTAGGATGGTTTTCACTTTCTTCTGGCTCAGTAGGATGCTGGTCACTCTCTTCTGGCTCAGTAGGATGGTGGTCACTCTCTTCTGGCTCAGTAGGATGCTGGTCACTCTCTTCTAGCTCAGTAGGATGCTGGTCACTCTCTTCTAGCTCAGTAGGATGGTTTTCACTTTCTTCTGGCTCAGTAGGATGCTGGTCACTCTCTTCTGGCTCAGTAGGATGCTGGTCACTCTCTTTTGGCTCAGTAGGGTGGTTTTCACTCTCTTCTAGCTCAGTAGGATGCTGGTCACTCTCTTCTGGCTCAGTAGGATGGTGGTCACTCTCTTCTGGCTCAGTAGGATGGTGGTCACTCTCTTCTGGCTCAGTAGGATGGTGGTCACTCTCTTCTGCCTCAGTCTGATGGTTTTCACTCTCTTCTGGCTCAGTAGGATGCTGGTCACTCTCTTCTGGCTCAGTAGGATGGTTTCACTCTCTTCTGGCTCAGTAGGATGATGTTCAGATGGTTTTCATTCTCTTATGGCTCAGTAGGGTGGTGATCACTTTCTTCTGGCTCAGTAGGATGGTGGTCACTCTCTTCTGGCTCAGTAGGGTGGTGATCACTCTCTTATGGCTCAGTAGGATGGTGGTCACTCTCTTCTGGCTCAGTAGGATGGTGGTCACTCTCTTCTGTCTCAGTAGGATGGTTTCACTCTCTTCTGGCTCAGTAGGATGATGTTCAGATGGTTTTCATTCTCTTCTGGCTCAGTAGGGTGGTGATCACTTTCTTCTGGCTCAGTAGGATGGTGGTCACTCTCAGTAGTTAGATACACAGTGCCATACAGCAGTCAGATACACAGTGCTATACAGTAGTCAGATACACAGTGCCATACAGTAGTTAGATACACAGTGCCATACAGTAGTCAGATACACAGTGCCATACAGTAGTTAGATACACAGTGCCATACAGTAGCTAGATACACAGTGTCGTACAGTAGTTAGATACACAGTGTCGTACAGTAGTTAGATACACAGTGCCATACAGTAGCTAGATACACAGTGTCGTACAGTAGTTAGATACACAGTGCCATACAGTAGCTAGATACACAGTGCCATACAGTAGTTAGATACACAGTGCCATACAGCAGTCAGATACACAGTGCCATACAGCAGTCAGATACACAGTGCCATACAGTAGTTATATACACAGTGCCATACAGTAGTTAGATACACAGTGCCATACAGCAGTCAGATACACAGTGCCATACAGTAGTTAGATACACAGTGCCATACAGTAGCTAGATACACAGTGCCATACAGTAGTTAGATACACAGTGCCATACAGTAGCTAGATACACAGTGCCTTACAGTAGTTAGATACACAGTGCCATACAGCAGTCAGATACACAGTGCCATACAGTAGTTAGATACACAGTGCCATACAGCAGTCAGATACACAGTGCCATACAGTAGTTAGATACACAGTGCCATACAGTAGTTAGATACACAGTGCCATACAGCAGTCAGATACACAGTGCCATACAGTAGTTAGATACACAGTGCCATACAGTAGCTAGATACACAGTGCCTTACAGTAGTTAGATACACAGTGATGTACATCAGTCAGTGCTCAAAAGTCACACAAATTTCCTGGAGGCCTCGGGTTTTTAAGAAGTTAGGCACTGTTCACACTGGTATCACAGATTCCTTCATGTGCTGGATGCCTAAGGTTTCGGGTGCCCTGGGCACACTTGCTATCCCTTGTGTTGTTACATCAGCAATAATGGGTGAGGGTCAATAATCCTGGTGGTCTGGAGGGAGGGGTTCATGTCTCATATCTGATGTCTCCAGTGTGATCAGTGATCCAGCCCTTGGTGCCGACTCATCCAGGACCCTGGGGCTGCCCCGTCTCCCGGCTGCCATCTTTGCCCCCTACATTCAGGTCTCCCCAGCATCAGTTTTCGTAATCCACAGATACAGGTTTGACCAAGTTCACACACGTTCTTGTAACCTGTTTTTCTTCTTGATGTTATTTTTATTCCTATAATGTGACTGGTTATTTTTTGCGCAATTTTGTGTAATTTGTTTTTATTCCTTTCACATCAACCTGCAAAATGTTTAAAGACTTTGCTATTTGTGTCATTGACTCGGAGCATTAAAGAAAGGAAATCACCGAAGATCTAACGGGAACAATTACCCAAATGGCTCCAGCCCGACAGGAATATACCGCTATAATAACAGGAGAGATTGCTAGAGGAATGGAAATGGCTGATACTGCGACAATAACAGCCAGCGAGAATAATATAGACAGATGTTATTACCGCCATCATATAATAATAGTACAGAGATATATACTGCAATATACTGCACAGTATATACAAGATCACCCGGAGCAGTCAGGATGAGTGTTATTCTATAATATTATATGTCACCGAGTGTACATTATATATAAGAATAAATACATCAGTAACATACAGGAGAAGACATATAGTTTATATACTATAGCAGTTATATACTTGTACATAGGAGGTAGTATTATAATAGTTATATTCTTGTACATAAGGGGCAGTATTATAGTAGTTATATTCTTGTACATAGGGGGCAGTATTATAGTAGTTATATTCTTGTACATAGGAGGTAGTATTATAGTAGTTATATTCTTGTACATAGAAGCAGTATTATAGTAGTTATATTCTTGTACATAGGAGGTAGTATTATAGTAGTTATATTCTTGTACATAAGGGGCAGTATTATAGTAGTTATATTCTTGTACATAGGGGGCAGTATTATAGTAGTTATATTCTTGTACATAGGAGTAGTATTATAGTAGTTATATCCTTGTACATAGGAGTAGTATTATACTAGTTATATTCTTGTACATAGGAGCAGTATTATAGTAGTTATATTCTTGTACATAGGAGCAGTATTATAGTAGTTATATTCTTGTATATAGGAGGCAGTATTATAGTAGTTATATTCTTGTACATAGCAGGTAGTATTATAGTAGTTATATTCTCGTACATAGGAGCAGTATTATAGTAGTTATATTCTTGTACATAGGAGCGTGGATCTTGTACATAGGAGCAGTATTATAGTAGTTATATTCTTGTACATAGGAGCAGTATTATAGTAGTTATATTCTTGTACATAGGAACAGTATTATAGTAGTTATATTCTTGTACATAGGAGCAGTATTATAGTAGTTATATTCTTGTACATAGGAGCAGTATTATAGTAGTTATATTCTTGTACATAGTAGGTAGTATTATAGTAGATATATTCTTGTACATAGGAGCAGTATTATAGTAGTTATATTCTTGTATATAGGAGCAGTATTATAGTAGTTATATTCTTGTACATAGGAGGTAGTATTATAGTAGTTATATTCTTGTACATAGGAGCAGTATTATAGTAGTTATATTCTTGTACATAGGGGGCAGTATTATAGTAGTTATATTCTTGTACATAGGAGGTAGTATTATAGTAGTTATATTCTTGTACATAGGAGCAGTATTATAGTAGTTATATTCTTGTACATAGGAGGCAGTATTATAGTAGTTATATTCTTGTACATAGGAGCAGTGTTATAGTAGTTATATTCTTGTACATAGGAGCAGTATTATAGTAGTTATATTCTTGTACATAGTAGGTAGTATTATAGTAGATATATTCTTTTACATAGGAGCAGTATTATAGTAGTTATATTCTTGTATATAGGAGCAGTATTATAGTAGTTATATTCTTGTACATAGGAGGTAGTATTATAGTAGTTATATTCTTGTACATAGGAGCAGTATTATAGTAGTTATATTCTTGTACATAGGGGGTAGTATTATAGTAGTTATATTCTTGTACATAGTAGTATTATAGTAGTTATATTCTTGTACATAGGAGTAGTATTATAGTAGTTATATTCTTGTACATAGGAGCAGTATTATAGTAGTTATATTCTTGTACATAGGAGCAGTATTATAATAATTATATTCTTGTACATAGGAGCAGTGTTATAGTAGTTATATTCTTGTACACACAGTAGGATGTACTTTTTAATTCTGAATAAATCTTTATTTCTTTATTACATTTCTGTTCTCTTTAACTAAATTATGTCACAATACTTTGCCCACTAGAACAAAACTAACAATGTTTACAACGATTTGTCCCTATCAATATATCAGGTCTGATGACCATTAGTCAATCTCTGTCTCAGCAATGTTATCTCCTTTACACTTAGATACAGTACTCAGACCTCCTTATTGTAACCCTTGATGGATTTAAAGTGCCAGGTTGTCTCACGTTCTTTTGTCCCTGGGGATGTTTCCCTTAAGATTACATTTTTCTTCCTCTTTCAGCATCTCTTATCTTCTGCATGTTATCATGAACACAGAGTATTATTGGAGTCGAATAAGCTGAGGACAAAGGTGACCTCAAGGAGACTCAATGTGTAATGAGCTGCAACATGCCAGGAAGTGATTCCTGACAACTCATTATCTGGAGGGACTTGGTCTTCCCATCGCCTAGTCTACGGGTCTTGTTTTTCATGCCCTCGCTTCAGTGCACCCAAGCATTGCTCATTAACCTCAGCCATCAGCAGAGCTTGGATCATGACTGGAAAGCCTAAATAATTGCTGGCCATAAAGATATTGCATCGCAAAGTCAGACAGTGGGGAGTATGAAATTATTAAAATGTAATTCTTGAGAAGGCAACAATTATAGGAAATGTGTCATCATTGAGAAACATTACATGAAACCAAAACTTCACTAAAGATGGAAAGTTTGATTTTCACTGGTGGGATCTTGACTAGCTTAGTTGAAACCCACCTGGGTCAATGTATTTTTGTTGTATTGCCACCTCTGCTCCTCATTTGTGGTTTCTTGACTGCTTTAATCTATTTCCACCTCTTGACTTTCCACTTGTGAAATCTATTCCCAGCTGTGTACTTCATTGGAGGGTTTTGGATTACTTAAGTCTATCTTTACCTTTCTCTTTCATTGGTGGGTTCTTGACTACTCAAATTTATCTCCACTTCTTCCCTTCATTGTTGGTTTGTTGGCTACTGAAATGTATTTCTCTGTTGTCCACTCGTGGATAGTGGCCAATAGTGGCTACTCAAATCTTTCTCCATTTCTGCCCTTCATTGGTTGGTTCTTGTCTTCTCAAATCTATTCCAACCTCTGTCTTTCATTGGTGGAATTTTGACTACCCAGATCTATCTCCACTTCTGTCCTTCATTGGTGGACTTTTGACTTGTCAAACCTATTCCTAGCTGAGTTCTTTAATGGAAGGTTTTCAACTACTTAATTCTTAATCTCCTCCTTTACGTCGTTGGTGGATTCTTATCTACTCAAATCTTGTCCTGTCTCTATTTTCACTGGATATCTATCCTTACCTCTGTCCCTTTACTAATAACTTCTTGACTACTCAAATCTATTCCCATTTGTGTTTTTCGGTGGTGTTCTTCAATCTATTCCCACCTTTGTCCATCATTAGTGGACTTTTGACTTGTCACATTCCTACCTTGGTTCTACTATGGTAAGTTATCGACTACTCTAATCTATTGCCATATCTGCCCTTCACTGGTGTGTTCTTGACCAGCCATATCTATTCCTTCTATTCCTACCTCTGCCCTTTTTCTAGTAGACTCTTGACCACCCATCTCTGTCTTTTAGCAGTCAACTCTTGCTTACTCAAATCTATTCCCACCTCTGTTCTTCATCGATGAAGTCTTCACTTCTCAAATACCTTCCTACCTCTATTCCTCATTGGTTGGTTCTCACTTATGGAAATCTATTTTTACATCTTTTCTTTATTGGTGGGCTCGTGTCAACCAAATTTCTCACTTCTGATTTTGGGGAAAAAAAAATCTATACTGAAATATGTCCTAAAATTGGAGACTCTTGACTACTCAAATTTATTTCCACTGCCGTTGAGTCTTGTCAAAGCTATCTGTACCTTTTTTTTTCATTGGTGAAAACTTAAGATGAATTTGACTCTATCATAGGCAACATTTTTGGAATTATTAACTTTAACAGTTCACCAGGCCTGCAAGGGGAAGGAATTGAAAAAAGCAAGAAGAGTCCATGGCCAAAAGTAAAGGTTTAAGTATGACAAGATCGCAATGATACATAATATGAAGAGGGAACAATGTAACCACAAATTTATCAAAAGGCGAAATTCTCTTTATTTAATTTGCCGCAGTATTATACATTATGGAGACTTTCTTCATAGTTCTCCATTAATAGGTCTTCTTGCTCTTCAAGTCAAAGTTTGTAAAGAGTTAGCGCCTTGGGGGACACTCTTTGCCTTCAAAGTTTTTTGTGTGATTAAATTGAAGTGGTAACATCAAACATTCATACCCCGCCAGCCAATATCCCCCTGATATCAGAGCTATTACTTGGAATATTTCGGATACATTCTTTCTAGGAGAAATTCTCTCAGGAGAACACGGCTCGAAGTTTGATGTAAAATTTATGTCAGTGTCTTAATGGCTGCAAAAATTTCATGTTCTTGGTGTTTTACTTAATAGAAGAAAGTCCCGAATACGTAATGGGCGGAAGAATCTGCGCAGTCTACTAATTATTTTATGGAAAAATAAAAAGTGAATGTTTATGCATCAAGAACGAGGTTTCAACCATATTAATGTGATATTTTTACTGTCATAGATTTCAATCTGTAGAAGAGAAATAAAGTGTCTGTTTTTTAATTCGGAGGCAGCCATATTGGAGACAAACATGACCTTTGTGTATTGCATGCAGAGACGTTGCAGCAGGAGGTTTGCACTTTATGGCAGCTACAACGAATAGGAATTAATGGTCAAAAAAATGTCCATAGATATGGTCCTTCCTCCATTTTTATGATGTTACTTGGACAGTTTATTGGGTTAAACTGGGAGACCATGATACTATCTTGGTGGTTGTCTCCTTTATGTTCCCTTTAACCTATACTCTCCATACACCAGGTGCCCTTTTCTGTGTGTATGGCTTTGTGATGCTGCCACTTTTTCCCACTGGTGTTGTCCACCACCAAAGTCCCTGATGTCCAGCTGATCCCTTGCTCCATAGGTAGATCTTTTTTTACACCAAATGCCCTTTTCTGTGCGTATGGCCACCTTAGGATACTTGGTTTGTCCCACTAATATTGTCCACCACCGAAGTCCCCAATGTCCAGCTGAATGGTCTCTCCTTGTGTAGTTCTGAAATTTCAAGTGTCCTTTTCTATGTGTATGGCCATCTTAGGTTTCTTGGTGATGCTAACCCTTTTTTCCACTCGTGCTGTCCACTACCATAGTCCCCGATGTCTAGCTGACTGGTCTCTCTCTAGATAGCACTCGTATTCCTTTTATACCAGGTGCCCTTTTCTGTGTCTATGGTCATCTTAGGTTTCTTGGTGATACTGATACTTTTTCTCACTGGTGCTGTCCACCATCAAAGTCCCCAATGTCCAGCTCATGGGTCTCTTCTTAGGTAGTTCTGTTATCCTGTTTACACCAGGTGCCCTTTTCTGTGTGTAGGGCAATCTCAGGCTCCTTGGTGACTCTGTCACATGTTTCCACTTATACTGTCCCTCACCAAAGTCCCGGAGGTCCAGCTGACTGGTCTCTCTTTGGATAGTGCTAGTATCCCATTTACACCAGGTGTCTTTTTCTGTATGTATGGTCGCCTCCGGCCACTTAGTGACTATGCCACTTTTTTCCACTGATACTGTCCACCACCAATGTCCCTAATGTCCAGCTGACTGGTCCCTCCTTAGGTAGTTCTGGTATCTCTTTCAGACTGTTTATGAGTGTAAGTTCTCGCACAACATGCCAACATCTAGTCCTGGGGATTGTTCTTTCATGAGCTCCTCAGCTGTAATTTACAGGCCTCCACCATGCAGTACAGTCACACAAAGGGTATATGGCTGCCCATTTTCAGTTATCACCAGGGGGAACACTTTAAGGGCAAAAACACCTCAGTACAAATGCCCATTACCCATATACATCTGTCCTCTGCAAATGAGTCCAGCGTAGTACACTAACACACAAACATGTGAACAAAAGTTAAGACTGGAAGTAAAAAAAGCAAAAAGCTCTTCTTCATCTTGAGGAAGGGATTAGCTGAGAAGTAAACACTGTGATTCAGGCGAATGTGTGCGGCAGTGACAGATGTCCTGAGAAGACCACTGTAAACAGACATATGTTTCCGCTTATGGTAATTGCGAGCATATGGCGTAAAGTGCCTCCTATTAAAGGCGATTTTCTAATGGGAATAACCTGGCACTTTCTAAAACAGCAGGTTCCAGATAATTCCTGTCTATCAGTAAATCCGAGTATTAACATCATCACTTAGGGCGGAAAGGAAAAAAAAAAAGGTTGGAGAATCCAGAATTTTGTTGTATGTGGTGGAGGGAGAGTCAACATAAGGGTAGCGTCATCCATTACATACAACAGAGCTGGTGAACACTGGTGGACCTGGGAGACAAGGGCACCATAGAGATCACTAGTGCTAGAGGAGTGGCTGATCATAGAGACAACTGACTGGTTATTAGAGCCATCATTACCCTAGACCACCAGGGATGCCGGTAGTAACCCTGCTATAAAAGTTATGCCATTGGGTGCAGTGATGGATCCTTTATACCAAGGCATTTCATACATGATGGGAAGCAGAGGGAAAGAGGTAGAGACAGGTAACCAATACCCTAGATGATAACTGATACTAGCAATAACCCCATAACTACCCTAGGCCACCAAGGATGTTGTAATAACCATATTACTACTACAGTCCACCAGGGCAATAACCCCATGGCTACACTAGACCACCAGGGATGCTGTAATAACCATATTACTACTATATTCCACCAGGCAATAACCCCATGACAACACTAGACCACCAGGGATGCTGTAATAACCAAATTACTACTATAGTCCACCAGGGCAATAAGCCCATGACTACCCTAGACCACCAGGGATGCTGTAATAACCATATTACTACTATAGTCTACCAGGACTATAGCCCCATGACTACCCTAGACCACCAGGTATGTTGTAATAACCTTATTACTACTATAGTCCACCAGGACAATAACCCCATGACTAAATTAGACCACCAGGGATGCTGTAATAACCTTATTACTACTATAGTCCTCCAGGGCAATAACCCCATGGCTACACTAGACCACCAGGGATGCTGTAATAACCATATTACTACTATATTCCACCAGGCAATAACCCCATGACAACACTAGACCACCAGGGATGCTGTAATAACCAAATTACTACTATAGTCCACCAGGGCAATAAGCCCATGACTACCCTAGACCACCAGGGATGCTGTAATAACCATATTACTACTATAGTCTACCAGGACTATAGCCCCATGACTACCCTAGACCACCAGGTATGTTGTAATAACCTTATTACTACTATAGTCCACCAGGACAATAACCCCATGACTAAATTAGACCACCAGGGATGCTGTAATAACCTTATTACTACTATAGTCCTCCAGGGCAATAACCCCATGACTACACTAGATCACCAGGGATGCTGTAATAACCATATTACTACTATAGTCAACCAGGACCATAACCCCATGGCTACATTAGACCACCAGATATGCTGTAATAACCATATTACTACTATATTCTACTAGACAATAACCCCATTGCTCATCTAGACCACTAGGGATACGGCTATAACATGATTGATACCCAAGACCACCAAGGATGCTGTAATAATCATATTACTACTATATATATTCCCAGGGCAATAACCCCATGACTACTCTAGACCACCAAGGGTCCTGTAATAGCCATATTACTACTATAGACCACCAGGGCAATAACCCCATTAATTCTCTCGACCACCAGGGACACTACTTATAACACAATACCCAAGAGTATTAAGGATGCTGACCCAAACCCTCCCAATACCCTAAAAACTTATGGATGTTAACATTAACCCCTTACATACCCTAGACCAGGGGTACTCAACTATCTATAGCAAAGGTCCACTGACTAGGGTTGGCCATCTGGTGAAGGTCCAAGCTAAACAGTCGCCGGACACTTCCAGTATTTGTCATATTTGTCTGACAATAAGACAGATCTGACTATAAGACGCATCCCAGGTTTAGTCAAGAAAAAAAAATAAGAGAAAATATTTCAATTTAATTTAAGATTCCCTGGTGGACAAATAGAGTAGAGGGGTCAATGAGGGGTGGTGAGGGGGTACTAAGGAGCTTTATACAGTGTGGGGGCATTATAAAGCATTATACTGTGTTAGGGGCACTAATATGACCATGTGAAAGGGGACACTAAGGACCCTTGTACTGTGCGGCCGGCACTGCAGCGACTAAAGGGCAGATTAATGTCTCCAGACTGTGCTATGTAAAGTGTCTGAGATGTGCAAGTGTGATTTTTCTTTCATTGGCTTTGCAGATAAGGTGGCAGGAGGGGTGAAGAAGGAAAACAGCCAGACACCCCGTACAGGACACCCTCCTCACAAGAAGGGGTTTGGGAAAAGTGGAGAGCCCCTTTAAGAATATCTAAAAGTTGTCGTTTAACACTTCTTGTCAGTTTTGTAACATTGTTTTCACTAAATGTATTTGGACATTTAACATGTTAGGTCAGGAAACTATCCAAAAAGTTGAGGGTGTAGAGGGGCCAAGCCTGACCGCTGACAGCCTCGGAGTTCCATGTACTGTGACTCAGGCCTCCTTGGGGACGACACTTTGAAGCTACTTGGATGTAGTTTTGGACTTTAAGTACTTTTCCTAACGATGTGTGAATGTTTTTGCTTTTTTTTTCCAATCACGGGGTTAAATCCAATCGATATGCTATCATCTCCATAATGAAATACACGATGATAAAACAGAATGAGAAGTGACAGAGGGAAGAGAGGATGAAGAAACTACCGAACTCCTCCAGTCAACGTCCCAGCACCGGCCCCAGTTACTCAATTAGCCCTGAAGAGTGCGGTTGTCATCCTCCGCTGTCTCCAGGGGGCGCCGCTTGTTTACTCATTCCCACTAAATATCCATTAACTGAGTCTCTGCGGACCCTGATAAATTGGATTCTCCGTTCAGAGAGCTAAGATGAGAGTTTTCACATCAGTTCTAGAAACCGGACAAGAAAGTCTCTTCAAGGTGTAAATAATAAATAGGAGACATTATTTACCCGTCAGACCTGCAGACCCCGGAGGAAAATGTCACTGCAAAGAGACTCTGAGCTTCTCTAAATATCCACACAGTCCTAATGTATAGTAAATTATAGCAACAGATATAGTGACAATGAGGAATTTAGCTAAATCATATCATATATTAAATATACATATTAATATAAGAATTACATTGTAGAATAAGTGCCTTATACTCCAGAGCTGCGCTCGCTATTCTGCGGGTGCAGTCACTGGGTACATACATTACATTACTTATCCTGTACTGATCCTGAGTTACATCCTGTATTATACTCCAGAGCTGCACTCACTATTCTGCTGGTGCAGTCACTGTGTACATACATTACATTACTTATCCTGTACTGATCCTGAGTTACATCCTGTATTATACTCCAGAGCTGCGCTCACTATTCTGCTGGTGCAGTCACTGTGTACATACATTACATTACTTATCCTGTACTGATCCTGAGTTACATCCTGTATTATACTCCAGAGCTGCGCTCACTATTCTGCTGGTGCAGTCACTGTGTACATACATTACATTACTTATCCTGTACTGATCCTGAGTTACATCCTGTATTATACTCCAGAGCTGCGCTCACTATTCTGCTGGTGCAGTCACTGTGTACATACATTATATTACTTATCCTGTACTGATCCTGAGTTACATCCTGTATTATACTCCAGAGCTGCGCTCACTATTCTGCTGGTACAGTCACTGTGTACATACATTACATTACTTATCCTGTACTGATCCTGAGTTACATCCTGTATTATACTCCAGAGCTGCGCTCACTATTCTGCTGGTACAGTCACTGTGTACATACATTACATTACTTATCCTGTACTGATCCTGAGTTACATCCTGTACTATACTCCAGAGCTGCGCTCACTATTCTGCTGGTGCAGTCACTGTGTACATACATTACATTACTTATCCTGTACCGATCCTGAGTTATATCCTGTATTATACTCCAGAGCTGCGCTCACTATTCTGCTGGTGCAGTCACTGTGTACATACATTACATTACTTATCCTGTACCATCCTCCGAGCTATACGCTGTACTATACTCCGAGCTGCGTCACTATTCTGCTGGTACAGTCACTGTGTACATACATTACATTACTTATCCTGTACTGATCCTGAGTTACATCCTGTATTATACTCCAGAGCTGCGCTCACTATTCTGCTGGTACAGTCACTGTGTACATACATTACATTACTTATCCTGTACTGATCCTGAGTTACATCCTGTACTATACTCCAGAGCTGCGCTCACTATTCTGCTGGTGCAGTCACTGTGTACATACATTACATTACTTATCCTGTACTGATCCTGAGTTATATCCTGTATTATACTCCAGAGCTGCGCTCACTATTCTGCTGGTACAGTCACTGTGTACATACATTACATTACTTATCCTGTACTGATCCTGAGTTACATCCTGTATTATACTCCAGAGCTGCGCTCACTATTCTGCTGGTACAGTCACTGTGTACATACATTACATTACTTATCCTGTATTATACTCCAGAGTTGCACCTGTACTATCCGGGGCTTTCTGCTGGTACAGTCACTGTGTACATACATTACATTACTTATCCTGCACTGATCCTGAGTTACATCCTGTATTATACTCCAGAGCTGCGCTCACTATTCTGCTGGTACAGTCACTGTGTACATACATTACATTACTTATCCTGTACTGATCCTGAGTTACATCCTGTATTATACTCCAGAGCTGTGCTCACTATTCTGCTGGTGCAGTCACTGTGTACATACATTACATTACTTATCCTGTACTGATCCTGAGTTACATCCTGTATTATACTCCAGAGCTGCGCTCACTATTCTGCTGGTACAGTCACTGTGTACATACATTACATTACTTATCCTGTACTGATCCTGAGTTACATCCTGTATTATACTCCAGAGCTGCGCTCACTATTCTGCTGGTACAGTCACTGTGTACATACATTACATTACTTATCCTGTACTGATCCTGAGTTACATCCTGTATTATACTCCAGAGCTGCGCTCACTATTCTGCTGGTACAGTCACTGTGTACATACATTACATTACTTATCCTGTACTGATCCTGAGTTACATCCTGTATTATACTCCAGAGCTGCGCTCACTATTCTGCTGGTACAGTCACTGTGTACATACATTACATTACTTAAAACATCCTGTACAGATTACATAGGCTGGAATTTTACAATTCCTAGAATGCAAATTATGCTAAGAAGATTTCAGCTCTGAAGCCTAAAAAGAATAACAATTCTGTAGTCCATGTCACATAATGATTACCTTCAGCAGTATTTGTATAGAATGTATAGTTTACGTTACTTGACACATCTTGATGGTTGTGAATCCAGAATGTAGTAGTTGATCTATGGATTAAGATAAAACCTCTGGGTGCTGTGGAACAACTATGAGAGGAAAAGTGCGATATATCGAGCAATGGGGTGGTTTAAGGACATTTTTTTGGGAGAGGGGGAGGGACTGTCCTGGTGATAGATTCCCTTCACGCTAAAGGACAACCAGACTTTTCAGCCATTCATAGACTTTTTGGGCTAATACAAGTGATAATGCTTCTGAGAGAATTTATAAAACCTGACAGTGTGTCACTAAGTGTGATGGAAGAAAGAAAAAATACCGGAGAAAGGAGCAAAAGGTGTAAAAAGAGAGAAAAAATGTATTATAAATAACTCATTAAGAGTCAAAGATATAGTGTAATAGTAGTCACTGAATATTCCTGTACACAGGCAGAATTATAGTAGTTATATTCTTGTACATTGGGCAGTATTATAGTAGTTATATTCTTCTACATAGGGCAGTATTATAGTAGTTATATTCTTGTACATAGGAGGTAGTATTATAGTAGTTATATTCTTGTACCTAGGAGCAGTATTATAGTAGTTATATTCTTGTACATAGGAGCAGTATTATAGTAGTTATATTCTTGTACATAGGGAGCAGTATTATAGTAGTTATATTCTTGTACATAGCAGTAGTATTATAGTAGTTATATTCTTGTACATAGGGGGTAGTATTATAGTAGTTATATTCTTGTACATAGGAGCAGTATTATAGTAGTTATATTCTTGTACATAGGGGGCAGTATTATAGTAGTTATATTCTTGTACATAGGAGTAGTATTATAGTAGTTATATTCTTGTACATAGGGGGCAGTATTATAGTAGTTATATTCTTGTACATAGGAGTAGTATTATAGTAGTTATATTCTTGTACATAGGAGTAGTATTATAGTAGTTATATTCTTGTACATAGGAGCAGTATTATAGTAGTTATATTCTTGTACATAGGAGGTAGTATTATAGTAGTTATATTCTTGTACATAGGAGCAGTATTATAGTAGTTATATTCTTGTACATAGGAGTAGTATTATAGTAGTTATATTCTTGTACATAGGAGTAGTATTATAGTAGTTATATTCTTGTACATAGGAGTAGTATTATAGTAGTTATATTCTTGTACATAGGAGCAGTATTATAGTAGTTATATTCTTGTACATAGGGGCAGTATTATAGTAGTTATATTCTTGTACATAGGAGTAGTATTATAGTAGTTATATTCTTGTACATAGGAGGTAGTATTATAGTAGTTATATTCTTGTACATAGGAGCAGTATTATAGTAGTTATATTCTTGTACATAGGAGGTAGTATTATAGTAGTTATATTCTTGTACATAGGAGCAGTATTATAGTAGTTATATTCTTGTACATAGGAGCAGTATTATAGTAGTTATATTCCTGTACATAGGAGCAGTATTATAGTAGTTATATTCTTGTACATAGGAGTAGTATTATAGTAGTTATATTCTTGTACATAGGAGCAGTATTATAGTTACATTCTTGTACATAGGAGCAGTATTATAGTAGTTATATTCTTGTACATAGGAGCAGTATTATAGTAGTTATATTCCTGTACATAGGAGGTAGTATTATAGTAGTTATATTCTTGTACATAGGAGTAGTATTATAGTAGTTATATTCTTGTACATAGGAGCAGTATTATAGTTATATTCTTGTACATAGGAGCAGTATTATAGTAGTTATATTCTTGTACATAGGAGCAGTATTATAGTAGTTATATTCTTGTACATAGGAGGTAGTATTATAGTAGTTATATTCTTGTACATAGGGGGTAGTATTATAGTAATTATATTCTTGTACATAGGAGGTAGTATTATAGTAGTTATATTCTTGTACATAGGAGCAGTATTATAGTAGTTATATTCTTGTACATAGGAGGTAGTATTATAGTAGTTATATTCTTGTACATAGGAGGTAGTATTATAGTAGTTATAGTCTTGTACATAGGAGTAGTATTATAGTAGTTATATTCTTGTACATAGGAGCAGTATTATAGTAGTTATATTCTTGTACATAGGAGCAGTATTATAGTAGTTATATTCTTGTACATAGGAGGTAGTATTATAGTAGTTATATTCTTGTACATAGGGGGTAGTATTATAGTAATTATATTCTTGTACATAGGAGGTAGTATTATAGTAGTTATATTCTTGTACATAGGAGCAGTATTATAGTAGATATATTCTTGTACATAGGAGCAGTATTATAGTAGTTATATTCTTGTACATAGGAGCAGTATTATAGTAGTTATATTCTTGTACATAGGAGGTAGTATTATAGTAGTAATATTCTTGTACATAGGCGGCAGTATTATAGTAGTTATATTCTTGTACATAGGAGCAGTATTATAGTAGTTATATTCTTGTACATAGGAGTAGTATTATAGTAGTTATATTCTTGTACATAGGAGCAGTATTATAGTAGTTATATTCTTGTACATAGGAGTAGTATTATAGTAGTTATATTCTTGTACATAGGAGCAGTATTATAGTAGTTATATTCTTGTACATAGGAGCAGTATTATAGTAGATATATTCTTGTATATAGGAGCAGTATTATAGTAGTTATATTCTTGTACATAGGAGCAGTATTATAGTAGTTATATTCTTGTACATAGGAGCAGTATTTTAGTAGTTATAGCAGTTATATTCTTGTACATACAGTACATAGGGGCAATATTATAGTAGTTATATTCTTGTACAGTATGTAGTGTGTACTATTATTGTAGATTCAGACATGATTGTATCTCTTTTTGTGATATTTTAGCTTTTACTTTACTCACCTATTGACTTCCCGTTGTCTTGTTCAGGTCTGGTCTTCTTTCTGTCACTGAGTTTCTTCATGTACATTAGTCTGAGGTGATTGTGCTCAGTTTTCTCTTCCTCTATATCCTTCACCCGCAGAGAATGATTCATTTTAATGTGTTTTGCTTGTAGTTGTTTTTCAGTGTGTATATTTATATCAGCACCCACTGTATTATTTGTCATTATTATGGGGGCCGATATCTGGCTCTAAATTGTGACCAGCAATTCAGAGATTTGCTTTACAGGAGACACCTGAAGATGTTACTCAGAATTCATATTACCGAGGTCTAACTTGGGAAAGCGTTGGGCAAAAATTACTTTGTAAGAAGAGGGAGGATCGGTGAGCTGCCCTTGCCACCTATTGTGAATGGCATGATGATGTGTGATAGATAGATAGACAGATAGATAGATATGAGATAGATAGATAAATAGATATAATAGATAATGAATTAGATAATGAGATAGATAGATAGATAGATAGATAGATAGATAGATAGATAGATAGATAGATATGAGATAGATAATAGATAGATATGAGATAGATAGATAGGAGATAGATATGAGATAGATATGAGATAGATAGATAGATATGAGATAGATAGATATGAGATAGATATGAGATAGATAGATAGATATGAGATAGATAGATAGATAGATAGATAGATAGATATGAGATAGATAGATATGAGATAGATAGATAGATAGATAGATAGATATGAGACAGATAGATAGATAGATAGATAGATAGATAGATAGATAGATTCCATCATGGAAAGGCTTTGGCCTTAATGCGTCATGAGATATAACATATTCCCATTCTACAAGGTTCAGGCCTGATTCTTGTGGGTCTCCTACAGGCAGTCCTTGCTGTAGCAGGTGATGCCTGGACTGTCTTTTTTAGATGTCTCCTCTGTCTCATGTTTTCGCAGTCAGATTTCTATCTATTACGGAATAATCTGCCAGTCACAAAGAGAACATTGTCTGTAATTAATACCGTCTAATTGCCTCGTGTTGGGCGCTGCTCAGCGTGATGTCAGTCTGTGCCGCACTGCGGAGCGCCCGGCTGTCACCCCGGGGACGTCTATTGATTGGCCGGAATCGGCGCAGCTGGAATAATACAAGACCTAAAGGGGAACGAATGAAAAATACTAATGTAAAGGGGAACATAAAAAGTGTCCATAAAGTAGTCACCCCGGGGGGGGGGGGGTATTATGGGATGTGTACAGTCTGGTAATTATTTTTCAGTGACTTTCTGAGACTTTGGCATTTTTTTTGTGTTTTTCCTGCGGCTGATTTGCAAGAGTGGGCACAAGCAGGGTCACCATTTTGATTATTGCTTTTTGGGGGGAAGTGACTAAAACACATTAATTTGCCCATTGTGGTATTTATTGTATGTTATTTTTGGATAGTTTACTATTATGTGCACATGGCTATATGTGATGTGTGTATTGCGGTATATCATACAAAGAGTCCCTGAACAGATATATTAAAATCATCTAAAACTAATCTGTTTCAGTTGCCCATAGAAACCAATCACAGCCAATAGCAACCAATCACAGCACAGTTTTCATCTTGTATTCTGCTTCTGAGAAGTCTAAGCTGCGCTGTGATTGGTTGCTATGAGCAACTGAGATATATTAAAATCATCTGAAAGCAAATGTATCTCAGTTGCCCATAGCAACCAATCACAGCCCATAGCAACCAATCACAGCACAGCTTTCATTTCTCAGGAGCAGAATACAAGATGAAAGCTGCACTGTGATTGGTTGTTATGAGCTGTGATTGGTTTCTGTGGGCTGTGATTGGTTTCTATGGGCAACGGAGACAGATTTGTTTTCAGATGATTTTAATATATTTGTTCCCCCATGTGTACTAGGTCAAGGCTGCCAAGAGGCCATTGATGGGGCTCCTGGCTGCCATGGCAACCCCCTGAGCCCCTCGATCTTACTGATCCGATCTTAATGAATAGTATGATCTTCACCGTACTGTTATGGCGCTGTTAGCTATACACCAAGTGTCATGTAATAGTATGACACAGAGCAGGAAGGGGTTAAAGGGGCCCTGCAACAGATTTTAAATTGGGGCCCCTGGGAGTTGGGACAAGCTTAAAAATTATCACCTTGGTCAATCGGTGGGCGTCCGACCACGGACCATGTACTTAACCCCAGTTGTCTTGTGGAGACAAATGGAACATGAGTGCACCTGTGTAACCTGCTGCTCCATTTATGGGGGCACCCAGACCCGCTCTCATGATCACTATGGGTCCCAAAGGTCAGACGCAAGCTACTGCCTTTCCCATACTTGTCAGTGAATGAACATAAATCACAATCTGCTTCCCAGGGGACCTTAGCAGATTCTTGAAAGCAGCTTTGGTTGTGATCAGAGCATAATGATATCATATATATAATATTGTGAATGGATATAATCTCTGAGCCCAGCAGTGAAGCGGTTAATGACGGTTCTTCCCGTAATGGACACGATGAATGCGGACAATCCTTTCTGTCATGTCTGCATTGTTCATTATTGATTATTGTCCGGCCTCCGATATTTTACGGCGATGGACGGCTCATCGCTGTTAATCTCCGGCTTTTATATTAACTCTGGACATCTGTTTAGATGAATGGCGGCTCTGGGAGCGGACGAAGAGCGATTATTCTGCACAGGTTTACAGGAATAAGATGAAAGTGACCCGTGAGGTCTCCAATAATACAGAGATCGCCCAATGTTAAAGTATTTAAATTGCCATTATATCTGCTTCTGGGAAAGCTGGGTGACAACCCATAAACTCCAATACTGTTCCCACAGGTAGTAACCCAACTTTCCTGTAGTAACATGTCTGCCTTGAAATTTAATGACACTATCCTACTGACGTATTAGGTAACTTAGCCATGGAGGAGCCTGGAAAGCTGGGTGACAATGTTTTCCTATTCTAATACTTGTAGCCCTATTTGGGGGGGGGGGTATGAGTATTATCCCTCCCGCAACAGACTCTGGCGCTGACCTGTGTGTATAATGGGACCTGAAGCCTTCGCTGAAGGGAAGAGTGGGAACATATATGAAATATATCAGTGCCTCCACCCAGGATAGAGCCTCTGTATTACAGGGAGGATCTCTTCCTGGGACTTACCCATGAAGTACAGTTAGTAGCCTTAACAAGGATCACTGTACTAATCTCACAGTCTGAAGAATACATACAGATACCACATAAGGTTATAACAGTAGCTTTATAAGTATCACCAGGGTAATAATACATACATAAAATATACTCAGAACACAGCAATACTACAACAACCAGCAAGTCCTCAACCGTCTTAGGTTATATACCCGGGTATATATATAGATATATAGCAAGAGTCCAGTGCACAATACCTCCAGGCAACAGAAGAGATGCAGGGGCCCCTGTGGATGACTGTGGATCCTCGGATTCTTCCAGGAGATGACAGACAGCCGATCAGGAGATGATGATGATGATGGTGAGATTCTTCACAGGCAGCAAACAGGGCGACGGTGACGGCAGTAGATGCAGGCCTGACTACCCTAACACTGAGTCCTTAACCTGCCAGCTAAACTACTAGTGCCACCGGGCCTCTAACTAGCTAGTTGGCCTTCGGAAGCCTAACCTATCACTGCCCTGAACTATATATATATTGATCCCTAACTACAGTTACTAGCTAGGTCCTGTGAGTATATAGGGGGTAACACATACCTAACTATATACTGTGAAGTAAAGAGGAACAAGTGGCTCTTAGACTCCCCCAGACATAACATGTCTGTCTCAGCAGCTCTGCTCACATCTCTCCCCCCAGCAGCTCTGCCTCACATGTGTCTGACTCACTGTATTTACAAAACAAAACTTGCACTAAATGCCTGGGGTCTCTGAAGCCAAACTGCAGGGGCAAAGAAGCCAGATACATTATATACTAGTAGAAATGGCAGTTCCCTACACTCTCCCTCTGGTGAAATCTTTACGTCACGTCAAAGACATACAAAGTCATAGTATACAGTCAACATTACCAATGACAATATCAATATGGTTGCTTTTGCATTTACAGAGTCACAACAGGTTAATAGGTATACATGCCAGCAGGAGCGAAAATTGGTAACATATTGACCAAAGTGGACACTGCACCCACCCAAGCATGGTATAAATGAGGCTGAGTAGTAAATCTGGGGTCCCCCAAACTATCATATGTCAGCATAGGTGGAGGGTGTCTAATTCTCTCTCCTCTCCGTACCTCTCTCTGAGGTAAACTAGCATGTCCAGGCCCTAAACTAGGATTGTCTGCCATGGGAGGGGATGGTGCTGGTGGCGTAGGAGAGCTAGATCCCTGCTCATCTGTAGACACAGATCTAGGTACGAATTCTGGAGTTTGAGGGTTCATAGGTCTCCCTGAAGGAGAAGATACTGGTGATCTAGGAACTTCAGGAGCCACAGTCCAATCACTCTCAGGAGTTTCAGGAAGGTCAGGTGGAATATCGGCTAAGGACTGTGGAGAATCGCAGGCCGAGCCATCATTGGAGATATCCATACCATCAATCTGAGGTACAGGCAACAAATGATTTCTATGCCAAGTCCTGATCCTCCCGTCCCGTCCTTTTATCTTGTAGACTGGTATTCCAGGCAACCGATCTACCACTGTAAAGAGTTCACTCCGCCATCGATCAGCCAGCTTATGTTTTGCAGTTGCTCCCAAATTCCGTAGCAGAACATGGTCCCCAGGGTTCAATTCTCGGTATCTTACTCGAAGATCAAATCTCCTTTTATTTCCTTCATTCACTTTGGCCGCATTTTCCTCAGCCAGCTGATAAGCACTCTTAAGCGTTTCTTTCAAACGTGCCACGTATCGGTAATGATCTCGATGACTGATACCATCGGTAGAGACTCCCAACAAGATGTCAATAGGTAGCCTAGGCTCTCTTCCAAACATCAGAAAGTATGGTGAATATCCTGTGCTCTCGTGCCTTGTACTATTATAGGCATGCACCATAGCCTCCACTTTTCTACTCCAGGATCGCTTATCCTCAATTCGTAAGGTACCAAGCATATCAAGTAAAGTCCTGTTAAATCTTTCAGGAAGGGCATCTCCCTCTGGATGGTAAGGCGTCGTCCGACTTTTGCGGATGTTCAACAACTGAAGTAACTCTTTGATCAGGTTACTCTCAAAATCCCGGCCTTGATCAGAATGCAACCGGTGTGGTAAGCCATAATGGATAAAATACTTTTCCCAAAGCACTCTTGCAACAGTGACTGCTTTTTGATCCTTAGTCGGAAAGGCTTGAGCATATCGTGTGAAGTGATCAGTCACCACCAATACATTTCCAAATCCTCTGGAGTCGTTGTCAATACAAAGGAAGTCTATGCAGACAAGATCCATGGGACCCGAACTCTTCAAGTGTCCCATGAAGGCCGCTCGAACCGGGACAGTCTTCCTCTGCAAACATCTGCGACAGCACCTACACAGACGAGTCACGGTATCTCTCATTTTGGGCCAGTAGAATCGGTCTTGTATTAGGCCATAAGTCTTCTCAGGTCCCAAATGACCATGATAATCATGCAGACTTCGGAAAATCATCTTCTGAAAGCAGCTTGGAATAACTAGTTGGCGCCTTCCAGGGTGATCATGATACAGCACCACACGATAAAGTAGGCCATTGTCTATTTCAAACTTCTCCCAATCTCGTAGAAGTTGACTGCATTCAGAGGGTAGGGATGTCTTTAACATTTCTCTGTCTTGAGAACTCACTGCTTGATAAAGAGGTCCAATTAAAGGATCAGTCTTTTGACTCCAGATCATTCGCTTTGAAGATATAGAACAACTCTCAAAGGATCCTAAAGCGGCAGGGTAGGCAAACATGTCTGGTACAGCTTCGGGACCTCCCCCAATAGAGTCAATAAGCCGAGTTTCAGAAAAGGCTACTCGGTCTTCAACTACAGCAGCCATGGCACACAAAGCTCCTACTCCAGGACTTGGCACTTCTTCCCATTCATCCACTACTTCCAGACTAGGTAATCCAGGCCGTCTTGATAGAGCATCTGCCCCAATGTTCTTAGGCCCCGATTTATACTTGAGTGTGAATTGGTAGTTGGATAAAGCTGCCAACCAGCGATGTCCTGTAGCATCGAGTTTAGCGGTTGACAAAACGTATGTCAGTGGATTGTTGTCTGTTCTTACTTCAAACGTGGCTCCGTATAAATAGTCATGTAATTTATCAACAATGGCCCACTTGAGCGCCAAAAACTCCAATTTATGTACTGGATAATTTTTCTCGCTGGGAGAAAGACTTCGACTTATGAAAGCTATGGGCCGTAACCCGGCCGGGTATTCTTGGTGCAGCACGCCACCTAATCCTTCAAAGCTGGCATCTACATGTAGCACATATGGCTTATGTGCATCAGCATAAGCCAGAACGGGAGCTTCTGTCAATTTCTTCTTCAACAACTTAAATGCTTCTTCACAATCCGCAGTCCACCTATCGCCAAAAAGGCTTTTGGAAGACCCTTTCTTCTTTCCCGGATCTCCTGCATCACTCTTCAACAGGTCGAGGAGGGCTCGAGCAATTTTTGAATATCCTTCCACAAATCGTCGATAGAATCCACAAAACCCCAAGAAAGATTGCAACTCCGTAATATTTTGCGGTCGGGGCCAATTCACCACAGCTTCAATCTTACCAGGATCGGTAGCAACTCCTTCAGCAGAAACAATATGACCTACATAAGTGACCGAAGATCTACAAAATTTGCATTTGTCAGCCGACAACTTCAGCCCCTCTTCTTTTAAGCGATGGAGTACTCTCATGAGTCGTTCTTCATGTTCTTCCAGCGTCTTTCCAAACACAATAATGTCATCAAGATATACAAGGCATTCCCGGGGCACTAAATCACCTAACACTCTTTCCATCAACCTTTGGAACGTTGCTGGCGCACCTTTTGTACCTTGCGGCATACGAGTGAACTGAAAGAAACCCAAGGGGCATATGAAGGCTGTCTTTTCCTGATCCTCAGGTGCCATTGGGACTTGATAGTATCCCGATCTTAGGTCCAGCACTGTGAACCAACAGTTTCCATTCAGAGCTTCCAGAGCTTCTTCAATTCTCGGCAGTGTATACTGATCAGGTAAGGTTCTCCGGTTCAGAGTTCTGTAATCCACACATAGGCGAATTGCTCCAGATTTTTTTTCTTACCACCACAATAGGTGAGGCATAGGGGCTCTTACTGTCCACAATGATCCCCTGACCTTTCATTTGCTGTAGAGTCTGTCTTAACTCATCAACATCCTTTGGAGCAACTCTCCGTGGTCGCTCCCGGAAGGGAGTAGAATCGGTCAATCGGAAAGTGTGTTGAGCACTTTTAGCACAACCTACATCCATATCATCCATGGAGAACACTTCCGATAATTCAGACAACTTCTGTGTCAGTCGCTGATTCCAGGCCTCTGGTAAATGTGGATCACTCAAGTCAAGATTGAGATTAGGGATTGCATCTCGGATTTGAATCCTGCACACTTCAGCGTATGGATTTACTCCAAGCACAGGGTAGCAGTGGGCCACATTCTGGTATGGTCCAATTACAATCGGATGCGGTGAACAGTTCCTCACTGTCACACAGGTAGATAACTCCACTTTATTTCTCCAGTCCTTTCTCTCTGGGATCACCATCCAGCCATTCTGGTTAATCATTTCTTCAGGGGTTTCCATAAGGACATAACTCCCCCCTTCAAGCAAATCGGGAGCAATGCTGGAGGCTACTCTCAGAATTCTCTCCCCGCCGGCAGGAACTTCCACGGTTCTCTCACCGATATGATATACCATTCCATGTCGATAGCCAGTAGACAGGGCATCACAGAGTTCTCTAAGATCAGAAGATATATTCACCGGCTGAGCTGCAGGGTTCCAATCTCTTCCAAGAAACTTCTGAAAAGCATAATGCACTGCGGGACAATTAGTGCCAAGTATCACAGGAGCTGCACAAGAATCCCCTGTATCAGGACAGACAAGAGCCGTAATCTTCATGGGAGCGACACTCTGATCTTCTAATTCAGGGACAGCTATAACTACTTGTAGGCTGCCATCTACAGGATATGATCCTGAATTAAGCCCCCACAATTTCATTTGTCCTGTAGACTGAAGAGGTATATCCCTCAGATACTTTTGGTAGAACGAGCGATAAATCAGGGTCACTTGAGATCCTGTATCAAACAGGGCAGGAGCGGCATGACCATTGACAGTGACTTTGACAACGGACCTGGAGCCCGCGATAGCGCCTCTGGTCTTTACTCGGCCCGCCTTCCTTCGGTGTCTTTGATTCTGAATAGAGAAGACAGCACTGTGTCTCAATCCCTCACTGTCCTCCGTACACTGTCTGGCAGTATGGCCCGTCTGACCACATTTATAACAGGTTCTAGCATCCTTCCTCCGTTGAGTGGCAGTGGGTGGAGTGGCGGACTGTCTAAGTTCTGACCGCTCCGCTGGTTTGTCCTTGTTTGAATTAGGAACAACATCTTCTTTAGAGATGCTTTTCGCTTTCTTAGGGGTACTAAAACTAATGTCAGCTTCTTGTTTCTTCACTAACTTCATTAAGTCAGGAAATGGAAGGACTCTATCAGATAGTAAGACCTTGAGTACTTGAGCAAGAGGATGATGAGGTTGTAACCCTCTCACCAACTGACTGGTTCTCATAGCGTCTACCTCTGAAGTAGATATAGCTGCGTGGTACACCAGACGTGAAAGAAGTAGCTGTAAACGGTTAATAAAAGTAGAGACATTTTCCCCTTCTTTTTGACGAACCATTCGGTAATCAGCAACCATCTGGGCAAGGTCATAGTATGGCTCAAAGTGATCAGACAGTACTTGTATATAGTCCAATGCACTCACTCCTTCATGAGAGTCTCTGTACAAGCGGATCAATTCTGCAGCAGGAGACCGCAAACTTTCACTGATACGCTGCCACTTGCCTTCTTCAGAGCAAGACCATTCCTTCAGGCATTGGAGAGTATGTTCTTTCCATATCTCAAAGTTTTCCTCCCCTTGTGGTACTGGGACATTACCAGAGAATACTTTTAGTTTCTTGTAGTGAGTGGCCTGCAGGCCCTGAGCTAACATTTCAGTCAGCCTGGCTAAAGTGCTAATAGCACTGTCACTAGAGGAACTGCTAGCGACGGCCATACTGGGGGGGTAACTGGCTGAGCGGGGTTCTTCCTTTACCTGAGCCAGGGGAGGAACAGGAGGTCGGTAATCCCATGTAGTAGCTAGTGGGAGGTTCCCCTCTGAGCTATATCGCTTCTCCATATCAATGACTATTCCCACTTCTAAATCTCAGCAGTGCCTCCAAATGTAGCCCTATTTGGGGGGGGGGTATGAGTATTATCCCTCCCGCAACAGACTCTGGCGCTGACCTGTGTGTATAATGGGACCTGAAGCCTTCGCTGAAGGGAAGAGTGGGAACATATATGAAATATATCAGTGCCTCCACCCAGGATAGAGCCTCTGTATTACAGGGAGGATCTCTTCCTGGGACTTACCCATGAAGTACAGTTAGTAGCCTTAACAAGGATCACTGTACTAATCTCACAGTCTGAAGAATACATACAGATACCACATAAGGTTATAACAGTAGCTTTATAAGAATCAACAGGGTAATAATACATACATAAAATATACTCAGAACACAGCAATACTACAACAACCAGCAAGTCCTCAACCGTCTTAGGTTATATACCCGGGTATATATATAGATATATAGCAAGAGTCCAGTGCACAATACCTCCAGGCAACAGAAGAGATGCAGGGGCCCCTATGGATGACTGTGGATCCTCGGATTCTTCCAGGAGATGACAGACAGCCGATCAGGAGATGATGATGATGATGGTGAGATTCTTCACAGGCAGCAAACAGGGCGACGGTGACGGCAGTAGATGCAGGCCTGACTACCCTAACACTGAGTCCTTAACCTGCCAGCTAAACTACTAGTGCCACCGGGCCTCTAACTAGCTAGTTGGCCTTCGGAAGCCTAACCTATCACTGCCCTGAACTATATATATATATAGGATCCCTAACTACGGTTACTAGCTAGGTCCTGTGAGTATATAGGGGGTAACACATACCTAACTATATACTGTGAAGTAAAGAGGAACAAGTGGCTCTTAGACTCCCCCAGACATAACATGTCTGTCTCAGCAGCTCTGCTCACATCTCTCCCCCCAGCAGCTCTGCCTCACATGTGTCTGACTCACTGTATTTACAAAACAAAACTTGCACTAAATGCCTGGGGTCTCTGAAGCCAAACTGCAGGGGCAAAGAAGCCAGATACATTATATACTAGTAGAAATGGCAGTTCCCTACATACTCTTCACAGCTGAGGGTTTGTTACAATTCTACCCAGGCTAGACAATCCTTTGTGAGCTAGGCAGCCTGATCTCACTGATACCCATCTATATGTACTTATATACTGAAAGCCCCTGTCCCCTATAGAAAGGTGGTCACTGGATGTTACAGGGTTAATGCAAAACTTCTTTCTGCTACTGATGCATTAATGTGCCAGAATATTCTACACCATCGTTGTTCATTTACGCAGGAAGCAACTTCGGTGCAAAGATGCAATTTCAGAATAATATTTGGTAATTTCAGTGCGTGATTCCCGGCGTTACTGCGACAGCTCCGACATCTCAATATTATAGCAGCGTTACCAGGCAACCAGGACAATGCTAAATATTATTAAATGGAAAGTCAAACAGGCTCCATACATCCCACACAACAATGTATATCTTATAGGCTCGCAAAAATGAACACGGGGGGGTGGATGGAGGGATTGGAAGCGAAGATTTGGAGCCATGCATTAACAATGCAAAAAGTACACAAACCAATGAACTGCAGGATTTATGTCTCCAGAGTAAGAGGCGGAAAAATGTTATTACAATCAGCTTTATAGCTATAGAGGCATGATGTAAAGATCGAGCGGAGAATAAACTATGATATTAATAGGAAACGCATCAACTCAATACTGGGACTGGGGCACAAGTCAATGTATGTGGCCACAGTAATGACAGCAACAATACATGGTATTAAAGAGAATTCATATACTGTACCCTATGTACAAGAAAGTAACTGCTATAATACTACCTCCTATGTACAAGAATATAACTACTATAATACTACCTCCTATGTACAAGAATATAACTACTATAATACTACCTCCTATGTACAAGAATATAATTACTATAATACTGCTATGTACAAGAATATAACTACTATAATACTGCTCCTATGTACAAGAATATAACTACTATAATACTGCTCCTATGTACAAGAATATAACTACTATAATACTGCTATGTACAAGAATATAACTACTATAATACTGCTCCTATGTACAAGAATATAACTACTATAATACTGCTCCTATGTACAAGAATATAACTACTATAATACTACCTCCTATGTACAAGAATATAACTACTATAATACTGCTCCTATGTACAAGAATATAACTACTATAATACTGCTCCTATGTACAAGAATATAACTACTATAATACTGCTCCTATGTACAAGAATATAACTACTATAATACTACTCCTATGTACAAGAATATAACTACTATAATACTGCTCCTATGTACAAGAATATAACTACTATAATACTGCTCCTATGTACAAGAATATAACTACTATAATACTGCTATGTACAAGAATATAACTACTATAATACTGCTCCTATGTACAAGAATATAACTACTATAATACTACTCCTATGTACAAGAATATAACTACTATAATACTACTCCTATGTACAAGAATATAACTACTATAATACTGCTCCTATGTACAAGAATATAACTACTATAATACTGCTCCTATGTACAAGAATATAACTACTATAATACTGCTCCTATGTACAAGAATATAACTACTATAATACTGCTCCTATGGACAAGAATATAACTACTATAATACTGACTCCTATGTACAAGAATATAACTACTATAATACTGCTCCTATGTACAAGAATATAACTACTATAATACTGCCTCCTATGTACAAGAATATAACTACTATAATACTGCTCCTATGTACAAGAATATAACTACTATAATACTGCCTCCTATGTACAAGAATATAACTACTATAATACTGCCCCCTATGTACAAGAATATAACTACTATAATACTGCTCCTATGTACAAGAATATAACTACTATAATACTGCCTCCTATGTACAAGAATATAACTACTATAATACTGCTCCTATGTACAAGAATATAACTACTATAATACTGCCTCCTATGTACAAGAATATAACTACTATAATACTACCTCCTATGTACAAGAAAGTAACTGCTATAATACTACCTCCTATGTACAAGAATATAACTACTATAATACTACTCCTATGTACAAGAATATAACTACTATAATACTGCTCCTATGTACAAGAATATAACTACTATAATACTGCTATGTACAAGAATATAACTACTATAATACTGCTCCTATGTACAAGAATATAACTACTATAATACTGCTCCTATGTACAACAATATAACTACTATAATACTACTCCTATGTACAAGAATATAACTACTATAATACTGCTCCTATGTACAAGAATATAACTACTATAATACTGCTCCTATGTACAAGAATATAACTACTATAATACTGCTCCTATGTACAAGAATATAACTACTATAATACTGCCCCTATGTACAAGAATATAACTACTATAATACTGCTCCTATGTACAAGAATATAACTACTATAATACTACCTCCTATGTACAAGAATATAACTACTATAATACTGCTCCTATGTACAAGAATATAACTACTATAATACTACCTCCTATGTACAAGAATATAACTACTATAATACTGCTCCTATGTACAAGAATATAACTACTATAATACTGCTCCTATGTACAAGAATATAACTACTATAATACTGCTCCTATGTACAAGAATATAACTACTATAATACTACCTCCTATGTACAAGAATATAACTACTATAATACTGCTCCTATGTACAAGAATATAACTACTATAATACTGCTCCTATGTACAAGAATATAACTACTATAATACTGCTATGTACAAGAATATAACTACTATAATACTGCTCCTATGTACAAGAATATAACTACTATAATACTACTCCTATGTACAAGAATATAACTACTATAATACTGTCTCCTATGTACAAGAATATAACTACTATAATACTACTCCTATGTACAAGAATATAACTACTATAATACTGCTCCTATGTACAAGAATATAACTACTATAATACTGCTCCTATGTACAAGAATATAACTACTATAATACTGCTCCTATGTACAAGAATATAACTACTATAATACTGCTCCTATGGACAAGAATATAACTACTATAATACTGACTCCTATGTACAAGAATATAACTACTATAATACTGCTCCTATGTACAAGAATATAACTACTATAATACTGCCTCCTATGTACAAGAATATAACTACTATAATACTGCTCCTATGTACAAGAATATAACTACTATAATACTGCCTCCTATGTACAAGAATATAACTACTATAATACTGCCCCCTATGTACAAGAATATAACTACTATAATACTGCTCCTATGTACAAGAATATAACTACTATAATACTGCCTCCTATGTACAAGAATATAACTACTATAATACTGCTCCTATGTACAAGAATATAACTACTATAATACTGCTCCTATGTACAAGAATATAACTACTATAATACTGCTCCTATGTACAAGAATATAACTACTATAATACTGCTCCTATGTACAAGAATATAAGTACTATAATACTGCTCCTATGTACAAGAATATAACTACTATAATACTGCTCCTATGTACAAGAATATAACTACTATAATACTGCTCCTATGTACAAGAATATAACTACTATAATACTGCGCCTATGTATAAGAATATAACTACTATAATACTGCCCCTATGTATAAGAATATAACTACTATAATACTGCCCCTATGTATAAGAATATAACTACTATAATACCGCTCTTATCTACAGGAATATAACTGCTTGGTGTCAGTGTATGCTGGGAGTGGTAGTTTTCCGACATCTGGAGACCACTGATTTACATGTCCTCAGCGGTATTATATGCTCTTGTCCATTACCTCCTGGTTTATTTGGATATTTTGCTCTGTGATTTGTTGTATCATTTACATTATATAATCCCTCAAATAATAAACTGATCCGCCCAACATAACATCCCGAATCTATAAAACACAATGTGACGTTCCGCCTGTGAGGTTTACACTCTCTGTAATTTATTGTTATGTCCTGTTTATATTGAGGTTTCAGTGTCCATAGCTAAGAGGCAATCCCTGCAGCTGCCATCGGGCCTATGAGACTTGGGGGCTCCAGCTCAGGTGGATGGACAGCGGGCACCACCAGTAAACCTAACAAATATCTAGGATGCATATTGAACTGACTTGCTGGATTGTCTTGTCTTCCTCTGATTTTGTCTCTTGTCGGATCTCATACAGTTTGTTGTATCGGAATCAATTATTTATGTGACAAATGTCACCGCAGCCAAATTAAAAATTCTATTGAAATTCAAGTGTCTATCATATGGCGGGAAGGAGGATGCTGGAGCCGCGTCCAGAGCAGCGAGTGAGGCAATCGCTCACATCAACATCTAATAATCTGTCACAGATCTGATGAAAGGAAAGCGTGCGAGGAGAGCGACGGCGGCGGGAAACACCTGCTAAGTGTCAAGAAGAAATTGTGCAAATATAATCCATCAAAAGTTTGCGAAGTCAGAGAAAAAGAAGTGTCTGCTCCACAATGGATAAATCATCACTAGATTACTAGAAGATCCAAGTGGGCACTGAGACTGGTTTCCCCTTCCAAACCTCCAAATCCTCTCCCTCTACTGTCTGAGTTTTGCCCAGTTGGCAGATTTAAAGGGCCAATACATCAAAAATTCCTTACAGTTATCAGCAAATTTTGGCTCTGGACACCGATCTACACTATAAAGTTACTTGTGCTCCTTTATTTTTTTCCTACTTCTTGAGCTTGACCACCCTCAGCCTCCCCCAATTTCGTTACCCAGTTACATTTCCTCCCCTCCCATCAGCAGTTCCTATTGGATGTATGGTGTCCCTCCCATGACAAAGGATCACCCCTTAGTCCGGTTAAACCCAAACAGGTCATACCTATTCTAATAGGTTTTTGATGTTCCTATCTATATTAAAAATAATCCTGAAATATTTTAATTTTTGTTCTGGCCGCTTAACCCTAGAGAAGTCTGAAGCTTCCTGCTCGGTTGAGATCACATATCTGTAGTCACCTCACCATTATCACAGGTAGGATTACAATGACAAGTAACATCTATGTATAGATAACACATTCGCAATAGGTCAGCTCCTCCCCGCCCTCCCCAATGACCTCTGCACAAGTCATACCCTCTATACCCTTCCATAGAAGTCTATAGGTGATGGACACTACTCACCTCCTCACTGCTCAATTACCTCTGTACACGTGACAAAGCATGCCCACTACACCCACCCATAGAAGTCTATTGGTGATGGACACAGCTCACCTTCTCATTGCACCATGACCTATGTATAGATAACAAAGGATCCACCCTTCACCCTACACAATGATCTCTGAATATATGACAGAGCATGCCCACAACATTCTCTCACAGGAGTCAAATGGTGATGGTAACAACTGACCTCCTCTACCTCCCCATACAATAACTCCTGCACAGTTCATAGAGCATGTCCACTACCCTCTACTATAGATGTGTATAGGTCATTTTCACAGCTCCCCTCCCTCACTGCACCATGTCCTATTCACAGGTCACAGAGCATGCCCACTGCACTCGTCTATAGAAGTCACTGAGTCATTTCCAGGCTACAGGTACCAGAAAAACTTCTTCCAAAAGGAAGTCAGCCATTACCCTGCATTGCACTGACCAGGGGCAAGGACCCCCAAACAGTCATCTACAGATGAGTGTCTTTGCCTTTTGGCTAGTTTGATTTATATCCCTAGTTATATTGCAAGACTTCTTCAAGAGCTGGACATTGACGTATAGGTTGTACCTTCCAATAGGTGGCGCTACTGGCACAGTTTCCCTCTTCTACCATTTTTGCCGTCCAATATTTATGTCACTTGCAATAGACTCAACCGAGGGCAAATTTCTGAAACCCACTTAATATGAAAGTGAAGTTGGACAAGCGGTCGACAAATTGGACATGACACTTTGTGACATCAGTGATGTACGAATATTAGTGGCGCTATGTTCAGTAAATGACTTCTGTAATTGCCGGGCTCTACACGGTGAGACATTTGGCCAGCGAAGTGTTCTTATGTTTTATTCAGAGACATTAATTGTACATGCCTCTGCCAATTTGCTTATAGCACATTTCATTTCCAAATAAGTCTCGACAGAATCCGCTCTTGATGCCAGGGTCTTATGTGATCTTATCTCGGTAAGATCATCATCATGAGGAAAGTTTTGTAGAGATGCCATAGACATAACTAAGCTCAGTGTGTGTCTTAATGAGGCTCATAGATAGAAGAGGATAGATAATGGGGCAGCCAACACTTATCAGTAGCCAACACAAGTCAAACATGGACATAACTATAAGGGCTGCAGCTACTATAGGGTCCAGGCACTGAGGAGGTCCATGTGGGTGCCACCAAGGAAGAATATCAGGTATGAATCCAAAATCACCCCAGAACACAGTGGATATTAGGGTTAAATCACACATAATATTACCCTGCAAGTCAATGTCAAGCCCATTACAACTTCTAAACAGTTCCTTCCCTTCAGGAACTTTGTCTAAGACCTCTACAGATTGTCTACAGATGGTTGTCTCTTCCTTTTATAGAAGACTATGTTTTGGCTGATATCCCAAGTCATGTTTTAGAGCTCTTTAATGGGTTAAACATTGATTTTTGTAGGTGACACTGGAAAGACAGTTTTCTTTCTCCTGGAGAAGAGCTCATTTGCATACTATTTCCCAGTGTACTTTGCTTGTGACCGTGACGGATTCTTGACTGGCACCACCACCTGCAGAGAGCCATCCTATACCACACAGATGTACCTTGCTTGTAAGACACCCTTCACCAGCTAGAGCCTCTGAAAAAGATATAGTACCCCTTGTACCAAAAATTCTAACTCTTAAGCCTTCCTAAGGTAAAACATATTAAACCCCTTGTGGTCCATTGTGTCTACATGATCTTCAGTCAGTCTGAATCCTGGGGTGTGGGCCGATATAGGGATGCCAAAACTCAGAGACACAAGAGTTATCATACTATAAGCCAATCCTTTGTATACTGTAAGAGTTCACCTCTCCAGGTACTTGGGGTTCTCTTGGCTACCACTCTCCTACAGCATGCTATCGCCTTGTTCCTGTTGCTACTGCCAAGTGCCCCTGAGTCCAGCATGCTCAAAACTTTATCAGGGTCTCTTTCACACCACTCTGAGCTGCGCAATATGGTCCATGGATATGGCTAAGGTTTAGTGTTCAGAAGAAAGCTTGTCTTTCACTTCTCGGCCTTTTGGCTAAGATCAGGTGTAGTATCTGTTCTTATCAGTAACAGCCAGTAGGTTGGCTCTGCCAGTGGGGTGTGCACCACTGTGTAGGGCCAACTGAACGCTGCGAACATGAGACAGAGAAACACACCAGGGTTATAGCCGGGACCCTGGTTGATCAAGGCCAAGAGGCTGGGAATGCCTTCGAAGGTCTCATGGTGCAAGTGCCTCTGGGGACGGTGACTCCGGAGGTGCCTTTATTCACTGGGCCTGGGAAACCCACTGAATTTGGCACATTGCACAAGCACTTGATCACACCTAAGAAGCACTCACCCTATTGCTTGGTTTATCCAGCATGGGTAAATTTTTATAGATCCGGCGGATAGACCGGGCCAGTACACTGGCACTCTATTCACTTATTTATTCTTTTTTGTTTATCACGTTTTGTCACCTGTTTTGTCACTGTTTTTGTGTGGATGTAGGGGTGCGGGAAACCCTTTTGGGTCCTACCCGAAGTCTAGGAGTTGGAGTGTGTGGCCTTCGGGTTCCCTCCTTCTTTGCTCTCCAGTGTCTGTCTCTGCTTTTGTGGAGATGGACAACAGTTGCAGGCTCAGTCGTACTCTTGGGGTGGCAGCCCTTGAGGGGACTGATGCAAGTAGCTGGCTTGGCGGTACTCCTGGTGGTGGCAGCCCATGGAGGAAACCAAGTAAGTCACTGATCCTCCTGTCTAGGCAGTTGGGTTGGTACAGCCCCCCTTACTCTTGTGCCTTTTGGCTTTGAGTTTGGGGACAGTTTCGGAGGACCCTTTCTCTCTAGAGAGGGGTTTTACGATATACAGCATCCTATGCACGTTTTTTTTCAGTGGCACCCGTCACTTTTTTGTCGTGCACTGGTGTTTTCGTTGGCACAGCTTTGAGACCTTCGATAAAAAAAAAAAAAAAAAAAATCTGTTCTTATCAGTAACAGCCAGTAGGTTGGTTCCCGCCAGAGGGAGTGGTTAACCCACTGTAGGGAGCCAACTGAACACTGCGAACATGAGGCAGGGAACCACACCAGGGATTGCAGAGGGCCCTGGGATCGAAGCCAAGGGGCTGGGGAGGCTTTCGAAGGTCTCGTGGTGCAAGTGCCTCTGGGGACGGTGACTCCAGAGGTGCCTTATTTCACTGGGCCTGGGAAACCCACTGAATTTGGCACATTGCACAAGTGTGGCATCCCAGAGCTGGCTATGGCTGGGCTGAGGGTGATCTCTGTGCATTGTATTATTTCCTGTTGCTTCATAGCCTGTGTGACATAGCAGGGGGTCCTGAGTCTCACACAACACAGCGCCACCTAGTGAGCCTCACACATGCATTACACCTCCCATAGGATTGAATAGTAACCAAATGTCCAATGGGAGGACATCGCCTGGGAAAAGGGGAGGAGTCAGCTGATCACTGGGTCCCCATGGTAACACCCCTGCAGGAAGGTCCTGCGTGTGAGGAGTTAGAAGTGTGGAGTGTTAGGAGGAGGAGGTGAGGAGATAAGTGTGATGTCCTGTGAAGAAAGCAGTGAGTTTAGTGCAGGAATCTCAAGTCCTAGACAGGCCCAGGAAGGTTGGAGAGCTGACATACTCCAGCTATTCAGAAGATCCTGTCCCCTGTCTGCCTAGCCATCGCCCTGAAGGAAGTCAAGCATCATTATCTTGTCAGCATGAGACTGTGGAGAGAACATTCTGGAACACGTGCTCCATAGCCAGTATCACAGGATCCAGGGGCCAAGGCCAGACCTGTGGAATATCCTGCCACCCTGACTATTGCACCCCGAAACTCTGAGCTATCAGGACCACATAACGTGAGTGGGGAATATTATGTACTAGTATCATGGTGGGCATCCTCCTATGTGCCAAATAGGAGCCCAGACGCACCTTAGGGCTGTAACACTGAAGTATAAGGGGCTAGGAACACCTTTCATCAAGTCTACCCTGCACCCCAGGACTTTGCTGTGTCACCAGGCGTACCCCGTTGTTTTGTATGGAAGAAACTGTTTAAGCATTTGTGCCTCCACACCCATGGAAGTAAAAGTTCAACTTTACAACCGTTTCTGTGTCTGACTCTGCACCGACAACATCAGGGCGCCCCAAACACCACCAGTCGGCACAGTATAGGGGAAGCGCCCCGGGGGAACAATCACCACCAACATTTGTGCAGCCCCCTCATCACCGGTACCAGTGGTGGTAACGTGGGACAGCACCAGCGCTGCGCCCTCGTGCCCAGAGACCGTGACAAGTCTGCGCTGTTTGCACCCCCGCAATCCCAACTGCAGCGTTACCTTCCATCTGGTCACCGCACAAGCACTTGAATACACCTGAGGAGCACTCACCCTATTGCTTGGTTTATCCAGCATGGGTAATTTTTTATAGATCCGGCGGATAGACCGGGCCAGTACACTGGCACTCTATTCACTTATTTATTCTTTTTTGTTTATCACGTTTTGTCACCTGTTTTGTCACTGTTTTTGTGTGGATGTAGGGGTGCGGAAACCCTTTTGGGTCCTACCCGAAGTCTAGGAGTGTGGAGTGGTGTGTGGCCTTCGGGTTCCCTCCTTCTTTGCCCTCCAGTGTCTGTCTCTGCTTTTGTGGAGACGGACAACAGTTGCAGGCTCAGTCGTACTCTTGGGGTGGCAGCCCTTGAGGGGACTGATGCAAGTAGCTGGCTTGGTAGTACTCCTGGTGGTGGCAGCCCATGGAGGAAACCAAGTAAGTCACTGACCCTCCTGTTTTGGCAGTTGGGTTGGTTCAGCCCCCCTACTCGTGGGCCTTTTGGCTCTGAGTTTGGGGACAGTTTCGGAGGACCCATTCTCTTTTGAGATGGGTTTTGCGATAGACCGCATCCTTTGCACGTTTTTTCAGTGGCACCCGTCACTTTTTTCCGTGCACTGGTGTTTTCATTGGCACAGCTTTGAGACCTTCAAAAAAAAAAAAAAATATATGGTCCATTTGGTTCTTACACTGTTAAAATGTCATTTATGATGTAACCTGTTTTTATGACAGCAACCGATCCGAGTTGCTGCCTGTCCTGACCTTTGCCTGGTCTCTGTCTACACTCAAACACTTCCTGCCCTGTCCTTTGCCTTCTAGAGACTACCCCAGGGATAGCAACTAGGGGATTCTCTGTGAGAAAATCCTTACCTCCTTTAAGGGGTTAAAAGTGAATGACTGACAAACCCTTAGAGTGTCCATTGGGGTCCTAGCAGGTCCATGACTGAAGTAAACCATTGCCACAACCACTATATATCCTTTACCAGATGGGTCAGGCCACCATACGCCAGATTAATGGATCTTGTCTATATATTTACTGCAATTTAACAAAATGCTTTTTGTACAAAATAGTCACGTTTTTGTTGTCAACCAGGTGGAAGTTTTTGACCTCGATGAATAGCAGAAGGGTCTATTATCATATCTATCTGTTCCGTCTCGAGCCTCGCAGCAGGGGAGGTCAACCTTGGTTAAGTTGTTTCTTTGTTCTTTGTTTTCTAACTTCAAAAAGCCTCTACACAAGTGAATGGCCTATTCAAATGTTTCTTGCTTTGCAGGTTGAAGAGGTTGAGTGGGATTAATTCAGGAGTAAGGAGAAAAGTCCTTGAGAAGTTTGCCGAGTGTCCTTCTAATTTTTTCCAAAAAGGTTGCATTTGATTAAAATGGACATAGAGGGGAATATTCTACGCACAGTGCTTGGGGGTTTGTACCATCTGGCTAATTCCTATATTTTGGTACTATTCAGGGGCATAACTAGAGCATGCTCCATTTTAAGTGTTGCTTCCCTCCCAACCATGTGGTTCCCAGATTAGAGACCGAGACCCCTAAATAAGACCATATATCATTTGAATAAGGGTGCATTTAATTTGCTTTCCATACTCCTGATTTATCTTGTGTTTTAGGTTTGGCACACAAGGACCACTTACTGCACCAGGGCCTGGCACACAAGATCTGCGCTTGGCACATACAAAGGACTGGGCACAAACAAGGTCTTGACATTGACCAAAGTTAGGGTCATGTATAAGGAGCGGCTTCTGATGAATTATCAGTGCAGGCACCACCAGTAATGGAGCCAAACAGGACACACAAATTTCCACATGTAGGGGTAAGGGGAAGTGGGGGGTGTCTTTGCTTTATTAGTCCCCTTCTATGCGAGCCTTCTCTCTTCAGAATGATCAGTATTGCCTCTAATATTAACCTTTTCTGCTCATCTTTCCCAGACAGCTACAGTATCTGCAGCCACAACTATCCTGTGTGTCCTAGAGATTCAAGACACATTGTATTTCCAAGCTGCATGATGAGGACACACAGGATAGTTGTGGCTACAGCTAAAACCAGAATACTGGATTTGAATAGGCTCTCTGAAGGGAGAAGAAAGTGGTGTGAGCAAAAGATAACTGTGAGTGCGATGAGTGGCAAGTAAGTTGGGTGTGGGTTGTCAGATTAGAGTGAAATGACAGACTTTAAATTATTCCCTTCATCTTAATTTTTTGACCTTATTCCCTGTTCTGAGCAGGGCTGTGGAGTCGGTACGCCAAAGCCCCGACTCCAACTCCGACTCCTCAATTTCCCCTGACTCCGACTCCAACTCCGACTCCGACTCCACCAAAATAGGCACCGACTCCACGACTCCAACTCCACAGCCCTGGCACTGCTAAACCTTATAGGTTCACTCAGAACTCAGTCCCATCATTATATGAGGAATAGAACAGACCTTTACAGGACATTTCATCATTTTCAACATTTCATCATTTTCCCAAATTCTTATGAAAATATATTCAGCACATACTGCATTGTACTACTAACTGTACCAATTTATTATATATTTTGGGAGTCGGAGTCGGTCCATTTTATACCGACTCCGACTCCACCAAAATAGGCACCGACTCCGACTCCACGACTCCGACTCTGACTCCACAGCCCTGGTTCTGAGCTCATCGCTGGTTTCCTGATGTTGGATGTGTTGATAACTTCAACATGATGTTGAAAACTACATCTCCCTAGCTTCTGCTCCTTCCTCAGTCTACATGCTATATCAGTGACGCAGAACCTGGATGGCATGATCATTCTGGGCATTAGATGTATATTGGAGGAGTGGAATTGAAGAAGAGAACAATGGGCCCAATGGCTTGGACGTCACTGGAAGAGAAGGACACAATGAAGCAGTAATAATGTGACCTGCACCTGAACCCTAAAATGCAAAAATGTACAAAAAATAGTTCTTTCTTTGTTTGCCCTTAAACAACACGCCACTTGAGACATCCCATCTGTATTCCTTAAGGGCTTCTTTCCTCAAAGCTCAGGCCTGAGGAGGCTTCGACAATGGATATAACTTTGTTAGCATTAGGCAGTATTTGTTAGGCTATTACAACATATTAAATATACAGCGAGGGCCGCTCCAAGTGTTGTAAGAGTTTCTGATAAACAAACACAATGTAACAGATTCCGCTTTCCCACAATCTAATTTGTTACATTTAGGAATTTTAAAATGTCTTAGAAATGTACAATAGAGTTTGTGGCGAGCCAGGATCCCATGGTCTGCTCTATGATATTAGATTAAAAGGGGCTATTTTAGGATAATTTTGTTTAAATTTTTTAAATTCTTAAATAGTCACTAACTTTTCAGACAACTTAGTCTTATTTTTTAGAGCATGCCTTTTTTGGACCAAAATGTAATGTACTCTATTCAAAAATGTTGCTGTTTTCTGCCTGAAATACATCTCTAAAGTTACTGCCACTAGGTGTCGCCTTCCTTCCTACTTTGCTGTTCACTCCCTGTTACTGGAGCAAGTCTGTCTTTAGAAACCAACAAGCTCAAGGTAGGAACACAAAAGTGGAGGGTGAGGAGCTGTTGGTCTGTGCACCCTACTTGTACACGCTCTGAGAGGAGTCTGCAGCTCCTCACAGCTCACAGGGAGTGTAAGGATAGTCCAGGTTCTTCTATCTACTTCTGACTAGCTTCTTGTGTTATTGCTGATGGGATATTAGTCATAGAGAGCATCTTTACTTATTCTGCTCAGATTTCTCGTTTTTTATGTCAGGAATCTTTTTAGCTGTATCATACCCTATATTTGCAGTCCAGTGTCCCTGGATCTCTTATGTTATGATCACTTGGGCTTTTCTTAGCTATCTGATTGCTATTTTACAGTTACTCCTGGCAGAATTACATGTAAAGAAACCAGAAGTAGTAATAATGGATGGGAAAGGGAGCAGGCTACTCCTTATTGTACATGCCCTCTGCCTCAGAGAAAAATGCAAAATGTGCTGCAGCCATAATGGGGTTATTAGCAGGAGAAAAACTGATAGGATGCCATGAATGAAGACTTATACATCCAGAGAACACCCTAACCTAGACCACTAAAGAGGCTGATCTTAACTCCATTACTCTGGACCAAAAAGGAGACAAGTGTTAACTACCCCAATTCCTGAGACCACCATTGTAAGAGACATTAACCCTTTTACCATCCTAGATCATCAGGTAAGCACATCAACCAGTGACTGTAGACCTGCTGTGTCACCTAAAGGCATTGTCTAAGTGACCTCCTTGGTCTTCATCCTTTAACCCCTATACAGGGATCTGGACTTCATTGCAACTATACCACCTGATCACTTCCTCTTGGCATGGGTTTGGGTAGGTGGTACCTAGCCAAGCAGGCCGAGGAAGGTGTCAGTCAGACAGGAGTCTTTGCATGGTCAAGAACAGGCAGGTAGTCAGGGCAGGCAGCACAGGTGCAGTGCTTCAGAACTAGCCAAGGTCAGACAAAGGTATCAGAGAGGGACAAAGTCAGGGAACAAGCTGAGGTCAAACGCAGATATTCAGTAGTGTATAGACAGCAGGAAGGGAACAAGTCAGGGTCAGAAACACAGAAATGATCAGAAGACAACAGCAACTTGACAGGTCACTAGTAAACCAAGAACCATTGCTCATAGACACTTCTATGGGCGTGACTAAAAAATATAGACGGGGCCAGCCATAATTCACTGGTGCATATGCTAGTCCTTTAATCCCTCCACTACTCAAGACCACTATGAAGGCAAATGTCAACCCTTCCAATACTTGAGACCACCAGAAAACAAGGCATTAATCCTTCTGCCATTCTAGATCACCGGATAAGTAAGTATTAACCCTTCCAATACTCTGGACCTCTAAGTAGGTGAGTGTGAGCTTAGACCCCCAGGGAAGCAGAAATTTGCTGCTCTTCCTTCTAGATGCCCAGATAAGTAAACATTAACCTTTCCACTTGTCTAGACCTCTCGGGGTACTAATATTAACCCCTTCACTATTCTAGACCACCAAAGAGGCCAGTGTCACCCCCTTGAAAAGCTGAGACCACCAGGAAACAGAAGTCAATCTTTCTGCTATCTTAGATCACCAGACAAGTAAGCTGTAACCCTTCCACTGCCTTAGACCACTAGGGATGCCGATATTAATTCCTGTCCTATTCTAGACCAGGAGAATAAGGTCTCTACGCCCCAATACCCGAGAACACCAGGGAATCGGGCATTAACCCTTCCACTACCTACAAGTGATGGCATTAACTCTTCCACTACCATATAAATAGTAGGAGCAAACCCTTTTAATACCATAGATACTTCTTCTACCCTAACCCACTAAAAATAATGACCTTAAACCCCTCTAGACCACCAGAGAGGTAAGACATTGCCACGAAAGCATTAATTATTAAATTAACCCTTCGTATATCCTAGATACCCCGATAAGTAAGCATTGACCCTTCTACTGCTCTAGACCACTAAGGTTGCTATCATTATCCCCTCCACTAACCTAAACCACTAGGAAGGCAACAGTTAACCTCTTCAATACCTGAGACCACCAGGGATGCAGACAATAACTTCCCACTGCTCAAAACTATCATGGATGCTCCACCAGGAGGAGAAGATTTAACCATAGACCAGCACCAGTGCTAGAAGTCCATGCCCAGTTAAAAAAGAATATGGCTGACTCCACCCATTAACTATTCATTTGCCTGCTGGTCAGATCAAACATTACAATAAACACAGAGTTCATTTCATAGCTGCAGCCAGAAGAAAAAACGACTGTGCATCTCCGACAACTAGAGGTTTCCTGAATGGTGACGACAACTCATAGTTTGATAAGCATTGCGGTGCCCTAGACCACCTGGGATTTTGGCATTAACCAGTAAACCACCAAGTCAGAGGTGCTGTATGAGGCCACAATACACACAAATATAATCTGAACGGGTGATGTGTTTATAGACACTAATTCTGCAGCTGAGACTGCAATAAGAGAATAAAAATCATCATGAAGTGGTTAATCTTATTAATATTGTTATTCAGTGTGAACGTCATAGAAGATTTCCCTGCTGTGAAAACTCAGAGGAGCGAATATTTGTTGAGAGGAGTTTGGCTCGCCTCCGCCAATTGCTGTCTTAACTTCATCCAGAGAAGCATCAGCCGTGAAACTGCGATATGTGGAATTAGGATGGGAGATAAGAACCAAATATGGAACTGAGATGGTGGATGGAGAGCGACAAGGCCATGAGGTCAGCGGTGGATGGAGAGCGACAAGGCCATGAGGTCGGCGGTGGATGGAGAGCAAAAAGGCCATGAGGTCGGCGGTGGATGGAGAGCAACAAGGCTATGAGGTCGGCGGTGGATGGAGAGCGGCAAGGCCATGAGGTCGGCGGTGGATGGGGAGCAACAAGGCTATGAGGTCGGCGGTGGATGGAGAGCGACAAGGCCATGAGGTCAGCGGTGGATGGAGAGCGACAAGGCCATGAGGTAAGCAGTGGATGGAGAGCGCAAGGCCATGAGGTCGGCGGTGGATGACGAGCGACAAGGCCATGAGGTCGGTGGTGGATGGAGAGCGACAAAGCCATGAGGTCGGTGGTGGATGAGGAGCGACAAGGCTCTGAGGTCGGCGGTGGATGAAGAGCGACAAGGCCCTGAGGTCGGTGGTGGATGGAGAGTGACAAGGCCATGAGGTCGGCAGTGGATGGAGAGCAACAAGGCCCTGAGGTCGGCGGTGGACGGAGAGCGACAAGGCCATGAGGTCGGCGGTGGATGGAGAGCGACAAGGCCATGAGGTCGGCGGTGGATGGAGAGCGACAAGGCCATGAGGTCGGCGGCGGATGGAGAGCGACAATGCCATGAGGTTGGTGATGGTTGGAGAGCGACAAGGCCATGAGGTCGGTGGTGGATGGAGAGCTACAAGGCCATGAGGTCGGCGGAGGATGGAGTGCAACAAGGCCATGAGGTCGGCGGTGGATGGAGAGCGACAAGGCCATGAGGTTGACGGTGGATGGAGAGCGATAAGGCCATGAGGTCGGCGGTGGATGGAGAGCGATAAGGCCATGAGGTCAGCGGTGGATGGAGAGCGACAATGCCATGAGGTTGGTGGTGGATGGAGAGCAACAAGGCCATGAGGTCGGCAGTGGATGGAGTGCAACAAGGCCATGAGGTTGGCGGTGGATGGAGAGCGACAAGGCCATGAGGTCGGCGGTGGATGGAGAGCGACAAGGCCATGAGGTCGGCGGTGGATGGAGAGCGACAAGACCATGAAGTCGGCGGCGGATGGGGAGTAACAAGGCCATGAGGTCGGCGGCGGATGAGGAGGCGACAAGAACATGAAGTTGGCGGTGGATGGGGAGCGACAAGGCCATGAGGTCGGCGGCGGATGAGGAGGCGACAAGGCCATGAGTTTGGCAGTGGATTGAGAGCGACAAAGCCATGAAGTTGACCCACCTGGGTATATAACAGCTGGCACAGATCTATAGGCAGGAAATGTGAAGAGGGGAATTAAAAGCAAAAATAATATTTATAGTAATAATAATAAATAACCTGATATAAAAACTCTTTTAAAGGAAATTGCTAATTTTTTATTTATTTATTAAGCTCATAGTGAAATCTCTCACTTTTTTTAGAATCTGTTTGTATTTTCTGATTGTAGATTTTTTTTATTCTATTTTCTGTCCATGACTATGGGGGCGGCCATCTTGCCTGAGTTTCTCCTCTGCTCTGTTAACAGCATTTAGTGATCTGCTTTACAGCACAGTCATGGCCATAGGCAGCAAAAGACTGAAACTGACTCATTGAGGTCTATTAGAGAGTTAGTTTTCTTGACATGCTCAGTGCAGGGAGGGGGGACATAAGCTGTGACATCATCTATGGTCAGTAGTGATGTCATGATGATTCAGTGGTGTTATCTATAGAGGTGTTATCTTCTATTGTAATCCTGTCTGTGACGTAAATGAGGTGACTGCTGCAGAGAACATCCCTACAGAATTGGCAAATGGAGTGAAAATTGCAAGATACAGTATTTTTTTTTTTTTTTAGAAAGATGTAACTAGTGAAATGGAAATGAAATATATATATAATCAAAAATTATTTAAAGATATATCTAACATAAAAATTTGGTTTAAAAATAGGAGGTTTTCTGGTGACACATTGCCTGTAAGGACAATATATACATCGCTGTTGTGAATCTATTACAGTGACCCTCTTTTGCCGCTGCTCGTCGGCATCCCTGTATTTTGTACTCGATGACCCGATATAGCCGCCCATCGTGGTCTCTGACCGGACTAATCCCCCCGGCAACATTCCCAATCACGGAGATTTCCCACAAACAGTAAATACGTCTCTTGCTTCGGCTACAGACTGACCAGCGGATATTTTCTCACCATGACATCAGTGACCCGAGCTCAGCCGTGTGATAAATGTGTAAATTAAACACTGATCCTATGAGCGGGCGCAGCGCCCCCGGGGCACTCAGGGCTTGTACTGAATATCTCTAGAGCTGGCAGACATCTGAGGACACGGTGATTTAGTGTCGGGTCGTCTCAGTTCTGCTGCAGCAGGAGGGATATACAGTATCTATATATATATCTTTATATATAAAATGACTTTCAATGTATAAAGAGGAGAGGGAGCCATAACAAGAATCAAAATGGGTGTCCTTAGGGCTCAGGTTCACAGCAACACTTCTGGACCAAAACAACATTTAAGAAACAAAATCCATGGCCGCACATCGCACGATGATACACTGATCTCGGCCTCTCAGCAAAATCTACAGAAATGTCCTTATATGTGTCCATTCTAATCAAGGTGTATACGCCCACTAGACACTTATAGCAGCTCCTCCTGCCAGGCTAAGCCCCCTGCTCTGGGCCACACAACCCCCCAATGGCAGTCACCATGCAGTACCTGATGCTGATCTGTAATGACATATTAATATATCTGTCACCCGCTAATTATCAGTAATTATACAGTGGTGTAGCTGCCCCCTGCTAATTATCAGTAATTACACAGTGATATTGCTCACACATATTAGTAATGATACACTGAAACAGCTGTCACCTGCTAATTATCAGTAATTATACAGTGATATTACACGCACACTAATTATTAATAATGATATAGTGATATATCTGCCCCCTCCTAATTATCAGTAATTATACAGTGATATTACTCACACACTAATGAACAGTAATGTTATAGTGATATAGCTATCACATGCTAATTATCAGTAATTATACTGTAATATAGCTGCCCACAGCTAATTATCAGTAATGATACAGTGATATAGCTGTCACCTGCTAATTATCAATAATTATACTGTAATATAGCTGCCTTCTGATAATTATCAGCAATTATACTGTTATATAGCTGCTAATTATCAGGAATGATATAGTGTTATAACTGTCACCTACTAATTACCAGTAATAATATAGTGATATATCAGTCACCTGCTAATTGTCAGTGATACAGTGATATAGCTCTCACCTACTAATTACCAGTAAAAATATAGTGATATAGCTGTCACTTGCTAATTATCAGTAATGATCTAGTGATATAGCTGTCACCTGCTAATCATCAGTAATGATCTAGTGATATAGCTGTCACCTGCTAATTATCAGTAATGATATAGTAATATAGCTCTCACCTACTAATTACCAGTAATAATATAGTGATATAGCTGTCACCTGCTAATTATCAGTACTGCTATAGTGATATAGCTGTCACCTCATTACCAGTAATAATATAGTGATATATCTGTCACCTGCTAATTATCAGTACTGCTATAGTGATATAGCTGTCACCTCATTACCAGTAATAATATAGTGATATATCTGTCACCTGCTAATTATCTGTAATTATATAGTGATATAGCTGTCACCTGCTAATTTCTGTTGATGATTACTTTCACCTGCTAATTGTACTGATATAGTGATATAGCTTTCACCTGCTAATTATCAGTACTGATTAGTGATCTAGCTGTCACCTGCTGTTTATCAATAAGTACATGTTTCATGAACAGGTTGCCATTTATTGGACTGCTATGAAACACACACCTTCTGGTGTACACTATACAGACAATACACAAATTGTGTGCACCTTGCCTATGGCTGACAAAATACTACACACATTATTTCTCATTTAAAGAGTTACCTCTATTTAACAAAGTTAGTTCCTCTACAGTCATGGCCAAAAGTTTTGAGAATGACACAAATATTCTATTTTCACATGATCTGCTGCCCTCTGGTTTTTATGTGTGTTTGTCAGATGTTTTTATCACATACAGAAATAGAATTGCATTCATATTATGAGTAACAGAAGCTTATATTGACAGTTAGAATGAGCTAATGCAGCAAGTCAATATTTGCAGTGTTGACCCTTCTTCTTCAGGACCTCTGCAATTCTCCCTGGCATGCTCTCAATCAACTTCTGGACCAAATCCTGACTGATAGCAGTCCATTCTTGCAGAATCAATGCTTTCATTTTGTCTGAATTTGTTGGTTTTTGTTTGTCCACCCGTCTCTTGATGATTGACCACAAGTTCTCAATGGGATTAAGATCTGGGGAGTTTCCAGGCCATGGACCCAAAATCTCTATGTTTTGTTCCCTGAGCCATTTAGTTCTCACCTTTGCTTTATGGCAAGGTGCTCCATCATGCTGGAAAAGGCATTGTTGAGCGCCAAACTGCTCTTGGACGGTTGGGAGAAGTTGCTCTTGGAGGACATTCTGGTACCATTCTTTATTCATGGCTGTGTTTTTAGGCAAGACTGTGAGAGAGCCGATTCCCTTGGTTGAGAAGCAACCCCACACATGAATGGTTTCAGGATGCTTTACAGTTGGCATGAGACAAGACTGGTGGTAGCGCTCACCTCTTCTTCTCCGAATAAGCTGTTTTCCAGATGTTCCAAACAATCGAAAAGGGGATTCATCAGAGAAAATGACTTTCCCCCAGTCCTCAGCAGTCCACTCCCTGTACCTTTTGCAGAATATCAGTCTGTCCCTGATGTTTTTTCTGGAGAGAAGTGGCTTCTTTGCTGCCCTCCTTGAGACCAGGCCTTGCTCCAAGAGTCTCCGCCTCACAGTGCGTGCAGATGCACTCACACCTGCCTGCTGCCATTCCTCAGCAAGCTCTGCACTGCTGGTAGCCCGATCCCGCAGCTGAAACACTTTTAAGAGACGGTCCTGCCGCTTGCTGGTCTTTCTTGGGCGCCCTGGAGCCTTTTTGGCACCAATGGAACCTCTCTCCTTGAAGTTCTTGATGATGCGATAGATTGTTGACTGAGGGACCTGCACCTCCCAGTAGGCCTTTTGGCGGCGGGGCCGGGCCTGGCGAGAGAAACAATGATGGCAAGCACCAGCCTCCTTTTAAAGTGTCCAGTGGTGTCATTCTTACTTAATCATGACAGATTGATCTCCAGCCCTGTCCTCATCAACACCCACACCTGTGTTAATGGAGCAATCACTGAAACGATGTTAGGTGGTCCTTTTAAGGCAGGGCTGCAATGATGTTGAAATGTGTTTTGGGGGATAAAGTTCATTTTCTAGGCAAATATTGACTTTGCAAGTAATTGCTGTTAAGCTGATCACTCTTTATAACATTCTGGAGTATATGCAAATTGCCATTAGAAAAACTGAAGCAGTAGACTTTGTAAAAATTAATATTTGTATCATTCTCAAAACTTTTGGCCATGACTGTACACACAGTCCTGGCCGTAAGTGTTGGTACCCCTGAAATGTTTCCAGAAAATGAAGTATTTCTCGAGAAAATTATTACAATTCAATTACACAGGTTTTGTTATACACATTTATTTCCTTTGTGTGCGTTTTGGAACAACACAAAAAACTGAACCCCCCGCCCAAATATGATGTAATTTCAAGCAAAATTCCAAAAATAGGTCGGACAAAATTACTGGCACCCCCCCACTTAATATTTGGTTTCATAGCCTTTAGCAAGAATAACTGAGATCAGTGGCTTCCTACACCCATCCACAAGCTCCTCACACCTCTCACCTGGAGTTTGGCCTCCTCTTCTCTTTTGCAGACGGCTCCGGGTCTCTCATATTTGGGGGGCGCCTTCTCTTCTCCCAACAGTAATTGTAAGAGCTTTCCACCGGTGTCCAATAGGATTTAGATCCGGACTCATTGCGGCCACTTCAGAACTCTCCAGCACTTTGTTTCCATCCATTTCTGGGGACTTTTTGAAGTATTTTTGGGGTCATTGTCCTGCTGGAAGACCCATGACCTAGGACACAAACCCAGCTTTCTGAAACTGGGCCCTACATTGTGACCCAAAATCTTTTGGTACTCTTCAAATTTCATGAAGTCTTGTACAAAGTCAGTGCACACAGTGCCAGAGGCAGCAAAACAACCCCAAAACCTCTGTGACCCTCCCCCATATGTGACTGTGGGTCTTGTGCTCTTCTCTTTGTAGGCCTCTGTATTCCGTTTTCGGTAACCAGTAGAATGATGGGCTTTACCAAAAAGTTCTATCTTGGTCTCATCTGTCCACAAGACGTTTTCCCAGAAGGATTTTGGCTTCCTCCCGTACATTTTGGCTTTTTTCTGTCTCTCAGCAGTGGGGTCCTCCTGGGTCTCCTGACAGATAATTTGCACTGACAGTGATGCACCCTGAGCCTGCAAGACAGCTTGGATGTCTTTGGCACTTTCTTGGGGCTGCTCATCCACCATCAGGACTATCCTGTGTTACAACCTTTCATCCGTTCTTCTCTTCTGTTCACGTCCAGGGAGATTAGCTACAGAGCCATCGGGTGTAAACTTCTGGATTATGTTGCACACCGTGGTCAAAGGAACATCAAGGTCTCTGGAGATGGACTTGTAACCTTGAGAGTGTTCATATTTTTCCACAATTTTGGTTCTCAAGTCCTCAGACACTTCTCTTCTCCTCTTTCTGTTCTCCATGCTTAGTGTGGCACACACAGACATACAATGCAAAGATTGAGTCACCTTGTATCCTTTGTATCTGGTTTCATGTGTGATTTTTATATTGCTCACACCTGTTACTTGCCACAGAGGAGTCTGAATGAGCATCACAGGCTTGAAATAAAGTTATTTACCCACAATTTTGAAAAGTTGCCAATAATTTTGTCCGGCCCATTTTTGTGTGAAATTATGTCCAATTTTTTCTCAGTTTTTTTTGTGTTTCTGCAATACACACACAAAGGAAATAAACCTGTATAACAAAATATGTGTAACTGCAATAATTTTCTGGGAGAAATACTTCATTTTCTGGAAAAATTTCCGACACTCACAGCCATGATTGTATATGAGGTGTCAAATTTATCCGCAAAGGAAGACTCAAGAACTTTATTTATTTGGCTATTTGGAGGGCAGAACATCCCTTTAAGTTCCGCACGACTGTAGCATGTACCATGTTATGAATGCAGGGAGAGTTTTGGAGGCTGCAGTGACTCTTCTTATCTCCTCTGCAGGCGTCCAGGATGCCATTAATAAGCTGGCAGGTGGTTATTAGCGATTGATCGCTCTTTCCTGCAGTTCTTGATATTATTGATCTCCGCTCTTTCTTCAGTCATTGTTCTTGTCTGCTCACCGTGTGGACGTGAAATAATGATCAGTAATTCCTGTAGATTAGCAGACGTCTCTCATTAACACTCGCAGCTCCTTCTTACTCCAATTCAGTCACTTGTAAAGAAGTCAAGTTCTTATTTCTGTAGCTGCAAAGTCCAAAACAGAACAAGTAAGAGGCATCAGTAATAGACCAGTGAGGGAGCCACGGGTGCAACGGGTCCCATAGGGAAATGTAGATACCCTCCTGATGTATAACAACTTGTGATACCAGTCCATATAGAAAAAGAGCACCAGTCACCAAAGTATCAGCCACAATGCCCCATAATAACAGGGAGCATTGTCTATCAGAAGAGCATCCTATCCCAGGCCTCCTTATTACAGTAGGGATACAGATGTGTCCGCACTTACCTTATGTAATCTTGCTATACTATAACCCCAGCCACAGTGCCCCATAATAGCAGCCATTGTGTCCCTAATATCATTCCTAGTGCCCCATAACGCATGTCACATAGTTGTCATTATATCAGTCAGAACACCTCCATAATACCAGCCATAGTGCTTCATATCATTCACAGAGTGCCCACAACCCCAGACACAATGCCCCATAACACCAGCGATTGTGTCCCTAATATCATTCATAGTGTCCCATAAACTTGTCACATTGCTGTAATTATATCAGCTGGAGTGCCTCCATAATACCAGCCATAGTGCATCATAATATCGATCTCAATGCCCCCATAATCCCAGTCATAGTGCCCCATAACTCCAGCCTCATTGTCCCATGCCACCAGACATAATGCCCTATAATATCACTCTCAGTGCCCCAGCTATAGTGCTGCCATTCCTCCAGTCACAGTGCCCCCATAATATAAGTATCAGTGCTCCTATTGCACCAGTGCTTACCTATGTACCATGTATAATAGTCCATTCACATGGTATCTGAGCTGCTACTTTACTTCTTCCGCAGTACAATCCTGGCTCATTTGCATTTATTAATAATTTATTTAATAAACATTTCATCCCCCAAAGAAATATCAGCAAAGCCTATAGAAAGGTCTGGATATGTGGAGCGTCTTGTCATTGTCATGGAGAGTTCTTACATGAAGAGGAAATTCTAAGACGTGACAGAAAAACAAACCATCAAGAAATGTTGCAATAAGCTCAGAATCCCGCTCCAGCTCAATTCTGGGAAAACATCTTTCATTTCACCACGTAATGAGCAGATTGTAATCCTCTGGAGCAAGAAAATCCTCAGAACCCAAAGGAGACAAAAGCCCTTCCTCCACGTGTCCTGCGGGGGGGCCCTCTAATAGCCCCTTCTGCTGTCTATGAGGCCTCACCGGGATCTGGCACTTACTTATAATACATTTGTATCAATTGCTGGAAGATTCTGCTCCAGTCAATTCCAGGATTTATCTTTATATTGCCCTGAGCTTCGTTTAACTGATACAAAGTTCCAAATCCCCTGCAGAAATATAGATTAAAAGGAGCTCTGAAGCAGAGCTGAAGTAGTTGTCTGGTGATGGCCAAGGCAAAAACAGCAGAAAAAAAAAACAGACAATGGGGCAGATTTATTAAGGCTGGGCATTCAGATTCCAGCCACAATTCGGAGCAGAATATTCCTCAGAATCAGCTGCCAATTCCATTGTGTGAACTCTGCGGACTTCCAGTGAAAAACGCTGCAGAAAAAACTGCACAGAGTTTCCACCGCGTTTTTTCCCGCAATGTTTTTTTGCAGCAATTTGCTGCATTGGGTCTCAGCCTCACAGACAGGTATATCTTGGGATGAGAAGAATTAACTGTTGTTCTACCCACAAACAAAGCTCGCCAACTGCTTGTCTACCAAACGTGCCTTCCTAAGGATATGTTCACACTGAGTTTTTTGCAGGCAGATTTTTGAGGCGGAATCCACTGCAAATTCTGCCTCACTATATTCCGACCAACTTTCCCTTTCAGCTATCGGTAACAAGAAGTGTCAGGCCGTAACTTCAGGCGGATTCCGTCATGCAAAGCCCGTTGAAAAGATGGTTAGGTACAAAAAACACTGGCATTCCTTTTCCTTTTTTCTGCCTCAAAATCTGGTTGCTGTTATGACTGTTATTGTGAATAGTTAGGCAAGTTGAAGATGAAATGATCTATAAAAGGCATAAAGTTATAGATTTAACTCACTTGTCTATAATTTTAAGCAATATCAGTGGATTATTATGTTTGAGTAGAATTTTAGAGTCAAAAAGGGAAAGGAGTACCTTGCAAAAGTTTGGGAACCCTTGTAGATTTGTGTGCTCAGATAATTCTGACCAAGGTCTCAGACCTTCATCAGTCAGTTAGGGTTAGGGCTTGTTCACTATCATTGTTAGGAAAGGCTTTATAAATCTCCGGCTGCCTCCTCTAACCTTGTGCCAAAAACAGCAGCCATGGGATCTTCTAAGCAGCTGCCTAGCACTCTGAGAATGAAAATGGCAGAGGCCACAAAGTAGGAGAAGGCTATAAGAAGATAGCAAAGCGGGGGGCGTGGCCTGGACGCGCATGGAGTAGCACGCGCGCAGGTCCTTCTCCGCTCCTCCGCTCGCTACTGAGACCCGTGGACCCCTCAGCAGGCGCAGTATGGGCAAGCGCTTACCGAGGAAGGTGGCCCCGGGCACCCCAGCGCCCGTGGAGAGGTCTGGGGGGGCCACCCTGGACGCCTTTCTGGCCCAGCGGCCTTCTCTACCGGGCCAGGCTGCTGCGGGGCGGCCATCTTGGATTTCCTCCGCTCTCCAGGCACAGGGGTCGCAGCGCAGCTTCTCTCCTCCCGCGCTCCCCCTGTCAGCCAGCGGAGCGCCGCTTCAACAGAGATCCCTGTCGGCGCCTGGGCAACCCAGAGTTTCCCCAGCACGAGTACTCCCACAGTCTCCTCACCCTGGGATGTCCCAGCAACTACATTCTGCTTCACCAGCACTCCTGGCAGAGCGGCATGAGAGGACCCCGGATGTCTCCAGCTTCTCAAGGAGTTCTGAGGTCAGTGGCTCTGCTCCCTCCTACACCGCTGATGAGTTGCAGCCTGTGGCCACAGAGCTGGTCTCTGTGGCCCCCCATCTACTATCTTCCCCCATCGCCCCTCCCCTCCATAGCTCAGGGGGGATGGCGCGGTGGAAGGCGCTGGCGTAGGGGCTCCTCCGCCCCACACTCCCAAGGATTATGGCTCCCCCCTCCAGTCCTGTACCCCCAGAGCTGCATTCCAGGCCCATCTTCAGCACCATCATCCATGGCGGACCTTCTTCCTCAACTTCCTACTAAACAAGACCTTAAAAGTATGGTTGCGGAAATCACAGCGTCCTTCCGATCTGAAATTGCTACCCTCCGCACTGATTTACACTCCATTGCTAACCGAATGGACACGCTGGAGAATGACCATGACACTACCAGAGACTATGTTGCCTCACTGCATGATACTACCACTGAACAGGGTTCAGCTATACGGGACATGCAACGCCACTTGGAGGATCTTGACAACAGGGGCCGGCGCAACAATATACGCATCAAGGGACTCCCAGAGGCTGACCAATCTGAGGATCTGCCTGTTCTGCTGGAGGCTGTCTTCAACACTATACTGCAGGAGCCCCCGTCCCACAAAATTAAGTTTGATAGGGCACATCGAGCCCTTCGACCCAGAGGATCTTCCGCCACACCCCGTGATGTCATCTGCTGCCTCCACGACTTCACCCTTAAAGAGGCTATAATGAGCAAAGTGCGCAAACTCAAAGACTTCGAGTTTCAGGGAGCTCCACTACAATTCTATCAGGATCTGTCGCTAATCACCCTCCAGAAACGCCGCCATCTCCGACCCCTCCTCCAGATTCTTCAGGAGCACCAAATTCCTTACCGGTGGGGATTTCCGTTTGCTCTCATTGCTCGTAGGGATGGTCGCTCCGCTACGCTTCGCTCCTTTGCGGATTTGCCTCTCTTCTGCGACCTATTGGATGTTCCCCTGCCGGATTTAACAGACTGGGAGCTATTCTCTCCACCCCCTCCCCCCACCACCGGTTTGGCAACGATTGGAGCCCAGACGACGTCATGCATCCTCCGCGGTGGTGACCACTCGGAGGCCCCGGCTGGAGACTGATCCCTGAGGAGGCTGCCCCCCCCTTGAGACGTTCTCCCTTTTCTCGGTGGTGCTTTGGAATCTGCATGCCTTAATGTTATGTTTGCTTCTTTTTTTTCTTTTTAGGTCTACGGGTCTCATCTATTATGCTTATTATTGGATTGTTTTAGCGGAGTGGGGCGGGGGTGGGGTTCCGGTGACTCCCCTTCCTTCCTTCTTTTTACTGGTGGTTGGGGATCCACCGCCTCCCCTCCGACCTCCTGTCCACCCCCTCCCCCCTAAGGGGATACTTGGACTGTGCGGCCATTGATCCTGATTGGACCTCTGGCTGCCCTCATTGGTCCCCAGGCGAGTGACTTAGCCTCGCCCACAAAGTATTGTTTAACTGTTTTTATTTTTACTTTGTCATTTATGATGTCTTTTGCCTCCCTCCCTCCCTCTCTTCCCCCCCCTCCCCTGATCTAGAGACCCTGCCTCGACTTTGGGTTCCTGTTTGTGGATTGCCCTTTTGCCTCTCCGAGGGGAACCTGCCAGCGTCATGTGAGATGGGTGAGCTTATTGCAATCCGCCACTGTCCTCCAATCCTGGGTCCCAATGGTTAGGTGCGTGACAATTAATGTCAAGGGCCTGGGTTCCAACATTAAAAGGCGCCATGTCCTTAGAGAACTCCGCTCCTTACGAGCGGATGTGGCGTTTCTTCAGGAGACTCATTTTGACCGCGCTGGTACTTTTGCCTTCGCTAAGCATTATTTTCCCGTAGCTTTTTCAGCCTTCCACAATCGACGCAGAGCTGGGGTGGCTATCCTTCTTTCTCGATCCTGCCCAATTACAGTGACGACTTCCCACATAGACCCAGGTGGCCGGTTTGTTATCTTGGAGGGGCTCCTTTATGGTGCCCCGATTGTTTTATGCAATGTCTATGCCCCCAATTCAGCACAGATCCCGTTCTTGCGCCGGGTATTCTCCCGTCTGCGCGCTCTCCCACCATCAGCTTGGCTGGTGGGGGGAGACTTTAACATGGTCTTCTCTGAACGGGCGGATCGTCTGGCGTTACCCCAGGGCCCAACCCCCCATAGGTTGGCCCAACTTGCAAGGGAGTTCCGCAGGCTGATCCGCGCCCACTCTTTGTATGACCTTTGGCGAGTGGACAATCCTACGGCGCGCTCCTACACCTTCTTTTCTCACCCTCATAACACTCACACCCGCATTGACTACTTCTTTGGAAATGCTCCCGCTCTTCGTTTGCTTAGGGACACGAACATTGGCCCTCTCACCTGGTCTGATCATGCCCCAGTCGTGGTTACCTTATCTACGACTCCAGTGCCTACTCGCCAATGTCATTGGCGTCTTAACGAAACACTGCTCAATTCGCCGACCTCCCTCGAGACCCTGCGCACACACTTGATAGATTATTTTAGGGACAACTTAGGCTCGGTAGACTCTCTTGCCATTCTCTGGGAAGCCCATAAGGCGGTCATGAGAGGATGCTGTATCGCATTGGCTTCTAGGCTTAAAAGGGACAGACAGGCCCAGGAACAGCTTCTCCAAGCCCGTATTCGGTCCCTTACGACGACTTTGGCAGCGCATCCATCCCTGGGGGTTCTTCGCCGTTTGGTCCTGGCCCGGGCGGACCTCCGTGATTTGGAGACCCGCCATGTGGAACGACTTCTCCTTTATACCCGTCAGCGGTTTTTTGAACGAGGTAATAAATCTCATACCCTCCTGGCAGGAACCCTCAGGGATCATCGGGCCTCTTCCACACCACACTCTGTCCGTGACCCCGCGGGTACTCTTCAACATCACCCTGATGCTGTGGCGCTGGCGTTCCACTCTTACTACTCTAAGCTGTATGACTTACCCCCCCCACGAGCACTACTCCCTGGGGATGACTCAACACTACTGGAAGACTATTTAAAGGATTGTTGTCTCCCACGCCTTCCTCCTGAGGCCCTAACCTCCCTGAACACCCCCATCACCAGGGAGGAACTAGAAGGGGTCCTGAGGGACCTCCCAAATGGGAAAGCCCCAGGCCCAGATGGGTTCACTTACAATTATTATAAGGTTTTCCAGGGTGAACTCTCTGCTCATCTATTGTCCCTCTTCAATTCCTTCCTTTCAGGTTCCCCTATACCCCCGACTATGCTCTCTTCACTACTCACATTGGTCCCTAAACCGGGTAAGGACTTGCAGGATTGTGCTAACTACCGACCGATTGCTTTGCTGAACACGGACCTGAAACTTTTCACCAAACTCTTAGCCAATAGACTGAATGCTTGGCTCCCTCTGCTTGTCCATAAGGACCAGGTGGGATTCATCCCCTGTCGTCAGGGTGGTGACAACACCAGGAGGACTGTGGATTTGGTGGAGGTGGCCAATCATTATTCTACCCCGGCCCTTCTCTTGAGCCTGGACGCTGAAAAGGCTTTTGACCGCATAAATTGGTCGTTTATGCATACTACGCTTAAGGCGTTCGGGCTTACGGGACCTTTTCTCACAGCTATCCAGGCCCTTTACTCCTTACCCTCAGCAGCAATCAAGCTTCCCCATGCATCTTCGCCCTCCTTCCCTATTCGAAATGGCACTAGGCAGGGTTGCCCCCTGTCACCCATCATATTTGCCCTCTGCATTGAACCGCTAGCGGCCAAGATTAGGCGAGACCCTAATATCAAGGGCATCATGGTCCAAGATAAGGAATTTAAGATATCTCTCTTTGCGGACGATGTACTCCTCACTCTCACCTCCCCTCATACTACCCTTCCAAACTTGCTGCGCTCGCTAGAGACCTATGGTGATCTCTCAGGGTATAAGGTGAACCCCGCGAAGACTGAGGCACTCCCACTTAACATCCCACGGGACCTTCTCCTTCTCCTCCGCAGTAATTACGATTTCCAGTGGCGGGAGTCCTCTATCCGCTACCTGGGAGTCCATATATCCACTTCCTATGCGACCCTCTACTCGGCAAACTACCCGCGGTTGTTTTGTGAGCTAAGAGCCCTATTGGACAAATGGCAACCCTTGCCTATCTCCCTTTTGGGGAGAATTGCTGCGGTCAAGATGACTCTCCTCCCGAAGCTACTGTATTTTTCGAGACTCTCCCAGTCGCGATACCTCGGGGAGAATTACGGAACCTACAGAAAGCTATCTTCCAGTTTATCTGGAAAGCAAAACGACACCGAATACCTAGATCTGTTATGCTGGCGGATAGGGGGTCTGGGGGTATGGCTGTCCCACATCTGTTACATTATTACTGGGCGGCCCACTTACGCCATATCCCATTCTGGGCGGCTATGCCAGCATACACCAGATGGGTGCAGGTAGAGAAGCTATGGCTGGCACCCATGCATCCTAACGCGCTTCTGTGGGTCAGCTCCCCCCCCACCCCCTGCCTCGTACCTGTTGGGCCCCATTCGGTTTACTAGATCTATCTGGTCTACCTGTTGTGCTAGATTCTCCCTGATGTCCCCGCGCTCATCTATGGTCTCCATACTATACAACCCCCTTCTCCCAGAGAGCCTGACTTCTGCCATGACTAAAGTGTGGTCTGAAGCTGGCCTTTACCGGATTGCTGATATGGTTGACCCTGGAACCTTGGAACTCAGGTCCTTTGCTTATCTTACAGCTAATCAAAACCTGCCAAGTACTGAATGGTTCCATTACTTGCAGGTGGTTCACTTTGTCCGCTCCCTCCATGGGTCTCTTAAGGTGTCACTCCCCACCGCTTTTGAAAAGATTTGCCGTGCAGGCACGTCCACTAGGGGCTTTATATCCTCTATTTACCAACTTCTTAACTCACAAACTACAGGCTCTCCTGTTAATCATCGCTATATGCTTAAATGGGAGGAGGCGGTGGGTAGACCCATCTCCCAGGAACAGTGGCGGATTGTATGGTCTCGGGCCCAGAAATCATCTCAGTGCATTACGTTTAGGGAAACGCAGTATAAGCTGTTGATGCATTGGTATCATACTCCGGCTCTCCTTCATACTTTAAACCCATTAGTTCCCCCATGGTGCTGGCGCTGTGGAGCTGCGGTGGGTACCCTGCACCATATCTTTTGGACGTGCCCTCTCATCCTCGGTTTTTGGAGGGAGGTCAGGACTCTGACGACTGCTCTCTTTTTGCAAGAGGTTCCTCTTGACCCTCTTCTTTATCTCCTGAACCTTCCCCCCAGACACCTGAGCAATAAGTCATCCAGGCTTTTCTTGCATCTTTGTACTGCAGCTAAAACTCTCATAGCTAGAAACTGGAAGAAGGTGAGTCCCCCATCTAGTCTTGAGCTTGTGGCTAGAATGAAGGATGTGAGGAGTCTTGAATACCTGACTGCTGGCCTACATAATTCACGGGAAGCCTTTGGGGCTATTTGGGCACCCTGGGACATGTATTGTACATTACAGGGTCTCTGATCTCTAGTCCTCTCCTTCCCTCCCCCCCCCTTCCCTTTGGTCCTACCCTTGTCTTCTTAACCCCTCCATTCCCCCCTCCCTTGTTCACTGCTTAATTTAAATGCATATTGCTTAAGGGGAGGAGGCAGATAGCCTCTATTTACCTCAATGCTTCCTGTTTGTTTGATTATTATTGTTTTTTGTTTTTCTTTATTCCTTGTTAATGAAAAATTTTTCAATAAAATTACAGTTATATAAAAAGGGGGGGGGGGGGGGGGGGGGGGGGGGGGGGGGGATAGACTACCTAAAAAGGCTCAAGCTGAAGGTTTTACCATGGCCCTCACAGTCCCCTGATCTGTATATCATTGAAAATCTGTGGCTAAACCTCAAAAGAGCAGCGCATGCAAGACGAGCCAGGAATCTCACAGAACTGGAAGACTTTTCCAAGGAAGAATGGATGAAAATCCCTCAAACAAGAATTGAAAGACTCTTTGCTGGCTACAAAAAGCATTCACAAGCTGAGATACTTGCCAAAGGGGGCGCTACTAGGTGCTAACCATGCAGGGTGCCCAAACTTTTGCATCGGGTCATTTTAATTTTTTGTTATTTTGAAAATATAAAATATGAAAATATATTTTTTTTTTCTCAAAAAATACATTGGGGATGTGTCATCATTAATGTTACGCCTTTTGAAGATCAATTTATCTTCAACTCGCTTAACTGTTCACAATAACCGTCATTTTGACCAGGGGTGTCCAAACTTTTGCATGCCACTGTATAATTAACTTGCTGCAATTTTTTCAAAAACGCAGCTTTTTCCACTGCAGATTTTTTTTCTGCAATGTGTGGATGGGATTAGCCAGAATCTCATCCACTTTGCATATACTGTAAAGCATAGCATTTTTTGCAATGTGGAGCCCCAGCCAAAAGGACAAAGGTGCACCGCTCCCCACAAACAGGGGGAGGCTAGGAGTTTACACGTTTTTGAGGGGGTCCCTATCCCTAGTGATACCTGTAGGAAACAGGAATGTTATCATTTATATCTATGGCTACAAAATCAGGGACCCTGGAGTATAGATTTATCCTAACCTAACTAGATAGATCTGCTATTCAACAGCCCCAGACTGCCAATCCCTTTAAGAAGAAAGTGGGCAGCCATATTAGTTTTCACCCAGTCCTAGTAGTATTTATAACCAAGAAATAAGAGATTAAAAGAATATTCAACAACCTGAAAGACGAAAAGACCCAAAGACTTACCTATAGTAGGGAATATTCTTAAGATATATTTAATGGGAAACCTCTTTAATCTCTGTAAAAGACACAATATCATTAATTCATAGACACGAATATTGGAGAAACCTGTTCCAAAAATTTTCTACCATTTAAAGAAGAACATCCTGCAGGGTTTATATGATTGAAAATTTGTGCATGAAATGAAAGCGTCAGAATAGTGGCTGATTCTTAGTCATTGTGCGGCAGGAGCGCGGCTTTGAAGTGATTTATTAATAAAATTAATTCTTCTTCCAAGACCTGAAAGATTAGGAAAAATATTCTCAGAAAGGTCTATTATTATACTGGAAAGATAGAAACAAATAGGAATTGCCTAACAAAGCCAGAAATATTACTGAAGGAGCAACGCCCCATATATTATACAGTACTACTATAATACTGACCCCATGTACAAGAATATAACTACTATAATACTGCTCTTATGTACAAGAATATAACTACTATAATACTACCTCCTATGTACAAGAATATAACTACTATAATACTGCCCCCTATGTACAAGAATATAACTACTATAATACTGCTCCTATGTACAAGAATATAACTACTATAATACTGCTCCTATGTACAAGAATATAACTACTATAATACTGCCCCTATGTACAAGAATATAACTACTATAATACTGCTCCTATGTACAAGAATATAACTACTATAATACTGCTCCTATGTACAAGAATATAACTACTATAATACTACCTCCTATGTACAAGAATATAACTACTATAATACTGCTCCTATGTACAAGAATATAACTACTATAATACTGCCCCCTATGTACAAGAATATAACTACTATAATACTGCTCCTATGTACAAGAATATAACTACTATAATACTGACCCCATGTACAAGAATATAACTACTATAATACTGCTCCTATGTACAAGAATATAACTACTATAATACTACCTCCTATGTACAAGAATATAACTACTATAATACTGCTCCTATGTACAAGAATATAACTACTATAATACTGCCCCCTATGTACAAGAATATAACTACTATAATACTGCTCCTATGTACAAGAATATAACTACTATAATACTGACCCCATGTACAAGAATATAACTACTATAATACTGCTCTTATGTACAAGAATATAACTACTATAATACTACCTCCTATGTACAAGAATATAACTACTATAATACTGCTCCTATGTACAAGAATATAACTACTATAATACTGCTCCTATGTACAAGAATATAACTACTATAATACTGCTCCTATGTACAAGAATATAACTACTATAATACTACCTCCTATGTACAAGAATATAACTACTATAATACTGCCCCCTATGTACAAGAATATATCTACTATAATACTACTCCTATGTACAAGAATATAACTACTATAATACTGCTCCTATGTACAAGAATATAACTACTATAATACTGCCCCCTATGTACAAGAATATAACTACTATAATACTGCTCCTATGTACAAGAATATAACTACTATAATACTGCTCCTATGTACAAGAATATAACTACTATAATACTACCTGCTATGTACAAGAATATAACTACTATAATTCTACTCCTATGTACAAGAATATAACTACTATAATACTGCCCCTATGTACAAGAATATAACTACTGTAATACTGCTCCTATGTACAAGAATATAACTACTATAATACTGCTCCTATGTACAAGAATATAACTACTATAATACTACCTCCTATGTACAAGAATATAACTACTATAATACTACTCCTATGTACAAGAATATAACTTCTATAATACTGCCTCCTATGTACAAGAATATAACTACTATAATACTGCTCCTATGTACAAGAATATAACTACTATAATACTACTCCTATGTACAAGAATATAACTTCTATAATACTGCCTCCTATGTACAAGAATATAACTACTATAATACTGCTCCTATGTACAAGAATATAACTACTATAATACTGCCCCCTATGTACAAGAATATAACTACTATAATACTGCCCTATGTACAAGAATATAACTACTATAATACTGCCCCCTATGTACAAGAATATAACTACTACAATACTACCTCCTATGTACAAGAATATAACTACTATAATACTGCCCCTATGTACAAGAATATAACTACTATAATACTGCTCCTATGTACAAGAATATAACTACTATAATACTACCTCCTATGTATAAGAATATAACTACTATAATACTGCTCCTATGTACAAGAATATAACTACTATAATACTGTCCCTATGTACAAGAATATAACTACTATAATACTGTCCCTATGTACAAGAATATAACTACTATAATACTGTTCCTATGTACAAGAATATAGCTACTATAATACTGCTCCTATGTACAAGAATATAACTACTATAATACTGCTCCTATGTACAAGAATATAACTACTATAATACTACCTCCTATGTATAAGAATATAACTACTATAATACTGCTCCTATGTACAAGAATATAACTACTATAATACTGTCCCTATGTACAAGAATATAACTACTATAATACTGTCCCTATGTACAAGAATGTAACTACTATAATACTGTTCCTATGTACAAGAATATAGCTACTATAATACTGCCCCTATGTACAAGAATATAACTACTATAATACTGCCCCTATGTACAAGAATATAACTACTATAATACTACTCCTATGTACAAGAATATAACTACTATAATACTGCTCCTATGTACAAGAATATAACTACTATAATACTGCCCCTATGTACAAGAATATAACTACTATAATACTGCCCCTATGTACAAGAATATAACTACTATAATACTGCTCCTATGTACAAGAATATAACTACTATAATACTACTCCTATGTACAAGAATATAACTACTATAATACTGCTCCTATGTACAAGAATATAACTACTATAATACTACCTCCTATGTATAAGAATATAACTACTATAATACTGCTCCTATGTACAAGAATATAACTACTATAATACTGTCCCTATGTACAAGTATATAACTACTATAATACTGTCCCTATGTACAAGAATATAACTACTATAATACTGTTCCTATGTACAAGAATATAGCTACTATAATACTGCCCCTATGTACAAGAATATAACTACTATAATACTGCCCCTATGTACAAGAATATAACTACTATAATACTACTCCTATGTACAAGAATATAACTACTATAATACTGCTCCTATGTACAAGAATATAACTACTATAATACTGCCCCTATGTACAAGAATATAACTACTATAATACTGCCCCTATGTACAAGAATATAACTACTATAATACTGCTCCTATGTACAAGAATATAACTACTATAATACTACTCCTATGTACAAGAATATAACTACTATAATACTGCTCCTATGTACAAGAATATAACTACTATAATACTGCCCCTATGTACAAGAATATAACTACTATAATACTGCCCCTATGTACAAGAATATAACTACTATAATACTGCTCCTATTTACAAGAATATAACTACTATAATACTACTCCTATGTACAAGAATATAACTACTATAATACTGCTCCTATGTACAAGAATATAACTACTATAATACTGCCCCTATGTACAAGAATATAACTACTATAATACTGCTCCTATGTACAAGAATATAACTACTATAATACTGCCCCCTATGTACAAGAATATAACTACTATAATACTGCTCCTATGTACAAGAATATAACTACTATAATACTGCCCCCTATGTACAAGAATATAACTACTATAATACTGCTCCTATGTACAAGAATATAACTACTATAATACTGCCCCCTATGTACAAGAATATAAGTACTATAATACTGCTCCTATGTACAAGAATATAACTACTATAATACTGCCCCCTATGTACAAGAATATAACTACTATAATACTGCCCCTATGTACAAGAATATAACTACTATAATACTGTTCCTATGTACAAGAATATAACTACTATAATACTGCCCCTATGTACAAGAATATAACTACTATAATACTGCCCCTATGTACAAGAATATAACTACTATAATACTACTCCTATGTACAAGAATATAACTACTATAATACTACCTATATACAAGAATATAACTACTATAATACTGCCCCTATGTACAAGAATATAACTACTATAATACTGCCCCTATGTACAAGAATATAACTACTATAATACTGCTCCTATGTACAAGAATATAACTACTATAAAACTGCCCCTATGTACAAGAATATAACTACTATAATACTACCTCCTATGTACAAGAATATAACTACTATAATACTGCTCCTATGTACAAGAATATAACTACTATAATACTGCCCCCTATGTACAAGAATATAACTACTATAATACTGCCCCCTATGTACAAGAATATAACTACTATAATACTGCTCCTATGTACAAGAATATAACTACTATAATACTGCTCCTATGTACAAGAATATAACTACTATAATACTGCCCCTATGTACAAGAATATAACTACTATAATACTGCTCCTATGTACAAGAATATAACTACTATAATACTGCTCCTATGTACAAGAATATAACTACTATAATACTGCCCCTATGTACAAGAATATAACTACTATAATACTACCTCCTATGTACAAGAATATAACTACTATAATACTGCCCCCTATGTACAAGAATATAACTACTATAATACTACTCCTATGTACAAGAATATAACTACTATAATACTGCTCCTATGTACAAGAATATAACTACTATAATACTACCTCCTATGTACAAGAATATAACTACTATAATACTGCTCCTATGTACAAGAATATAACTACTATAATACTGCCTCCTATGTACAAGAATATAACTACTATAATACTGCTCCTATGTACAAGAATATAACTACTATAATACTACTCCTATGTACAAGAATATAACTACTATAATACTGCCTCCTATGTACAACAATATAACTACTATAATACTGCCCCCTATGTACAAGAATATAACTACTATAATACTACCCCTATGTACAAGAATATAACTACTATAATACTGCTCCTATGTACAAGAATATAACTACTATAATACTGCCCCCTATGTACAAGAATATAACTACTATAATACTGCTCCTATGTACAAGAATATAACTACTATAATACTACCACCTATGTACAAGAATATAACTACTATAATACTGCCCTATGTACAAGAATATAACTACTATAATACTGCTCCTATGTACAAGAATATAACTACTATAATACTGCCCCCTATGTACAAGAATATAACTACTATAATACTACCTCCTATGTACAAGAATATAACTACTATAATACTGCCCCCTATGTACAAGAATATAACTACTATAATACTGCCCCTATGTACAAGAATATAACTACTATAATACTGCTCCTATGTACAAGAATATAACTACTATAATACTACCCCCTATGTACAAGAATATAACTACTATAATACTGCCCCCTATGTACAAGAATATAACTACTATAATACTGATCCTATGTACAAGAATATAACTACTATAATACTACCTCCTATGTACAAGAATATAACTACTATAATACTGCCCCCTATGTACAAGAATATAACTACTATAATACTGCCCTATGTACAAGAATATAACTACTATAATACTGCCCCCTATGTACAAGAATATAACTACTATAATACTACCTCCTATGTACAAGAATATAACTACTATAATACTGCTCCTATGTACAAGAATATAACTACTATAATACTGCCCCTATGTACAAGAATATAACTACTATAATACTATTCCTATGTACAAGAATATAACTACTATAATACTACTCCTATGTACAAGAATATAACTACTATAATACTACCTCCTATGTACAAGAATATAACTACTATAATACTGCCCCCTATGTACAAGAATATAACTACTATAATACTGCTCCTATGTACAAGAATATAACTACTATAATACTACCCCTATGTACAAGAATATAACTACTATAATACTGCTCCTATGTACAAGAATATAACTACTATAATACTGCCCCTATGTACAAGAATATAACTACTATAATACTGCCCTCTATGTACAAGAATATAACTACTTTAATAATGTAAAATAATAAGTAGGATAAATGTACATATTGGAGATGTTTAGATTTCTTATTCCTGTGAGAGGACGTCTTCCCGTATACTATCAGCAGACTCCTTGCTGTCGGTGACCTTTCCTCCCCTGTGTACTTTGTGTATTTTGCTCCATACACTTCACACTAATGAGGGTCTATGGGGACAGTCGGTTACATGAGGTTTCTTAATCCCCATATTGTTCGGCCCACAATCACTGTATGAACGCTCAATTTCTTCTGAGTTCACAGGCAGTCGCTCTTTTATCTCCGCTCTCTCGGGTTTTGTGTCCAATACATTAAAGTCTGCAAAATTAATTAAAACACAAAGAAAAGTTGATATTTTTTTGGAATGATTTTGAAAGATCGGATATTTGTAACATTACTTAGTTACTTTGTGTTGTCTGTGACCCAAAACTCACGACACGCATGGTCAGGGTTATGGGCAGCAGATACAGAGGGCCCCTTAGGCCTCAACCTTATGTACCCTGTATACATTTGGGACCGCATGATGATTTTAGTAGCCATGTCATGATAAAACATTGCAAGTAATGTAAGTAAATGGGACTGGAACGAGTGCCCTGATTTAGTTTTTTTTTTTAGTGGGGGGGGGGGTGGGCTGTAAGATTCTCCTTCTCAGTATACACAGTAGGAGGCAGTAGTGGGCCCCCTCCTCCTGTGGGCCCTGATACTGGCCCTGCTCATGTTGCTGACCAGACTGCCTTGACCACTTGGTGGCACCCTGTAGCAGGGGGGTTGGCAGAGTTACAGACCTCACAGGTGTCCGGGATTCACCAGGCTGGTTCCAGCTTCCAGAACAAGCTCTCCTAGTGGATCCCCCTTTAATAGTGTCATCATAGCCAGCAGAGTTCCCCCCTAACCATTAGAGCATATACGGAGTCCATGAGGCTGTGCAGTGTTTGCAGGATCGGGAATCTGTTTAGCAAACTATCAGATAATTAGAAGTTTCCAGAAAGTGTATATGAGACAGGCGCATCTCCTCGCCACAGGATACATAGGCGCTGTCTCTAGGAAAATCATTAGTGAGAATCCAGAGCAGGCTCGGCCTCCGCTATCAGTATGAGGCCAATTTTCCCATCTCACGATCTGACAGAGGTTAAATCTGTGCACGGTTATGCAAATTTACATCCTCATTAGGATAATTAAAGAGCAGATGTTATGCAGCCTGGAGTCTGAGCCGGATCACAAACATGTCCGCCGCCTTACAGCGCAACTTGTGTTCTCATAAGGAGATAGGCGGCTGAGGGCAAGAGTAATGAGCGCCCCCTGGTCTAAATAGGTGTGACTGCAAAGAGCACTAATAGGAGGCAGAACAGCTGATATATATGTGTCCGGGATAATTCACCCACTGGTATTCATGTAGTGTCACATATACAGTGGGGGAAAAAGTATTTAGTCAGCCACCAATTGTGCAAGTTCTCCCACTTATAAAGATGAGGCCGGCCTGTAATTGTCATCATAGGTAGACCTCAACTATGAGAGACAAAATGAGAAAACTAATCCAGAAAATCACATTGTCTGATTTTTAAAGAATTTATTTGCAAATTATGGTGGAAAATAAGTCAATAACAAAAGTTCATCTCAATACTTTGTTATATATCCTTTGTTGGACCTGACCCCTCCTGCCCTGACCCCATATGCCTCTATATGTATGGAGATTTTCAGTGATAACCAACACAAAGTATCAGATAATTGTGAAGTGGAAGAAAAATGATACATGGTTATCAAAATTGTAATCCAATAAAAATCTGAAAAGTGTGATGTGCAAAAGTCTTCAGCCCCCTGTACTCTGATACCCCTAAATAAAATCCACTGTACACAATTGCCTTCAGAAGTCACTTAATGAGTTAATAGAGTCCGGCTGTGTGTAATGTAGTCTCAGTATAAATACACCTGTTCTGTGCAGGCCTCAGTGGTTTGTTAGAGAACATTAGTGAACAAACAGCATGATGAAGACCAAGGAACTTAACAGACAGGTCAGAGAAAAAGTGGTGGAGAAGTGTAAAGCAGGGTTAGGTTATAAAAACATATCCCAAGCTTTGACTATCCCAAGTAGCGCTTCTCAATCCATCATCCAAAAATGGAAAAAGTATTCTACAACTGCAAACCTACCAAGACATGGCCGTCCATCTAAACTAACAGATCAAGCAAGGAGAGCGCTGGTCAGAGAAGCAGCCAATAGGCCCCTGGTCACTGTGGAGGAGCTGCAGAAATCCACAGGTACAGGGAGAATCTGTCCACAGGACAACTAGAAGTCACTGCGCACCCCACAAATCTATATGGAAGAGCGGCAAGAAGAAAGCCATTGTGGTAAGAAAGACATAAGAAGTGTCGTCTGCAGTTCATGGCCACAAACCATATAGAGGACACAGCAAACATGTGGGAGAAGGTGTTCTGCTCAGAGGAGACCAAAGGGGAACTTTATGGCCTAAATGCAAAGCGCTATGTGTGGTGGAAAAGTAACCCTGCTCATCTCCCTGAGCACACCGTCATCCCCACTGTGACACATAGGGGGCAGCATCATGCTGGGGGGACAGGGAAGCTGCTCAGAGGTGATGGGAAGATGGATGGAGCTAAATACAGGCCAATCCTGGAAGAAAACCTGAGACTGGAGGCTGCAAAAGATAAGACTGGGAAGGAGATTCCAGCAAGACAATGACCCTAAACCTCCAGCCCGAGCTCCAGGGGATGGTTTAGATGACAGAATATTCCGGTGTTAGAACAGCCCAGTCACAGTCCAGACCCAAATCCCATTGAGCATCTGTGGCAAGACATGAAAATCGCTGATCACAGACGCGCCATCTAATCTGGCTGCAAAGAAGAAGAAGAAGAAGAAGCAGAAATCTCATCTCTAGATGTGCAAAGCTGGTAGAGACAGAGCCCAAAAGACTTGTAGCCAAAGGCGGCTCTACAAAGTATTGATATAGGGGGCTGAAGACTTTTGCACGTCACACTTTTCAGTATTTTATTTGATTAAACCAGGTATCATTTTCCTTCCACTTCACAATTATCTGATACTTTGTGTTAGTTGTCACTGAAAATCTCAATAAGATACATTTAAGTTTGTGGTTGTGACAAAATGTGAAAAAGTTCAAGGGGTGTGAAGACTTTTGCAAGGCACTGTATATCTCAATGGCACCCACCCACACCAATGAATCTATTAATCTCCTTAGTAATAATCTGCTGCACAGCTGACCCCGTCCTTCCACCTCCTAGGCCTCCTTAATACTCCCAGAGGTGGCCCATACCACTGTATATCATAAATAATAGTAGTGCACCACGACACATATAATAATATACCTACTATACAGTGCACTCATACAATAGCGGTAGTGTAGCCCCAGACTAAGTGGAGGCCCAGGGGAGGTGAAAAAATAACAAACAGTTATAGTCACCTTCCCCCACCTCTCCTGGGCATCCTCGCAGCCTCCGATGGTTCCCTGGCATCCCCTTTCCACGCCTGATTGATTTCATGCACCCCAGGATCACTGCTGAGGTCTGTAATTGGGCCTCCCTGGTCACATGGGGGCGCACTGACATCATGATGCTTTGACCCAGCTTGATGATGTTGGCGCACTCCACTTGACCACTGAGGCCCAATCGTCAACCAGAGTCCAGAAGAGGATGCCAGGGGAACATCGGACTCTGCGAAGATACCCAGGAGAGGTGAGGCAAGGTCAGTATTGCTTATTATACTCTGGGGTCTGAGTATAATAGTGTTTCGTGGGTGACAAACCCCAAAAGTTTAAAATTCGGGTTGAACCTGAAACTTTTGGAAAATTGGGGTCAAAATCCAGTTCGATCTAAAACGGTTCGCTCTTCCCTAGCCGTATCGGGATGAAGGGCGGGCAGGATAGGTGACGGATACCTGTGCTATTGAAAAGAGGGCAGAGTGTCTCGTTGGCGCCCTCTACGTTCCTGGGGTATACACCCACTAGTTGTTCCTCGATTCAACCAATAGTCATCCATCTTTACTACACACATCATGGCAGAAAGTGACTTACAAAGACACTTCCCGTATCCTTGAACTCCCGGTAAATGTGTCACCCACTTCCCGGCTGGTGTAATGAGGCTTTGAAGCGCGGACTCTTCCTCCCGAATTTCCATAGCTGTACATTTCTGATGCAGGAACAAAGAACAATCTAAATGATTACTGTGATTAATGCAAATCTATGCCACGTCCAACCTTGTTAGATAAGATCTGAAGAATATCTTAAGAAAAACCTAACCTCATAAATCCGCCACACAGCCGAAGGGCCCGACGCTCTGATCCTGATTGTTACTGCGATGCCGCTCTGAGCACATTTAGTTAGAGCTGAATTAACATTCACAAGATAAGATGAAGAATTAGACATTTCGGCCACTGGTGGAAATCATTGATAAATACCCACGGATAAGCCAACTATTATTCATTTAAAGGGCAAATCCAGTCCCTTCTGATAGTCACATGACTAGTGCATGGATCCATTCTATGTTACATGCTAAAGTTATTTTAGAAAATAGGTTTTGCAAAATTCATTTAAGTAGAACGTTTCCTCCTGTGAAGTTTCAGAATGGAGCACGGATATCCATTACTGTGGGAGGGGCTTGCTCCCATGTTCACGGTCCCCCCCTGCTGCTAAATAATGCATTTTGCAAAGGCAAGGCTTTCAGTTTAGGCACTTTCAGAGTCAGGTGAAATTAGGGATTCTAGAATTACATCAGTGCTCAGGTACAAGGGACGGTGCTCAGTGGGATACAGATTTTTAATGCAGTTTTATGGCACTGAGGTTCCCTATTCCTTCATTCCCTGGCTGTCAAACACCACAGGTACCACTTATGTCCTACGCAAAGGGAGGCTTGAATAGGAAAAAGAAACTGAGTCAAGCAGAAAAGTAAATCTAATGATGACGTAACACAGATTTGTAGAGTTCACAGCTCAGTTTTTGTGATCTATATCCCCTGCTTAGTCATGGAGAATGGAGATACATGATAACATTTCTTCTTGTAATCACCAAAGGAAATGTATATACAGACTGTATACACACTGAACTTTAGAGTAACATAGGATGCAAATATATAAAGAAATCTTCGGTGTGTCTCAGGAGTTCAACCATACAACCCTTCCTCACTGCCCTACATCTCTGTCTGTAAGACAGCTGGCTGGAGAAGGGGACTGTCTTGTGTCTGACTGTAAGATAACTAAGACAACTGGCTTCAACAGGAGACTGTCCTATGTGTGTTGCTGTAAGACAACTGACTGGAGAAGGGAACTGTCCCATGTCTGACTGTAAGACAACTAAGACAACTGGCTTCAGCAGCAGACTGTCCTATGTGTGGCTGTAAGACAACTGGTTGGAGAAGGGAACTGTCCTATGTCTGACTGTAAGACAACTAAGACAACTGGCTGGAGCAGGAGACTGTCCTATGTCTGACTGTAAGACAACCGACTTCAGCAGAAGACTGTCCTATGTGTGACTGTAAGACAACTATGACAACTGGCTTCAACAGGAGACTGTCCTATGTGTGTGGCTTTAAGACAAATGGCTGGAGAAGGGAACTGTCCTATGTCTGACTCTAAGACAACTGGCCAAAGCAGGAGACTATCCTATCTCTGACATTAAGACAACAGGCTGGAGCAGGAGATTGTCCTATGTCTGATTGTAAGGCCACTGGATGAAGCAGGAGACTGCTCTGAATCTGGCTGTGAGACAACTGGCTTCAGACTGTCCTGAAACAGGCATTAAAAAAGTGGCCAAAATGGAAAATTGTCACATCTCTGGCTGTAAGAAAACTAGCTGGAATAGGAAACTGTTATATGTTCAACTGTACCATAATTCGCTTCAGCAGGAGACTATCCTACATCTGGTTGCAAAGCAACTGGCTGTACATGTGACTGTAAGAGGAAACTGTTTTGTGTCTGGCTGTGAGACAACTGGGTGGAGCAGGAGAATGTTCTGAATCTGACTGTAAGAGAAATAATTGAAGTAGGAGTCTGTCTGCCATGCCATCTGGACAAAAATATAGCCCCTCCCCCTTGGTTAATACCCAGCCCTTCTGTTGGTCTCTAGCCAAAGATGGAGCAGATCAGGAGGAGATTAAGCCTGTGCAATATCCTTGAGACAGTTTGGAGCAGGAAAGTGCTGCAGACTGGCAAAACGAAAGTGTCGCCATATTTCTTGTTTACTTTTAGCATTCATTTCTAGGTTACGGTTCCTTTAACTCAGGGTTGTGGAAATTTATTCTGATTTATTTCAAGGTTCCATAAAAATTCAGCAGAACTTGAGCATTTCTTGTGTCTACAATCTATGACTATAAATGTGTCTTCTGCGGGATTGTGACTTCCTGTTCTTTAGTCCAGACCTTTCCCATATCAGCTGCGCACAGATGGAGCGCTTCATAGGAGGGAGATTGAGGAAGGATGACTGACAGCAACACAAAGCGTGTCCCCTGACCCGCCTGTCACAACTTCCAGGGTGCTGAGCCGTGTGCTGCTGTATGTATTATTCAGCCCTGAGCATCAGGACTAACGCTGCAGAATAAAGAATCATCGCTAGAAGTTTGCAGCAAAATTCGAAATGTCGCTCAAAAACTTCCAAGGTGTATTGTGTCCGTAAAGGCATAACAGCTACGAATACGTATAGAACATTTATTCGCACCGCCTGTTTAAAGATCACAAAATTTCCAACAAATCTGCTGCGCGTTGCTCTTAGTTTTCTCTTTCTTAGAAACAAACAATTGTTAGTCGTTTCCTCCTGCCATATACTACACACAGTAAGTAGAGGAGAATCTGCCCTATGAATGCCTCTCACTCTGGAACTGCCCCAGGACCATGCAGGACATATATAGAGAAGTACTGATATAAACTAATGGGAGTAATGTTCTTTGGTTGTGATAGAAAGCTTCACCTCAATGTCTTTTCTTCCCTTATCTCCTGCACTTCCTGCTCACTCCTCCACTCCTCTCTCCATAGACTTCTACAGAGATGGGTCATCAGAGCTATGTGACTTGTAGTCCGTCTCATGACAGGCAGTTGAAGGTGTTTTAGCAGAAGTTGGGGGAGCAGGAAACCGCCCAATCAGACTAATCTTTTGTTAATATTCAGTAAAAAGATAAAATGGAGGGTAAATGTGTCTGTTTTTTGCTACTAAAATAGTTTTCCCTTTCCACCGGGGGCAGTGTTGTGATGGGGGTGTTAGTGGCATTCATTAGTTTTATTTTACTTTTTATTTTTCTACCTTAATTCTTATTTTCTTAAATGTTTTTTACCTCCTTAAAATGCCCCCCAAAGGTCTATTATAACATTATTTTATTACTATTATTTTTTTTTTTTGCTGTATTGGGGCTGATCCATTAGCCCCAGGTGTAAGAGGAATACAAGTTCCTAACATACCCTCTAGGGTCCTCTAGTGGATCACATGACTGCCGGAATGGGGCGAAGCTGCATCATGATGGCCTCCATAGCTGTATATACAGAGTACATTGAGCGCTGGGATTGGTAAGGCAGCGACCATAAGAAGCCTCCCTGTTCCTGCAGCTGCCAACTCTGCAAGGGTGTACAGATAACCAGCTGCCGCCCAGGTGTATACAGTCAACAGGCAGTCTGCAAGAAGTTAAGTCGAGTATTCTAGTTACCTGCAAGCCGCTTGTGAAGGAAACGTGTTGTCTTTATCAGTCATGGAAAGGATTCTTTACAGTAAGAGCAGTTAGAGGAGACCTCCGAGCAGAAATGTGCACATGGCACGGTGCAGACTATATTAAAATATATGACAGTGTTTCAAATGACTGAAATCTTTATTATTTAACTGAATGGTTTTCAGAAGTGATGGAGATACAAAGAACCCTCCCCGGAACCTGTTTGGAGGAAATAGACTGGCCGGGTACACACAGCATTAATATCACACAGATAAGTGCAGAATATTCCTGCCATTTATTTACTATGCCCCATCCACCTTCGCCAGTAAATCTCTGCACAAACACATTCACATTAACCCTTTAGGAAAGTAAAATTATTCCTGGGCAAATTCTACAAATCCTGTCTGTCAAATATCTGCGCGGTAAACAAGCAGCGAGTAGTAGATGTAGTGTCAGGTGTAGTCTCAGGATCCGGAGTGTCCGCGCCCAGGTGTACCGGCACTAAGAAGCAGCAGATGGCAACAGGAGGAGGAAGATTCCCAGCCCTGCAAGTGTGTATGCCCAACAGCCCCCATGTGTATCTACAGCAGCCCCCCACATGTGTATCTACAGCAGCCCCCACATGTGTATCTACAACAGCCCCCACATGTGTATCTACAACAGCCCCCACATGTGTATCTACAACAGCCCCCACATGTGTATCTACAACAGCCCCCCACATGTGTATCTCGCCCCCCCATGCCCCCCACATGTGTATCTACAGCAGCCCCCACATGTGTATCTACAACAGCCCCCACATGTGTATCTACAACAGCCCCCACATGTGTATCTACAGCAAGCCCCCCACATGTGTATCTACAGCAGCCCCCCACATGTGTATCTACAACAGCCCCCACATGTGTATCTACAACAGCCCCCACATGTGTATCTACAACAGCCCCCCCACATGTGTATCTACAACAGCCCCCCACATGTGTATCTACAACAGCCCCCACATGTGTATCTACAGCAGCCCCCACATGTGTATCTACAGCAGCCCCCACATGTGTATCTACAACAGCCCCCCACATGTGTATCTACAGCAGCCCCCCACATGTGTATCTACAACACCCCCACATGTGTATCTACAGCGCCCCCCACATGTGTATCTACAGCAGCCCCCCACATGTGTATCTACAACAGCCCCCCACATGTGTATCTACAGCAGCCCCCCACATGTGTATCTACAGCAGCCCCCACATGTGTATCTACAACAGCCCCCACATGTGTATCTACAACAGCCCCCACATGTGTATCTACAGCACCCCCACATGTGTATCTACAGCAGCCCCCACATGTGTATCTACAGCAGCCCCCACATGTGTATCTACAGCCCCCACATGTGTATCTACAACAGCCCCACATGTGTATCTACAGCAGCCCCCACATGTGTATCTACAGCAGCCCCCACATGTGTATCTACAGCAGCCCCCACATGTGTATCTACAGAAACACCCCCCACATGTGTATCTACAGCAGCCCCCCACATGTGTATCTACACCCCCCCCCCCACATGTGTATCTACAACAGCCCCCCACATGTGTATCTACAACAGCCCCCCACATGTGTATCTACAACAGCCCCCCACATGTGTATCTACAACAGCCCCCACATGTGTATCTACAACAGCCCCCCACATGTGTATCTACAACAGCCCCCCACATGTGTATCTACAACAGCCCCCACATGTGTATCTACAACACCCCCCCATGTGTATCTACAGCAGCCCCCCACATGTGTATCTACAACAGCCCCCCACATGTGTATCTACAACAGCCCCCCACATGTGTATCTACAACAGCCCCCACATGTGTATCTACAACAGCCCCCCACATGTGTATCTACAACAGCCCCCACATGTGTATCTACAACAGCCCCCCACATGTGTATCTACAACAGCCCCCACATGTGTATCTACAACAGCCCCCCACATGTGTATCTACAACAGCCCCCACATGTGTATCTACAACAGCCCCCACATGTGTATCTACAACAGCCCCCACATGTGTATCTACAACAGCCCCCCACATGTGTATCTACAACAGCCCCCACATGTGTATCTACAACAGCCCCCCACATGTGTATCTACAACAGCCCCCCACATGTGTATCTACAACAGCCCCCCACATGTGTATCTACAACAGCCCCCACATGTGTATCTACAACAGCCCCCACATGTGTATCTACAACAGCCCCCACATGTGTATCTACAACAGCCCCCACATGTGTATCTACAGCAGCCCCCCACATGTGTATCTACAACAGCCCCCCACATGTGTATCTACAGCAGCCCCCCACATGTGTATCTACAGCAGCCCCCCACATGTGTATCTACAACAGCCCCCACATGTGTGTATCTACAACAGCCCCCACATGTGTATCTACAACAGCCCCCACATGTGTATCTACAACAGCCCCCACATGTGTATCTACAGCAGCCCCCACATGTGTATCTACAACAGCCCCCACATGTGTATCTACAACAGCCCCCACATGTGTATCTACAACAGCCCCCACATGTGTATCTACAACAGCCCCCCACATGTGTATCTACAGCAGCCCCCCACATGTGTATCTACAGCAGCCCCCCACATGTGTATCTACAACAGCCCCCCACATGTGTATCTACAACAGCCCCCACATGTGTATCTACAACAGCCCCCCACATGTGTATCTACAACAGCCCCCACATGTGTATCTACAACAGCCCCCACATGTGTATCTACAACAGCCCCCACATGTGTATCTACAGCAGCCCCCCACATGTGTATCTACAGAAGCCCCCCACATGTGTATCTACAACAGCCCCCCACATGTGTATCTACAACAGCCCCCACATGTGTATCTACAACAGCCCCCACATGTGTATCTACAACAGCCCCCACATGTGTATCTACAACAGCCCCCACATGTGTATCTACAGAAGCCCCCACATGTGTATCTACAGCAGCCCCCACACATGTGTATCTACAGCAGCCCCCCACATGTGTATCTACAGAAGCCCCCCACATGTGTATCTACAACAGCCCCCACATGTGTATCTACAGCAGCCCCCCACATGTGTATCTACAACAGCCCCCCACATGTGTATCTACAACAGCCCCCACATGTGTATCTACAGCAGCCCCCCACATGTGTATCTACAACAGCCCCCATGTGTATCTACAACAGCCCCCACATGTGTATCTACAACAGCCCCCACATGTGTATCTACAGCAGCCCCCACATGTGTATCTACAACAGCCCCCCACATGTGTATCTACAGCAGCCCCCACATGTGTATCTACAACAGCCCCCACATGTGTATCTACAACAGCCCCCACATGTGTATCTACAGCAGCCCCCCACATGTGTATCTACAACAGCCCCCACATGTGTATCTACAACAGCCCCCACATGTGTATCTACAGCAGCCCCCCACATGTGTATCTACAACAGCCCCCACATGTGTATCTACAGCAGCCCCCCACATGTGTATCTACAACAGCCCCCACATGTGTATCTACAGCAGCCCCCCACATGTGTATCTACAGCAGCCCCCCACATGTGTATCTACAGCAGCCCCCCACATGTGTATCTACAGCAGCCCCCACATGTGTATCTACAGCGCCCCCCATGTGTATCTACAGCAGCCCCCACATGTGTATCTACAGCAGCCCCCATGTGTGTATCTACAGCAGCCCCCACATGTGTATCTACAACAGCCCCCCACATGTGTATCTACAACAGCCCCCCACATGTGTATCTACAACAGCCCCCACATGTGTATCTACAGCAGCCCCCACATGTGTATCTACAACAGCCCCCACATGTGTATCTACAACAGCCCCCACATGTGTATCTACAACAGCCCCCCACATGTGTATCTACAGCAGCCCCCACATGTGTATCTACAACAGCCCCCACATGTGTATCTACAACAGCCCCCACATGTGTATCTACAGCAGCCCCCCACATGTGTATCTACAACAGCCCCCCACATGTGTATCTACAACAGCCCCCCACATGTGTATCTACAACAGCCCCCACATGTGTATCTACAGCAGCCCCCACATGTGTATCTACAGAAGCCCCCACATGTGTATCTACAACAGCCCCCACATGTGTATCTACAACAGCCCCCACATGTGTATCTACAACAGCCCCCACATGTGTATCTACAGCAGCCCCCACATGTGTATCTACAGAAGCCCCCACATGTGTATCTACAGCAGCCCCCCACATGTGTATCTACAACAGCCCCCACATGTGTATCTACAGAAGCCCCCCACATGTGTATCTACAACAGCCCCCACATGTGTATCTACAACAGCCCCCACATGTGTATCTACAACAGCCCCCACATGTGTATCTACAACAGCCCCCACATGTGTATCTACAGCAGCCCCCCACATGTGTATCTACAACAGCCCCCACATGTGTATCTACAGCAGCCCCCACATGTGTATCTACAGAAGCCCCCCACATGTGTATCTACAGCAGCCCCCACATGTGTATCTACAACAGCCCCCCACATGTGTATCTACAACAGCCCCCCACATGTGTATCTACAGCAGCCCCCACATGTGTATCTACAGCAGCCCCCACATGTGTATCTACAACAGCCCCCACATGTGTATCTACAACAGCCCCCACATGTGTATGTACAGCAGCCCCCACATGTGTATCTACAACAGCCCCCACATGTGTATCTACAGCAGCCCCCCACATGTGTATCTACAACAGCCCCCACATGTGTATCTACAGCAGCCCCCACATGTGTTGTATCTACAACAGCCCCCACATGTGTATCTACAGCAGCCCCCACATGTGTATCTACAGCAGCCCCCCACATGTGTATCTACAACAGCCCCCCCACATGTGTATCTACAACAGCCCCCCACATGTGTATCTACAGCAGCCCCCACGTGTATCTACAACAGCCCCCACATGTGTATCTACAACAGCCCCCACATGTGTATCTACAACAGCCCCCCACATGTGTATCTACAGCAGCCCCCACATGTGTATCTACAACAGCCCCCCACATGTGTATCTACAGCAGCCCCCCACATGTGTATCTACAACAGCCCCCACATGTGTATCTACAACAGCCCCCCACATGTGTATCTACAACAGCCCCCACATGTGTATCTACAACAGCCCCCACATGTGTATCTACAACAGCCCCCACATGTGTATCTACAGCAGCCCCCCACATGTGTATCTACAACAGCCCCCCACATGTGTATCTACAGCAGCCCCCCACATGTGTATCTACAACAGCCCCCCACATGTGTATCTACAACAGCCCCCACATGTGTATCTACAACAGCCCCCCACATGTGTATCTACAGAAGCCCCCCACATGTGTATCTACAACATGCCCCTGTGTATCTACAACAGCCCCCCACATGTGTATCTACAGAAGCCCCCCACATGTGTATCTACAACAGCCCCCACATGTGTATCTACAACAGCCCCCACATGTGTATCTACAGCAGCCCCCACATGTGTATCTACAACAGCCCCCACATGTGTATCTACAACAGCACCCACATGTGTATCTACAGCAGCCCCCACATGTGTATCTACAACAGCCCCCATATGTGTATCTACAACAGCCCCCACATGTGTATCTACAGCAGCCCCCCCACATGTGTATCTACAACAGCCCCCCACATGTGTATCTACAACAGCCCCCACATGTGTATCTACAACAGCCCCCACATGTGTATCTACAACAGCCCCCACATGTGTATCTACAACAGCCCCCCACATGTGTATCTACAACAGCCCCCACATGTGTATCTACAGCAGCCCCCACATGTGTATCTACAGCAGCCCCCACATGTGTATCTACAGCAGCCCCCACATGTGTATCTACAACAGCCCCCACATGTGTATCTACAGCAGCCCCCCACATGTGTATCTACAGCAGCCCCCACATGTGTATCTACAGCAGCCCCCCACATGTGTATCTACAACAGCCCCCACATGTGTATCTACAGCAGCCCCCACATGTGTATCTACAGCAGCCCCCACATGTGTATCTACAACAGCCCCCACATGTGTATCTACAGCAGCCCCCACATGTGTATCTACAGCAGCCCCCACATGTGTATCTACAGCAGCCCCCCACATGTGTATCTACAGCAGCCCCCACATGTGTATCTACAACAGCCCCCCACATGTGTATCTACAACAGCCCCCACATGTGTATCTACAACAGCCCCCACATGTGTATCTACAGCAGCCCCCACATGTGTATCTACAACAGCCCCCACATGTGTATCTACAACAGCCCCCCACATGTGTATCTACAACAGCCCCCCACATGTGTATCTACAACAGCCCCCACATGTGTATCTACAACAGCCCCCACATGTGTATCTACAACAGCCCCCACATGTGTATCTACAACAGCCCCCACATGTGTATCTACAACAGCCCCCCACATGTGTATCTACAACAGCCCCCCACATGTGTATCTACAGCAGCCCCCCACATGTGTATCTACAGCAGCCCCCACATGTGTATCTACAGCAGCCCCCCACATGTGTATCTACAACAGCCCCCACATGTGTATCTACAGCAGCCCCCCACATGTGTATCTACAACAGCCCCCACATGTGTATCTACAGCAGCCCCCACATGTGTATCTACAGCAGCCCCCACATGTGTATCTACAACAGCCCCCACATGTGTATCTACAGCAGCCCCCACATGTGTATCTACAGCAGCCCCCCACATGTGTATCTACAGCAGCCCCCACATGTGTATCTACAGCAGCCCCCACATGTGTATCTACAGCAGCCCCCACATGTGTATCTACAACAGCCCCCACATGTGTATCTACAACAGCCCCCACATGTGTATCTACAACAGCCCCCCACATGTGTATCTACAGCAGCCCCCCACATGTGTATCTACAGCAGCCCCCCACATGTGTATCTACAGAAGCCCCCCACATGTGTATCTACAGCAGCCCCCACATGTGTATCTACAACAGCCCCCCACATGTGTATCTACAACAGCCCCCACATGTCTATCTACAACAGCCCCCACATGTGTATCTACAACAGCCCCCACATGTGTATCTACAACAGCCCCCCACATGTGTATCTACAGCAGCCCCCCGACATGTGTATCTACAACAGCCCCCACATGTGTATCTACAACAGCCCCCCACATGTGTATCTACAGCAGCCCCCACATGTGTATCTACAGCAGCCCCCACATGTGTATCTACAACAGCCCCCACATGTGTATCTACAGCAGCCCCCCACATGTGTATCTACAACAGCCCCCACATGTGTATCTACAGCGGCCCCCACGTGTGTATCTACAGCAGCCCCCCACATGTGTATCTACAGCAGCCCCCACATGTGTATCTACAGCAGCCCCCACATGTGTATCTACAGCAGCCCCCACATGTGTATCTACAACAGCCCCCACATGTGTATCTACAACAGCCCCCACATGTGTATCTACAACAGCCCCCACATGTGTATCTACAGCAGCCCCCACATGTGTATCTACAACAGCCCCCACATGTGTATCTACAACAGCCCCCACATGTGTATCTACAACAGCCCCCCACATGTGTATCTACAACAGCCCCCCACATGTCTATCTACAACAGCCCCCACATGTGTATCTACAGCAGCCCCCACATGTGTATCTACAACAGCCCCCACATGTGTATCTACAGCAGCCCCCCACATGTGTATCTACAACAGCCCCCACATGTGTATCTACAGCAGCCCCCCACATGTGTATCTACAGCAGCCCCCCACATGTGTATCTACAGCAGCCCCCACATGTGTATCTACAGCAGCCCCCACATGTGTATCTACAGCAGCCCCCACATGTGTATCCAACACCCCCCACATGTGTATCTACAACAGCCCCCCACATGTGTATCTACAACAGCCCCCACATGTGTATCTACAGCAGCCCCCACATGTGTATCTACAGCAGCCCCCCACATGTGTATCTACAGAAGCCCCCCACATGTGTATCTACAGCAGCCCCCACATGTGTATCTACAGCAGCCCCCACATGTGTATCTACAACAGCCCCCCACATGTGTATCTACAACAGCCCCCACATGTGTATCTACAACAGCCCCCACATGTGTATCTACAGCAGCCCCCACATGTGTATCTACAACAGCCCCCACATGTGTATCTACAGCAGCCCCCACATGTGTATCTACAGCAGCCCCCACATGTGTATCTACAACAGCCCCCACATGTGTATCTACAACAGCCCCCACATGTGTATCTACAGCAGCCCCCCACATGTGTATCTACAACAGCCCCCACATGTCTATCTACAACAGCCCCCACATGTGTATCTACAACAGCCCCCACATGTGTATCTACAACAGCCCCCACATGTGTATCTACAGCAGCCCCCCACATGTGTATCTACAGCAGCCCCCACATGTGTATCTACAACAGCCCCCACATGTGTATCTACAACAGCCCCCACATGTGTATCTACAACAGCCCCCACATGTGTATCTACAACAGCCCCCACATGTGTATCTACAGCAGCCCCCACATGTGTATCTACAGCAGCCCCCACATGTGTATCTACAGCAGCCCCCCACATGTGTATCTACAGCAGCCCCCACATGTGTATCTACAACAGCCCCCACATGTGTATCTACAACAGCCCCCCACATGTGTATCTACAACAGCCCCCACATGTGTATCTACAGCAGCCCCCACATGTGTATCTACAGCAGCCCCCCACATGTGTATCTACAGCAGCCCCCCACATGTGTATCTACAACAGCCCCCACATGTGTATCTACAGCAGCCCCCACATGTGTATCTACAACAGCCCCCCACATGTGTATCTACAGCAGCCCCCACATGTGTATCTACAACAGCCCCCCACATGTGTATCTACAGCAGCCCCCACATGTGTATCTACAGCAGCCCCCACATGTGTATCTACAACAGCCCCCACATGTGTATCTACAGCAGCCCCCCACATGTGTATCTACAGCAGCCCCCCACATGTGTATCTACAGCAGCCCCCCACATGTGTATCTACAGCAGCCCCCACATGTGTATCTACAGCAGCCCCCACATGTGTATCTACAGCAGCCCCCACATGTGTATCTACAGCAGCCCCCACATGTGTATCTACAGCAGCCCCCACATGTGTATCTACAGCAGCCCCCCACATGTGTATCTACAGCCCCCCTGTGTATCTACAGCAGCCCCCACATGTGTATCTACAGCAGCCCCCACATGTGTATCTACAGCAGCCCCCACATGTGTATCTACAGCAGCCCCCCACATGTGTATCTACAGCAGCCCCCACATGTGTATCTACAACAGCCCCCACATGTGTATCTACAACAGCCCCCCACATGTGTATCTACAACAGCCCCCACATGTGTATCTACAGCAGCCCCCCACATGTGTATCTACAGCAGCCCCCACATGTGTATCTACAACAGCCCCCCACATGTGTATCTACAACAGCCCCCACATGTGTATCTACAACAGCCCCCACATGTGTATCTACAACAGCCCCCACTGTGTATCTACAACAGCCCCCCACATGTGTATCTACAACAGCCCCCACATGTGTATCTACAACAGCCCCCACATGTGTATCTACAACAGCCCCCACATGTGTATCTACAACAGCCCCCATGTGTATCTACAGCAGCCCCCACGTGTGTATCTACAACAGCCCCCCACATGTGTATCTACAACAGCCCCCACATGTGTATCTACAACAGCCCCCACATGTGTATCTACAGCAGCCCCCCACATGTGTATCTACAGAAGCCCCCCACATGTGTATCTACAACAGCCCCCCACAAGTGTATCTACAGAAGGCCCCCACATGTGTATCTACAGCAGCCCCCCACATGTGTATCTACAACAGCCCCCACATGTGTATCTACACCCCCCACATGTCCAGCCCCCACATGTGTATCTACAACAGCCCCCACATGTGTATCTACAGCAGCCCCCCACATGTGTATCTACAGCAGCCCCCACATGTGTATCTACAACAGCCCCCACATGTGTATCTACAGCAGCCCCCCACATGTGTATCTACAACAGCCCCCACATGTGTATCTACAACAGCCCCCACATGTGTATCTACAGCAGCCCCCACATGTGTATCTACAACAGCCCCCACATGTGTATCTACAACAGCCCCCCACATGTGTATCTACAACAGCCCCCACATGTGTATCTACAACAGCCCCCACATGTGTATCTACAACAGCCCCCACATGTGTATCTACAACAGCCCCCCACATGTGTATCTACAACAGCCCCCCACATGTGTATCTACAACAGCCCCCCACATGTGTATCTACAACAGCCCCCACATGTGTATCTACAACAGCCCCCACATGTGTATCTACAACAGCCCCCACATGTGTATCTACAACAGCCCCCACATGTGTATCTACAACAGCCCCCACATGTGTATCTACAGCAGCCCCCACATGTGTATCTACAACAGCCCCCACATGTGTATCTACAACAGCCCCCACATGTGTATCTACAACAGCCCCCCACATGTGTATCTACAACAGCCCCCACATGTGTATCTACAGCAGCCCCCCACATGTGTATCTACAACAGCCCCCACATGTGTATCTACAACAGCCCCCACATGTGTATCTACAGCAGCCCCCCACATGTGTATCTACAACAGCCCCCACATGTGTATCTACAACAGCCCCCCACATGTGTATCTACAGCAGCCCCCCACATGTGTATCTACAACAGCCCCCACATGTGTATCTACAACAGCCCCCACATGTGTATCTACAACAGCCCCCACATGTGTATCTACAACAGCCCCCCACATGTGTATCTACAACAGCCCCCCACATGTGTATCTACAACAGCCCCCACATGTGTATCTACAGCAGCCCCCACATGTGTATCTACAACAGCCCCCACATGTGTATCTACAACAGCCCCCACATGTGTATCTACAACAGCCCCCACATGTGTATCTACAACAGCCCCCACATGTGTATCTACAACATCCCCCCACATGTGTATCTACAGCAGCCCCCACATGTGTATCTACAACAGCCCCCCACATGTGTATCTACAACAGCCCCCCACATGTGTATCTACAGCAGCCCCCACATGTGTATCTACAACAGCCCCCCCACATGTGTATCTACAACAGCCCCCACATGTGTATCTACAACAGCCCCCACATGTGTATCTACAACAGCCCCCACATGTGTATCTACAACAGCCCCCACATGTGTATCTACAGAAGCCCCCCACATGTGTATCTACAGCAGCCCCCACATGTGTATCTACAACAGCCCCCACATGTGTATCTACAACAGCCCCCACATGTGTATCTACAACAGCCCCCACATGTGTATCTACAGCAGCCCCCACATGTGTATCTACAGCAGCCCCCCACATGTGTATCTACAGCAGCCCCCCACATGTGTATCTACAACAGCCCCCCACATGTGTATCTACAACAGCCCCCACATGTGTATCTACAACAGCCCCCACATGTGTATCTACAACAGCCCCCCACATGTGTATCTACAACAGCCCCCACATGTGTATCTACAACAGCCCCCACATGTGTATCTACAGCAGCCCCCACATGTGTATCTACAGCAGCCCCCCACATGTGTATCTACAACAGCCCCCCACATGTGTATCTACAACAGCCCCCACATGTGTATCTACAACAGCCCCCACATGTGTATCTACAACAGCCCCCACATGTGTATCTACAACAGCCCCCACATGTGTATCTACAGAAGCCCCCACATGTGTATCTACAGCAGCCCCCCACATGTGTATCTACAGCAGCCCCCCACATGTGTATCTACAGAAGCCCCCCACATGTGTATCTACAACAGCCCCCACATGTGTATCTACAGCAGCCCCCACATGTGTATCTACAACAGCCCCCACATGTGTATCTACAACAGCCCCCACATGTGTATCTACAGCAGCCCCCACATGTGTATCTACAACAGCCCCCATGTGTATCTACAACAGCCCCCACATGTGTATCTACAACAGCCCCCACATGTGTATCTACAGCAGCCCCCCACATGTGTATCTACAACAGCCCCCCACATGTGTATCTACAGCAGCCCCCACATGTGTATCTACAACAGCCCCCCACATGTGTATCTACATGTGTATCTACAGCAGCCCCCCACATGTGTATCTACAACAGCCCCCACATGTGTATCTACAACAGCCCCCACATGTGTATCTACAGCAGCCCCCACATGTGTATCTACAACAGCCCCCACATGTGTATCTACAGCAGCCCCCACATGTGTATCTACAACAGCCCCCCACATGTGTATCTACAGCAGCCCCCACATGTGTATCTACAGCAGCCCCCACATGTGTATCTACAGCAGCCCCCACATGTGTATCTACAGCAGCCCCCACATGTGTATCTACAGCAGCCCCCCACATGTGTATCTACAGCAGCCCCCACATGTGTATCTACAGCAGCCCCCACATGTGTATCTACAGCAGCCCCCACATGTGTATCTACAACAGCCCCCACATGTGTATCTACAACAGCCCCCCACATGTGTATCTACAACAGCCCCCACATGTGTATCTACAGCAGCCCCCCACATGTGTATCTACAACAGCCCCCACATGTGTATCTACAACAGCCCCCACATGTGTATCTACAACAGCCCCCCACATGTGTATCTACAGCAGCCCCCACATGTGTATCTACAACAGCCCCCACATGTGTATCTACAACAGCCCCCCACATGTGTATCTACAGCAGCCCCCCACATGTGTATCTACAACAGCCCCCACATGTGTATCTACAACAGCCCCCCACATGTGTATCTACAACAGCCCCCACATGTGTATCTACAGCAGCCCCCACATGTGTATCTACAGCAGCCCCCACATGTGTATCTACAACAGCCCCCACATGTGTATCTACAACAGCCCCCACATGTGTATCTACAGCAGCCCCCACATGTGTATCTACAGCAGCCCCCCACATGTGTATCTACAGCAGCCCCCACATGTGTATCTACAGCAGCCCCCCACATGTGTATCTACAACAGCCCCCACATGTGTATCTACAGCCCCCCATGTGTATCTACAACAGCCCCCACATGTGTATCTACAACAGCCCCCACATGTGTATCTACAACAGCCCCCACATGTGTATCTACAACAGCCCCCACATGTGTATCTACAGCAGCCCCCCACATGTGTATCTACAACAGCCCCCACATGTGTATCTACAGCAGCCCCCACATGTGTATCTACAGCAGCCCCCCACATGTGTATCTACAGCAGCCCCCCACATGTGTATCTACAACAGCCCCCCACATGTGTATCTACAACAGCCCCCCACATGTGTATCTACAGCAGCCCCCACATGTGTATCTACAGCAGCCCCCACATGTGTATCTACAGCAGCCCCCACATGTGTATCTACAACAGCCCCCACATGTGTATGTACAGCAGCCCCCACATGTGTATCTACAACAGCCCCCACATGTGTATCTACAGCAGCCCCCCACATGTGTATCTACAACAGCCCCCACATGTGTATCTACAGCAGCCCCCCACATGTGTATCTACAACAGCCCCCCACATGTGTATCTACAACAGCCCCCACATGTGTATCTACAGCAGCCCCCACATGTGTATCTACAGCAGCCCCCCACATGTGTATCTACAACAGCCCCCCACATGTGTATCTACAACAGCCCCCCACATGTGTATCTACAGCAGCCCCCCACATGTGTATCTACAACAGCCCCCACATGTGTATCTACAGCAGCCCCCACATGTGTATCTACAGCAGCCCCCACATGTGTATCTACAACAGCCCCCCACATGTGTATCTACAGCAGCCCCCCACATGTGTATCTACAACAGCCCCCACATGTGTATCTACAACAGCCCCCACATGTGTATCTACAACAGCCCCCACATGTGTATCTACAACAGCCCCCACATGTGTATCTACAACAGCCCCCACATGTGTATCTACAGCAGCCCCCCACATGTGTATCTACAACAGCCCCCACATGTGTATCTACAGCAGCCCCCCACATGTGTATCTACAACAGCCCCCCACATGTGTATCTCCCCCCCACATGTGTATCTACAACAGCCCCCCACATGTGTATCTACAGCAGCCCCCCACATGTGTATCTACAACAGCCCCCACATGTGTATCTACAACAGCCTTTTTCAGCCCCCCACATGTGTATCTACAGCAGCCCCCACATGTGTATCTACAACAGCCCCCACATGTGTATCTACAGCAGCCCCCACATGTGTATCTACAACAGCCCCCACATGTGTATCTACAACAGCCCCCACATGTGTATCTACAGCAGCCCCCCACATGTGTATCTACAGCAGCCCCCCACATGTGTATCTACAGCAGCCCCCACATGTGTATCTACAACAGCCCCCCACATGTGTATCTACAGCAGCCCCCCACATGTGTATCTACAACAGCCCCCACATGTGTATCTACAACAGCCCCCACATGTGTATCTACAACAGCCCCCACATGTGTATCTACAACAGCCCCCACATGTGTATCTACAGCAGCCCCCACATGTGTATCTACAGCAGCCCCCACATGTGTATCTACAGCAGCCCCCACATGTGTATCTACAGCAGCCCCCACATGTGTATCTACAGCAGCCCCCACATGTGTATCTACAGCAGCCCCCACATGTGTATCTACAACAGCCCCCACATGTGTATCTACAGCAGCCCCCACATGTGTATCTACAGCAGCCCCCACATGTGTATCTACAGCAGCCCCCACATGTGTATCTACAGCAGCCCCCACATGTGTATCTACAGCAGCCCCCACATGTGTATCTACAGCAGCCCCCACATGTGTATCTACAGCAGCCCCCACATGTGTATCTACAGCAGCCCCCCACATGTGTATCTACAACAGCCCCCACATGTGTATCTACAGCAGCCCCCACATGTGTATCTACAACACATGTGTATCTACAGCAGCCCCCACATGTGTATCTACAACAGCCCCCACATGTGTATCTACAACAGCCCCCACATGTGTATCTACAGCAGCCCCCACATGTGTATCTACAACAGCCCCCACATGTGTATCTACAACAGCCCCCACATGTGTATCTACAACAGCCCCCACATGTGTATCTACAACAGCCCCCAACATGTGTATCTACAACAGCCCCCACATGTGTATCTACAGCAGCCCCCACATGTGTATCTACAGTGTATCTACAGCAGCCCCCCACATGTGTATCTACAGCAGCCCCCCACATGTGTATCTACAACAGCCCCCACATGTGTATCTACAGCAGCCCCCACATGTGTATCTACAGCAGCCCCCACATGTGTATCTACAGCAGCCCCCACATGTGTATCTACAGCAGCCCCCACATGTGTATCTACAGCAGCCCCCCACATGTGTATCTACAGCAGCCCCCACATGTGTATCTACAGCAGCCCCCACATGTGTATCTACAGCAGCCCCCACATGTGTATCTACAACAGCCCCCACATGTGTATCTACAGCCCCACATGTGTATCTACAGCAGCCCCCACATGTGTATCTACAGCAGCCCCCACATGTGTATCTACAGCAGCCCCCACATGTGTATCTACAGCAGCCCCCACATGTGTATCTACAACAGCCCCCACATGTGTATCTACAACAGCCCCCACATGTGTATCTACAACAGCCCCCACATGTGTATCTACAACAGCCCCCACATGTGTATCTACAACAGCCCCCACATGTGTATCTACAGCAGCCCCCCACATGTGTATCTACAACAGCCCCCACATGTGTATCTACAGCAGCCCCCACATGTGTATCTACAGCAGCCCCCACATGTGTATCTACAGCAGCCCCCACATGTGTATCTACAACAGCCCCACATGTGTATCTACAGCAGCCCCCCACATGTGTATCTACAACAGCCCCCACATGTGTATCTACAGCAGCCCCCACATGTGTATCTACAGCAGCCCCCACATGTGTATCTACAGCAGCCCCCACATGTGTATCTACAGCAGCCCCCACATGTGTATCTACAACAGCCCCCACATGTGTATCTACAACAGCCCCCACATGTGTATCTACAGCAGCCCCCACATGTGTATCTACAGCAGCCCCCACATGTGTATCTACAGCAGCCCCCACATGTGTATCTACAGCAGCCCCCACATGTGTATCTACAGCAGCCCCCACATGTGTATCTACAACAGCCCCCACATGTGTATCTACAACAGCCCCCACATGTGTATCTACAACAGCCCCCACATGTGTATCTACAACAGCCCCCACATGTGTATCTACAACAGCCCCCACATGTGTATCTACAGCAGCCCCCACATGTGTATCTACAACAGCCCCCACATGTGTATCTACAGCGCCCCCCCCACATGTGTATCTACAACAGCCCCCACATGTGTATCTACAGCAGCCCCCACATGTGTATCTACAGCAGCCCCCACATGTGTATCTACAGCAGCCCCCACATGTGTATCTACAGCAGCCCCCACATGTGTATCTACAGCAGCCCCCACATGTGTATCTACAACAGCCCCCACATGTGTATCTACAACAGCCCCCACATGTGTATCTACAACAGCCCCCACATGTGTATCTACAGCAGCCCCCACATGTGTATCTACAGCAGCCCCCCACATGTGTATCTACAGCAGCCCCCCACATGTGTATCTACAGCAGCCCCCACATGTGTATCTACAGCAGCCCCCACATGTGTATCTACAACAGCCCCCACATGTGTATCTACAACAGCCCCCACATGTGTATCTACAGCAGCCCCCACATGTGTATCTACAACAGCCCCCACATGTGTATCTACAGCAGCCCCCCACATGTGTATCTACAGCAGCCCCCACATGTGTATCTACAACAGCCCCCACATGTGTATCTACAACAGCCCCCACATGTGTATCTACAGCAGCCCCCCACATGTGTATCTACAACAGCCCCCACATGTCTATCTACAACAGCCCCCACATGTGTATCTACAACAGCCCCCACATGTGTATCTACAACAGCCCCCACATGTGTATCTACAGCAGCCCCCACATGTGTATCTACAGCAGCCCCCACATGTGTATCTACAACAGCCCCCACATGTGTATCTACAACAGCCCCCACATGTGTATCTACAACAGCCCCCACATGTGTATCTACAACAGCCCCCACATGTGTATCTACAGCAGCCCCCACATGTGTATCTACAGCAGCCCCCACATGTGTATCTACAGCAGCCCCCCACATGTGTATCTACAGCAGCCCCCACATGTGTATCTACAACAGCCCCCACATGTGTATCTACAACAGCCCCCACATGTGTATCTACAACAGCCCCCACATGTGTATCTACAGCAGCCCCCACATGTGTATCTACAGCAGCCCCCACATGTGTATCTACAGCAGCCCCCACATGTGTATCTACAACAGCCCCCACATGTGTATCTACAGCAGCCCCCACATGTGTATCTACAACAGCCCCCACATGTGTATCTACAGCAGCCCCCACATGTGTATCTACAACAGCCCCCACATGTGTATCTACAGCAGCCCCCACATGTGTATCTACAGAAGCCCCCACATGTGTATCTACAACAGCCCCCACATGTGTATCTACAGCAGCCCCCCACATGTGTATCTACAGCAGCCCCCACATGTGTATCTACAGCAGCCCCCCACATGTGTATCTACAGCAGCCCCCACATGTGTATCTACAGCAGCCCCCACATGTGTATCTACAGCAGCCCCCACATGTGTATCTACAGCAGCCCCCCACATGTGTATCTACAGCAGCCCCCACATGTGTATCTACAGCAGCCCCCACATGTGTATCTACAGCAGCCCCCCACATGTGTATCTACAGCAGCCCCCACATGTGTATCTACAGCAGCCCCCACATGTGTATCTACAGCAGCCCCCACATGTGTATCTACAGCAGCCCCCACATGTGTATCTACAGCAGCCCCCACATGTGTATCTACAACAGCCCCCACATGTGTATCTACAACAGCCCCCACATGTGTATCTACAACAGCCCCCACATGTGTATCTACAGCAGCCCCCCACATGTGTATCTACAACAGCCCCCACATGTGTATCTACAACAGCCCCCACATGTGTATCTACAACAGCCCCCACATGTGTATCTACAACAGCCCCCACATGTGTATCTACAACAGCCCCCATGTGTATCTACAACAGCCCCCACATGTGTATCTACAACAGCCCCCACATGTGTATCTACAACAGCCCCCACATGTGTATCTACAACAGCCCCCACATGTGTATCTACAACAGCCCCCACATGTGTATCTACAGCAGCCCCCACATGTGTATCTACAACAGCCCCCACATGTGTATCTACAACAGCCCCCACATGTGTATCTACAACAGCCCCCACATGTGTATCTACAGCAGCCCCCCACAGTGTGTATCTACAACAGCCCCCACAAGTGTATCTACAGAAGCCCCCACATGTGTATCTACAGCAGCCCCCCACATGTGTATCTACAACAGCCCCCACATGTGTATCTACAACAGCCCCCACATGTGTATCTACAACAGCCCCCACATGTGTATCTACAACAGCCCCCACATGTGTATCTACAGCAGCCCCCCACATGTGTATCTACAGCAGCCCCCACATGTGTATCTACAACAGCCCCCACATGTGTATCTACAGCAGCCCCCACATGTGTATCTACAACAGCCCCCACATGTGTATCTACAACAGCCCCCACATGTGTATCTACAACAGCCCCCACATGTGTATCTACAACAGCCCCCACATGTGTATCTACAACAGCCCCCACATGTGTATCTACAACAGCCCCCACATGTGTATCTACAACAGCCCCCACATGTGTATCTACAACAGCCCCCACATGTGTATCTACAACAGCCCCCACATGTGTATCTACAACAGCCCCCAATGTGTATCTACAACAGCCCCCCATGTGTATCTACAACAGCCCCCCACTGTGTATCTACAACAGCCCCCACATGTGTATCTACAACAGCCCCCACATGTGTATCTACAACAGCCCCCACATGTGTATCTACAACAGCCCCCACATGTGTATCTACAGCAGCCCCCACATGTGTATCTACAACAGCCCCCACATGTGTATCTACAACAGCCCCCACATGTGTATCTACAACAGCCCCCCACATGTGTATCTACAACAGCCCCCACATGTGTATCTACAGCAGCCCCCACATGTGTATCTACAACAGCCCCCACATGTGTATCTACAACAGCCCCCACATGTGTATCTACAGCAGCCCCCACATGTGTATCTACAACAGCCCCCACATGTGTATCTACAACAGCCCCCACATGTGGATCTACAGAAGCCCCCCACATGTGATCTACAACAGCCCCCACATGTGTATCTACAACAGCCCCCACATGTGTATCTACAACAGCCCCCACATGTGTATCTACAACAGCCCCCACATGTGTATCTACAACAGCCCCCACATGTGTATCTACAACAGCCCCCACATGTGTATCTACAGCAGCCCCAATGTGTATCTACAACAGCCCCCACATGTGTATCTACAACAGCCCCCACATGTGTATCTACAACAGCCCCCACATGTGTATCTACAACAGCCCCCACATGTGTATCTACAACACCCCCACATGTGTATCTACAGAGCCCCCACATGTGTATCTACAACAGCCCCACATGTGTATCTACAACAGCCCCCACATGTGTATCTACAGCAGCCCCCACATGTGTATCTACAACAGCCCCCAATGTGTATCTACAACAGCCCCCACATGTGTATCTACAACAGCCCCACATGTGTATCTACAACAGCCCCCACATGTGTATCTACACATGTGTATTACAGAGCCCCCACATGTGTATCTACAGCAGCCCCCACATGTGTATCTACAACAGCCCCCACATGTGTATCTACAACAGCCCCCACATGTGTATCTACAACAGCCCCCACATGTGTATCTACAGCAGCCCCCACATGTGTATCTACAGCAGCCCCCCACATGTGTATCTACAGAGCCCCCACATGTGTATCTACAACAGCCCCCAATGTGTATCTACAACAGCCCCCACATGTGTATCTACAAAGCCCCCACATGTGTATCTACAACAGCCCCCACATGTGATCTACAACAGCCCCCACATGTGTATCTACAGCAGCCCCCACATGTGTATCTACAGAGCCCCCACATGTGTATCTACAACAGCCCCCACATGTGTATCTACAACAGCCCCCAATGTGTATCTACAAAGCCCCCACATGTGCATCTAAACAGCCCCCACATGTGTATCTACAACAGCCCCCACATGTGTATCTACAGAGCCCCCACATGTGTATCTACAGCAGCCCCCACATGTGTATCTACAGCAGCCCCCACATGTGTATCTACAGAGCCCCCACATGTGTATCTACAACAGCCCCCACATGTGTATCTAAGAGCCCCCACATGTGTATCTACAAAGCCCCCACTGTGTATCTACAGCAGCCCCAATGTGTATCTACAGCAGCCCCCAATGTGTATCTACAACAGCCCCCATGTGTATCTACAACAGCCCCCACATGTGTATCTACAGCAGCCCCCACATGTGTATCTACAACAGCCCCCACATGTGTATCTACAACAGCCCCCACATGTGTATCTACAACAGCCCCAATGTGTATCTACAACAGCCCCCAATGTGTATCTACAACAGCCCCACATGTGTATCTACAGCAGCCCCACATGTGTATCTACAACAGCCCCACATGTGTATCTACAAAGCCCCCAATGTGTATCTACAGAGCCCCACATGTGTATCTACAACAGCCCCACATGTGTATCTACAGGCAGCCCCCACATGTGTATCTACAACAGCCCCCACATGTGTATCTACAGCAGCCCCCACATGTGTATCTACAGCAGCCCCCACATGTGTATCTACAGAGCCCCCAATGTGTATCTACAGCAGCCCCCATGTGTGTTCTACATGTGTACTAAGCGCCCCCAATGTGTATCTACAGAGCCCCCACATGTGTATCTACAGAGCCCCCACATGTGTATCTACAGCAGCCCCACATGTGTATCTACAACAGCCCCCACATGTGTATCTACAACAGCTCCCAATTGTATCTACAACAGCCCCACATGTGTATCTACAGCAGCCCCCACATGTGTATCTACAACAGCCCCCACATGTGTATCTACAACAGCCCCCACATGTGTATCTACAGCAGCCCCCACATGTGTATCTACAACAGCCCCCACATGTGTATCTACAACAGCCCCCACATGTGTATCTACAGAGCCCCCACATGTGTATCTACAGAGCCCCCACATGTGTATCTACAAAGCCCCACATGTGTATCTACAACAGCCCCCCATGTGTATCTACAACAGCCCCCACATGTGTATCTACAGAGCCCACTGTGTATCTACAAAGCCCCACATGTGTATCTACACAGCCCCAATGTGTATCTACAACAGCCCCCACATGTGTATCTACAACAGCCCCCACATGTGTATCTACAAAGCCCCCACATGTGTATCTACAGAGCCCCCACATGTGTATCTACAACAGCCCCCAATGTGTATCTACAGAGCCCCCACATGTGTATCTACAAAGCCCCAATGTTATCTACAACAGCCCCCACATGTGTATCTACAAAGCCCCCACATGTGTATCTACAGCAGCCCCCACATGTGTATCTACAAAGCCCCCACATGTGTATCTACAACAGCCCCCACATGTGTATCTACAGAGCCCCCACATGTGTATCTACAGCAGCCCCCACATGTGTATCTACAACAGCCCCCACATGTGTATCTACAAGCCCCCACATGTGTATGTACAGCAGCCCCACATGTGTATCTACAGCCACATGTGTATCTACAGAGCCCCCACATGTGTATCTACAAAGCCCCCAATGTGTATCTACAACAGCCCCCACATGTGTATCTACAACAGCCCCCACATGTGTATCTACAACAGCCCCCACATGTGTATCTACAGCAGCCCCCACATGTGTATCTACAGCAGCCCCACATGTGTATCTACAACAGCCCCACATGTGTATCTACAGCAGCCCCCCACATGTGTATCTACAGAGCCCCACTGTGTATCTACAGCAGCCCCCACATGTGTATCTACAGAGCCCCCACATGTGTATCTAAGAGCCCCCAGTGTATCTACAGAGCCCCCAATGTGTATCTACAAAGCCCCAATTATCTACAACAGCCCCAATGTGTATCTACAGAGCCCCCACATGTGTATCTACAACGCCCCCACATGTGTATCTACAACAGCCCCCACATGTGTATCTACAACAGCCCCCACATGTGTATCTACAACAGCCCCACATGTGTATCTACAACAGCCCAATTGTATCTACAACAGCCCCACATGTGTATCTACAGAGCCCCCAATGTGTATCTACAAGCCCCCATGTGTATCTACAACAGCCCCACATGTGTATCTACAAGCCCACATGTGTATCTACAAAGCCCCAATGTGTATCTACAGAGCCCCACATGTGTATCTACAACAGCCCCACATGTGTATCTACAACAGCCCCACATGTGTATCTACAAAAGCCCCCACATGTGTATCTACAACAGCCCCCACATGTGTATCTACAGCAGCCCCCACATGTGTATCTACAGCAGCCCCCACATGTGTATCTACAACAGCCCCCACATGTGTATCTACAAAGCCCCCACATGTGTATCTACAACAGCCCCCACATGTGTATCTACAACAGCCCCCACATGTGTATCTACAGCAGCCCCCACATGTGTATCTACAACAGCCCCCACATGTGTATCTACAACAGCCCCCACATGTGTATCTACAACAGCCCCCACATGTGTATCTACAACAGCCCCCACATGTGTATCTACAACAGCCCCCACATGTGTATCTACAGCAGCCCCCACATGTGTATCTACAGCAGCCCCCACATGTGTATCTACAGCAGCCCCCACATGTGTATCTACAAAGCCCCCACATGTGTATCTACAACAGCCCCCACATGTGTATCTACAACAGCCCCCACATGTGTATCTACAACAGCCCCACATGTGTATCTACAAAGCCCCCACATGTGTATCTACAACAGCCCCCACATGTGTATCTACAACAGCCCCCACATGTGTATCTACAACAGCCCCCACATGTGTATCTACAACAGCCCCCACATGTGTATCTACAGCAGCCCCCACATGTGTATCTACAACAGCCCCCACATGTGTATCTACAGCAGCCCCCCACATGTGTATCTACAACAGCCCCCCACATGTGTATCTACAACAGCCCCCACATGTGTATCTACAACGCCCCCACATGTGTATCTACAGAGCCCCCCCATGTGTATCTACAACAGCCCCCACATGTGTATCTACAACAGCCCCCACATGTGTATCTACAGCAGCCCCCACATGTGTATCTACAACAGCCCCACATGTGTATCTACAGCAGCCCCCACATGTGTATCTACAACAGCCCCCACATGTGTATCTACAACAGCCCCCACATGTGTATCTACAGCAGCCCCCACATGTGTATCTACAACAGCCCCCACATGTGTATCTACAACAGCCCCCACATGTGTATCTACAGCAGCCCCCACATGTGTATCTACAGGTACTAAGCCCCCACATGTGTATCTACAACAGCCCCCACATGTGTATCTACAGTAGCCCCCACATGTGTATCTACAGCAGCCCCCACATGTGATCTACAGCAGCCCCCACATGTGTATCTACAGCAGCCCCCACATGTGTATCTACAACAGCCCCCAATGTGTATCTACAGCAGCCCCCACATGTGTATCTACAACAGCCCCCACATGTTACTACATGTGTATCTACAACAGCCCCCACATGTGTATCTACAAAGCCCCCACATGTGTATCTACAAGCCCCCAGCTACCCCACAGTGCATCTACACAGCCCCCACATGTGTATCTACAGCAGCCCCCACATGTGTATCTACACAGCCCCCACATGTGTATCTACAACAGCCCCACATGTGTATCTACAACAGCCCCACATGTGTATCTACAACAGCCCCCACATGTGTATCTACAACAGCCCCCACATGTGTATCTACAACAGCCCCACATGTGTATCTACAGAGCCCCACATGTGTATCTACAGAGCCCCACATGTGTATCTACAGAGCCCCACATGTGTATCTACAACAGCCCCCACATGTGTATCTACAACAGCCCCCACATGTGTATCTACAACAGCCCCCATGTGTATCTACAGAGCCCCCACATGTGTATCTACAGAGCCCCCACATGTGTATCTACAACAGCCCCACATGTGTATCTACAAAGCCCCCACATGTGTATCTACAACAGCCCCCACATGTGTATCTACAACAGCCCCACATGTGATCTACAAAGCCCCCACATGTGTATCTACAGCAGCCCCCACATGTGTATCTACAACAGCCCCCACATGTGTATCTACAGCAGCCCCCAATGTGTATCTACAGAAGCCCCCACATTGTATCTACAGCAGCCCCCACATGTATCTACAACAGCCCCCAATGTGTATCTACAACAGCCCCCACATGTGTATCTACAGCAGCCCCCACATGTGTATCTACAGCAGCCCCCACATGTGTATCTACAACAGCCCCCAATGTGTATCTACAACAGCCCCCACATGTGTATGTACAGCAGCCCCCACATGTGTATCTACAAAGCCCCCACATGTGTATCTACAGAGCCCCCACATGTGTATCTACAACAGCCCCCATGTGTATCTACAACAGCTCCCACATGTGTATCTACAGCAGCCCCCATGTGTATCTACAACAGCCCCCACATGTGTATCTACAACAGCCCCCCATGTGTATCTACAGAGCCCCCAATGTGTATCTACAGCAGCCCCCACATGTGTATCTACAACAGCCCCACATGTGCATCTACAACAGCCCCCACATGTGATCTACAGCAGCCCCACATTGTATCTACAGAGCCCCACATGTGTATCTACAGCAGCCCAATGTGTATCTACAAAGCCCCCACATGTGTATCTACAACAGCCCCCACATGTGTATCTACAGCAGCCCACGTGTATCTACAACAGCCCCACATGTGTATCTACAACAGCCCACATGTGTATCTACAAAGCCCCACATGTGTATCTACAGTAGCCCCACATGTGATCTACAAGCCCCCACATGTGATCTACAAGCCCACATTGTATCTACAACAGCCCCACATGTGTATCTACACAGCCACATGTGTATCTACAACAGCCATGTGTATCTACAAAGCCCCAATGTGTATCTACAGAGCCCACATTGTATCTACAAAGCCCCCTTCCTTGTATCTACAACAGCCCCAATTGTATCTACAACAGCCCCCACATGTGTATCTACAACAGCCCCCACATGTGTATCTACAAAGCCCCCATGTGTATCTACAACAGCCCCCAATGTGTATCTACAAGCCCCCAATGTGTATCTACAAGCCCCCACATGTGTATCTACAACAGCCCCCACATGTGTATCTACAAAGCCCCCACATGTGTATCTACAACAGCCCCCAATGTGTATCTACAACAGCCCCCACATGTGTATCTACAAAGCCCCCACATGTGTATCTACAACAGCCCCCACATGTGTATCTACAACAGTATTACCCCCCACATGTGTATCTACAACAGCCCCCAATGTGATCTACAACAGCCCCAATTGTATCTACAAAGCCCCCAATGTGTATCTACAAGCCCCACATGTGTATCTACAACAGCCCCCACATGTGTATCTACAACAGCCCCCACATGTGTATCTACAACAGCCCCACATGTGTATCTACAAAGCCCCATATGTGTATCTACAAAGCCCCCACATGTGTATCTACAAAGCCCCAATGTTATCTACAGAGCCCCCACATGTGTATCTACAGAGCCCCCAATGTGTATCTACAGCCCCCAATGTGTATCTACAAAGCCCACATGTGTATCTACAGAGCCCCCACATGTGTATCTACAAAGCCCCCACATGTGTATCTACACAGCCCCACATGTGTATCTACAACAGCCCCCACATGTATATCTACAGAGCCCCACATGTGTATCTACAACAGCCCCCACATGTGTATCTACAGAGCCCCAATGTGTATCTACGCAGCCCCAATGTGTATCTACAACAGCCACATGTGTATCTACAACAGCCCCACATTGTATCTACAGAGCCCCACTGTATCTACAACAGCCCCACATGTGTATCTACAAAGCCACTGTATCTACAAAGCCCATGTGTATCTACAAACATGTGTATCTACAAGCCCCACATGTGTATCTACAAGCCACTGTGTATCTACAAAGCCCAATGTGATCTACAGAGCCAATGTGTATCTACAGCACCCCACATGTGTATCTACAGAGCCCAATTGTATCTACAAAGCCCAATGTGTATCTACAACGCCCCACATGTGTATCTACAAAGCCCCACATGTGTATCTACAGAGCCCCATTGTATCTACAGCAGCCCCAATGTGTATCTACAGGCCCCCAATGTGTATCTACAGAGACATTGTATCTACAAAGCCCCACATGTGTATCTACAGCATGTGTTCTAGCCCCCCAATGTGTATCTACAGAGCCCACATGTGTATCTACAACATGTATCTACAAAGCCCATGTGTATCTACAGAGCCCCACATGTGTATCTACAGAGCCCCAATGTGATCTACACCCCCACATTGTATTACGCGCCCACATGTGTATCTACAGGCCCCATGTTATTAAGAGCCAATGTATCTCAGAGCCCAATGTGTATTACAGAGCCCAATGTGTATTACACCCCAATTGTATCTAAGAGCCATGTGTATCTAAGACCCCATTATTACAGGCCAATGTGTATCTACAGAGCCCAATGTGTATCTACAGAGCCCAATGTGTATCTACAGAGCCCACATGTGTATCTACAAGCCCAATGTATTACAAAGCCATTTATCAAGAGCCCATTTCTACAGGCCCAAGATCTAAGAGCCTAATTGTATCTACAGAGCCATTGTATCTATTAAGCCCCCACACTTGATCTACAAGCCAATTGTATCTACAAAGCCCACATTATCTACAGAGCCCACATGTGTATCTACAGAGCCCACATGTGCATCTACAGAGCCCACATTGTATCTACAAAGCCCAATGTGTATCTACACAGCCCATGTGTATCTACAGCCCCCCACATGTGTATCTACAGCAGCCCACATGTATCTACAACAGCCCCCAATGTGTGTCTACCACACCCCCATGATCTACAGAGCCCCACATGTATTACAAAGCCAATTGTATCTAAAAGCCACATTGTATTAAAACCAATTGTATCTAAACCCATTTATCTACAGAGCCCATGTGTATCTAAGAGCCTATGTGATCTACAAAGCCAATTGTATCTACAACAGCCAATTGTATCTAAAAGCCCACATTATTACAGAGCCCAATTGTATCTACACCTGTGTATCTACAACACCCCCAATTGTATTACAACAGCCCAATTGATCTAAAGCCCACATTGTATCTACAACAGCCCACATTGTATCTACAACAGCCCCATGTGATTAAAGCCCTACATGTGATCTAAGAGCCCCACATTGTATCTACAAAGCCCAATTGTATTACAACAGTTCCACATTGTATCTACAACAGCCCAATTTATCTAAAGCCCCATGTGTATCTACAAGCCCACATTTACCCTTCTACCCAATACCACAGCCCATTGTATCTACAAACCCCAATTATTACCTGTTATTACATTTTTATTTTAGCCTTATTAACCTTTATTAATTTTACCTTTTTACACTTTATTACACCTTTATTAACCTTTTTAAGGCCTTTATTACAAGCTGTTTTAACCTGTGTATTACACTTTATTAACCCCTCTACATCTCATAATTTTACTTTTATTTTTAATTTTAGCCTTTTAAGGCCTTATTAAGGCCATTATTACAGGCCATTATTAAGGCCCCATGCGTTAAAAGGAGCCCATTGTATCTACAGCCTTTTAGGCCTTTTAGGCCTTTTAAGGCCATTTATTAAGCAGCTCTTTTACCCTTTTTACCTTTTTACCTTTTTACGCCCTTTTAGCCTTTTTAGGCTTTTTACGCCCTTTTTACACTTTTAAGGGTTTTTAAGCCATTATCGCCTTTTTAGGTTGTATTAAGGCCGTGTATTAACTTTATTAAGGCCCAATTTATTAAACATGCATTACACCCTTTATTAAGGCCCATTCTACAGAGCCCAATTTATTAAGTCTTTTTAAGGCTTTGTATTACACCCTTTATTACAGGCCATGTGTATTACAGGCCCCATGTGTATTACAGAGCCCACATGATCTACAGCAGCTCCCCATTGATCTACAACAGCCCCATTGTATTACAACGCCTCTTGCATCTACAACAGCCCACATTGTATCTACAACAGCCCCATTGTATCTACAACAGCCATTGATTACAAGCCCACATTGTATCTACAACAGCCCACATTGTATCTACAACAGCCCACATTGTATTACAATTTTTCTTTTTAGGCCTTTTTAAGCCTTTTTACCTTTTTACACTTTTTACTTTTTAGCCTTTATGCCTTTTTACAGGCCCACTTTACCAGAGCCTCTGTGTTTACAGAGCCCACATTTATACCAGGCTCATGTGTATTACAGCCCTTTATTACAGGCCCACATTGTATTACAGCCCATTTATCTACAGCCCTTTATTACAGGCCCACATTGTATCTACACAGCCCCTTGTATCTACAGAGCCCCACATTGTATCTACAGCAGCCCCACATTGTATCTACAGCAGCCCCCCACATGTGTATCTACAGCAGTCCC